>JAINUG010000102.1:2747580-2765080 GCA_029706075.1 Aldrovandia affinis
TTTCCGTTAAAGAGAAGGGATGGGGCCCCTTCGGCGTGATCCATTCCAGCCCAGCGTGGCTTTGTTGCGATCCGCGGGTTCATTCCGGGGTGCGGTTCAATGGAAGCGGGCGGAGAAGAATGATTTGCGCGAGCCTGACTGTGGTCTTTCCGAAGAAAATGATCCACGAGCATTCTCCTTTAAAGCGGTCTGTGTGCTCTCCTCCAGAGATAGTAAGCATGGGGGTGTGTAGTTCTACAGGTCTTTTTTTAACACAGGCTACGGTGTTTGAGGTTGAACTATTTTCTGGGCGGTGCATGCATGTGTTCTGTTCATCTGGAGCATTTCTACTGGGGCGATTTTTGACAGTACCGTGAAGCGTTTTCAAGAAGGCTTTTCATTGTTGTGCATCCCCGTTGACATGATCGATGAAACTACAAATGTGCTTTGCATGACCAATAACCACATACGCAATTGGAGCTGGTTGATGATATTGATACTGAACATTTTGTAAATATGAAGAAGGGAAAACGTGGCTGACACATTTTTTCCTCTACTTCGACTTCTGCTACATACCCCAATTCCAAATGAGGATTATATTCAGTACCCTTAGAAATTATTCACAACCTTGAATACGTTTGTATAAAATAAACAATACAGGTAATGAGCTATATTGTATGCTCAAAAAAATGGGTCAATTATATTCTTTTGTACTAATACAATTGAAGTGTTTTTCCAAAACTCACTCAGTCCACATTGACCAATTTTGAGAAAATCAACATTTTGTTTATTTTTAATTGGTGGAGGGGTTTTTTTGCATGAAAAATCATGTTTTAATACTTAAACCCCTAAGAATAATAGTGTACAATTATTACAATTGCTTAGAGAAAAATACTTTGTTCAACAAGTAATGTTTTATATTCCAAAAAGACAATTATTAGTTTTCAGTACTTTGTGCTCCCTCCCCTCACAAGCATAATACCACTCTAGTGTTTTATACAATGTTTTGATAAGGTTCAAGGCTGGAGACTGAGATGGCCATGGCAAAACAGTAATTTTGTGGTCAGATCTTTAGGTGTGCTTAGGATCATTGTCTTGCTGAAAGATCCTTTTGTCATTTATTAAACCCCAGATGCTTATTTCTGTTGATTGCACTCAACATAATTTTTTTTTTATGGCAACCCTTCCAAAAAGGCTGTTGGCATGGAGGTAGTGTCTGGTGGTGCATTTGGAGACTTTGTGCCCCCAAATTGCATATATATATATATATATATATATGCCATTTAGCACACGCTTTTATCCAAAGCATTTTGTTTTTTTCAGTATATGTGGCCCCAGTGGGAATTGAACCCACAACCTAAGTGTTTCCAATGCCGTGCTCAACCTACTGAGCCACACAGAACCACACATTCATTTGTAGATCTCCAGCTGTGGCCTTTAGATGTTTCTATGCCTCTGCCTCACTGAGCTGTACCTGCATCCTCTCCCAGGCAGGTTTACCTCTGTCCCAGTGGTTTCACGCTTACGTGTAAACAGTGTTTTTTGTGTTTGTTTGTAACCATCACCTGTCTTGTGAAGGTCAACAACCCTTTGTCTTGGTTCTTCTGAGAGTTCTTTGCCTTTCCCCATGGCGATGGATGACAAATGGGTGTTACCTCATTAGTCTACCCCAGTGAAACAGGAAGTCATGGGAGGTCACAATACAGTTCCCCTAAGATTGAGATGTAAAAGTAGCATGTGAATGCATTCAATTGTATTTAAAATAATTATTAGGGGGTTCAAGGGTGTAATTGTGACAGAAAATCTGGGGAAAATATTTTTTCTGAGCAATTGTATTAGTATAAAATAATGTTTTTAGCATACAACATAGCTCATTACCTGCATTTTTAAATACTTTCTTCTTTTTATCAAGGGTAATGTTGGAGGGTATTGTATGTACATACAGCAAAAATATGGTTAGTATCTACATGTTCTTCGGTACCTCAAATACATAAACAGTTATTTGTTATAAACAGTTGTGGCAGTAGCTCATCGCAGTGCAGTGTGTGCTATGATTGAGAAAGATCCTCATTTAGATCACCCTTTACTTCCTGTTTTATGAGCATATTTTGTGTCTAAAACACAGGATGTCAGTCACAGGGAAATTAAAGACGCGTCAGGAATGAGTTTGGGTGAGTCGGTGTCTCTGGCACCCACCCGGCTCCCGCAGAACCGTACTTAATAAATTATTCCCACAGGTTGCGTGCCCTTGCCAGCCACCTCCTGCCGCAGAGAAGGAAGGAAATTCATCTTGCCCGGCATGTGAAACAATTTTCTACTTGTCACTCAATGATGTGGAAAAAAACTCTCTACACGAGGCTCTGTCTTTCCTTACTTGGGGAGGAATTCACTTTCTGTGGATTCACCTTTTCAGAGTCATCATTTTGAGTTTATAGTCCTCTGTAGGTTGTGCTTGTATGCTTTCTGGTGCTTGTGCCCAAGACTTTCAATAGCACAGGGTTCCCACACGTCATGGAAAAACCCTGAAAATCATTGAAAATGATTCTGTCATGGAAATTGGTGAAAAAGCTCAATGTCATGGAAGTTTCTGATTCCATGTAACTTTATATATTTTTCTTCTTTTCCCATAACGTTACCACAAAATGTCTTCTTCCCTCCCGTTGTTGCCACCTGCCATGGCTCTTCTCACACACACAATGAGATGTGTATTTGCACCGGCAACAAAACGTGTTAAGTTATGAAAGTAAAGTCAATTTCTGTGTCAGTCACCCCAAAAAAAGTAATTGAAAACCTTACATTTGTCATTGAAATGTAATGGAAAATGGAAATTTGATTTGAGTGGTAACCCTGATAGCACGTACGTACATACATGGATGGACACTTTCTTTCCAAATATTGCACAAACACAGTATCTCACATTTTTCATAATGTTATGCCTTCTGCATAAAACCATTCATAGGTCCTGAATAATAGACTCATTATTTTAAAATAGTACAAATGAACAGCCCCCCATTATATTACAATTATAGTTATATGGACTGTTACCTCCCACATCCTACACTTTACAGAGAAAATTGAAGTATCAGTTTTTTAAAAGGTCATCAAAATATAACTAGCGATCAGTTTACCTAATTTGTAAATAGCATCTTAAATAAATAGGTATTTTATTAGCATTAGTATTCTCTTTGCCACTGGCTCTCACTGTAATTCTCAATGGAAGCATATCATTTTAGTCAAGTGTAAAAATTTCGATTTAATGGGTTTTTAGTGCTTCCGTGCTTTTAATTATCACTTTGACGACCTCCACATTTGTCCATTATCACTTGGGTTGATGATTGCCCTGTAGAATTTCTATAGCTGTAAGCTCCATATCATAATATCTCTGCAATTTATTATTGAACTTCGTTTATTGGTTTCATATTCCAGATGTTTCCATCGATGCTAAGTGGATAGCAGTGCAACCGCTACATTTTTGGGATCTTTTACACAAAAGAGATACATAAAGGACCTTTTGGAAATTAAGTGCCTGCGTTGGTGTTGTTTTTTGTTTTTTTTTATTCGCATAAATATTTTTGCAACTCCCTTAGGGTGAATATGTGATCAGCAGGTGACAGAAAGTTGTTGATGTCAAATATATGTGTTTAAATGTATTTTCACTGGCCACAGAGGAACACTGAAAACAGGAAATGGAAAATAGCCTGCTGCTAATATGGCTACTAATAGGTTTGAATGTGATTTGTTAATAAAAATATATGGGGGGAAAAAAACATCTGTGGGCTACTCAGATGAAAAGAAATCTGTTACCGGAGAGGATGGTGTCAACTGTGCTCATGTGCACCTGTGTGTCTCTGCGCTGTTAGCAAGAAAAAGAGCAGGACAAAACTTAAGATCCACTGACAAATTATTCAAAAGTTCACTCTTGCCACGGTTGAATAAACGGCACTCCTTTCTTCGTCTTTTAAATTAATTCAGGATGTTTGTATGAATTATACACTGTACAGTCATATTTTATGCCAATCATATTTTATCTCGCAGGCAGACCTCTTGCAAATGTTATATTCTGCTTCAGAGTTTATATCCGCTGCTCTTGTGGAATGTTCAAAACAACTTAACGTTCAGAGTACCCTGAGAGTAAAATGCCAATGTAAAACGATTCTGCCTTTATTTGAAAGTCACCCAAATTTGACTCTGAATTGGAAAATGACAAATCTTGTGCACTGCTGTAATTGGGTTCCGTGACAGATTAGTCATTGTTACTATTCAATTATGGTCTGTTTTGACATCGATTAAAAAACAAGCTTGGATATGACTGTTCTCTTTATTTTTTCATCGCTGTCCAAATGCTTTGATCTTGAAAATGGCAAGCACTCAATTACATTATATTTTTTACATTTACATTTTAGGCATTTAGCAGACGCTCTTATCCAGAGCGACTTACACAGTTTACATTTCTTTACATACAATCCATTTATACAGCTGGATATTTTACTGAAGCAATTCAGGTTAAGTACCTTGCTCAAGGGTACAACAGCAGTGTCCCCACCTGGGAATTGAACCTGCAACCTCTGAGTTACAACTCTACATTTTTACACTTTAAGCATTTAGCAGGCGCTCTTATCCAGAGCGACTTACAAGATGTGCATTAATACATGCACTGATCTTTGCGCACGAGATCAGTGCAGTAATACAGCAATAGACATAATTGCAGGCATCTGCGTAGCATACCTGTAACACCAGGAAGGAAAAGGTTAGTGTAAATTATTATTATTTATTTTTTTGAGTATAGTGTTGAACAAGTAAACAGTGGTGAAGACAATTTAGCTAGATGGGCAGAGTTCAGTGGTAGTGGAGTCTGAAGAGGTGGGTTTTGAGTCTCTTGCGGAAGATCGCGAGTGATTCCGCGGTCCTGACCGATTGCGGAAGGTCGTTCCACCAGCGAGGGATCAGGACAGAGAAGAGGCGAGACCGTGAGGAACAGCTGCCAGGCGCCCAGAGGGAAGGGACAGTCAGTTTACCAGAGGAGGCGGAGCGGAGGGGTCTGGGAGGGGTGTAGGGAGTGATGAGCTCGGAGTCCAGCTCCCTCGCCATTACACTAGGGACTGCCACTTGACGCAGCGCAGCGTTTTGTATACCTCCATCTTTTACACCCAATTGGCAGTCAGGACACATAATTCCAGTAGGGTATATCAGCCTTGTAGACACCTGTGATTAAAAAAATATATATTCAGACAAGTAAGACCAGCGCACTCCTCAAAAAACATTGTACACGTCCGAGTGCCATTATTCTTTATTAGAGCAGAGGTGATGTATATAAGAAAAAAAACTCCATTATGCCATTATTCTTTATTAGATGATAATATTTTCATAGATATAATATTTTCTAAATATAAGTATAATACATCAGATCACTCCAGTAACTCATGCAGGAAGAAGCTGAGTGGCACAAATTGTGTCACATCGGGACACAAGACACGACCGCAAAAGGGGGAGTCTTTCGACGAGCCAATCGAACGACCGCTCAGGACGCAGACGGTCGGAGCGTGTGTGCGTACGTGGGGCGGTGTGCGATGGCCGGCCCTGTTATACCTGTCAGGCCTGAGTTATGGCTGCCGTCTGCACGGCGGGCAGGACGCGCGATCGGATTGACTATCGTGTCATCTCGGCCGGCCCCCTGCTCCGCCGGAGATAAACAGATGGCACCTGCCCGCGACGACGTAAACGGTACAGAAACAGCGGGCGCAACCCCGAGCCGAAGCGAGAGGGGGAAAATAAATGAAGTCCGCGCCTCTCCTTCTGCTGGGTGTGGAATTCGGGAGCTTGACGAGGGGAGCGCATCTTTATCGCACAGATTGTTTCCTGTGGGGGGTCAGGGCACTGCTGGTGATCACGGCGTGCTTAATTTTGTATGTGAAGTCACCAGGAGGGGAAGGGCCCAATAATGATTAAGCGGAAGGTTTCGGGAAGGCATTGGCCCCAAACAAACGCACCACAAATCATAATTGAAGGCTGTGGATTACGTGCCAGTCTCGGGAGATTTAAACTTTCCGTTTATTGAACCCAATATTGACCCCCTTTTCCACTTCTCAAATAGGCCAATGCTACGTTTTTACAATAAAAAAATGCCAATGCGGTGGCCTCCTACAAAAGCCATGAGCTTAAAAGCCCCATTCGGACATCGGGGGAAAGGGCTCACGTGAAATCACGTAAGGACAAAAAGGGACACAGATTACCTCACTCTGTCTTTCTCTCTCTCTCTCTCTCTCTCTCTCACTAATTCTTGTTTGGCAAATTGGGCCAGGATCTGAACTCTTCACAAAGAGTCAGAAGCACTTCAGTACTTCTCTGGTTCCTGTAGCCAGGGATAATCACTGCATTACAGTAATCAAAAACCTGGAAAGAGTGTCACAGAATGAGCTTGTGTAACCTGTCTGAGCACAGAAATGTGAAGGAAGAGGAAGTAACAATCGCAGGCTCTTTAGTGTGTTGCTGCTATTTCAGGAGAATGACCTCCTGGAGCTGTTGAATTGGTGAAATATTGTGGAGGACAAAGGTGTTATTGGACTGCTAGTAATAAGTTGTGCCAACTGTGTGCTTATCATCAGTTGAACAATTGTGATTGACAGGCTGCTGTCAGCTTGGATGCCGATACAGTCCGTTTAAAACTCCAGCTTGTGTGTGAATGTGTGTTTTCTGTGGATTCATTTTGTGGATTCCACAAAAACGTACGGGTGGGGGGGGAGCAGTAAGCGGAGGCGGCAAACAGAATGGGATTTGTCGATGGGACACGGTGGCTTTCGTGGCTCTGAATGGCTCTGCTATATCGGACTGTGTACAGGGCACCTTGCTGGGATTGGGCTTTTATTCCAGCGCGAATCCTGGAGGTGGCGCACGCACGGGCGCCATTGTTCCGGCCCCCGGCGGAAATGCGAAGGTTTTCCCATCAGACCCTGAGGGAGGGGAGCCTTCTGTCCGATCCGAGAGTCCCGATCTTTTATTTTCGGATCAAGATTTTTTTTACCGGTCGTCAAAAACGAACCAGCTCGAGGGACGTTTGTGGGATTCGTTTGCGTCTCCAACCAGGTTTTTTGCCTCGCTACTAAATAGTTTGTGGCGTTGCACAATAGCGGGCCAAAAACCGTGTGAGATGCGGACATAATGATGAACACAGGGACACAATGGGGTGTGGCTGTTTGTGTTTGTGCGGAGAGATTAGAACAGAATGAGACCAGCACAAAGAGACCAGCGGCAGAAGTACGGCCCTCAGATAACATGTATTCAAACTCAACAGCCACGATTCTGGCAATCGCTCTCTCCCTCTCTCGTTGCTGCCGTCCACGGTCACAACCGATTGTGTACTTTTGAAAAACTTGCCCCAGAGAGACCAGCATTGACAGAAAGAGTGCGAGATTGCTTTAATTGTCCTCTTGTTATTGTGTAGTTGTCGTTTTGATGCTTACTAGGGAGGAAAGGGAAGGCAATCATTTTTATCTGTACTATGTCTTTTTACTCATGAATGCTGTATCCTCTTTATAGGAGCTTCATACATTCTGTCCTCTCTCTCTCTCTCTCTCTCTCTCTGTGTGTGTGTGTGTGAGATATATACACACACAGAGTGCCCCTCTAAAGTCTCGTCCAGTCTCAAAAATGTCACATAGTGTTGCCTTACAGCCTTTACAGCCCTTAGTCTTAAAAAAAAAAAAAACTGATGTTCAGAAATGTTTTGAATTTTAAAATGCCTGTAATGTGACGTCGTGTTATGTGCGGTGCTTTAAGGAAGTCTTACGCAGGCGGTCTCTTTCCGTTGGCAGGAACCAATAGCGATGCCCTTCCGGACTCGCTGCCCTCCGTGCCCGGCACGCTCCCGCACTTCCTGCAGGAGCCCGAGGACGCCTACATCATCAAGAGCAACCCCATCAAGCTGCGCTGCCGCGCCGCGCCCGCCCTGCAGATCTTCTTCAAGTGCAACGGGGAGTGGGTGCACCAGAACGAGCACGTGTCCCAGGAGTACTTGGACGAGGGCACAGGTAGGAAGCCTCGCCCTCCCTCTCTCTCTCTCTCCCCCTTCCCTCCCCCTCTCTCTCTCTCTCTCTCTCTCTCTCTCTCCCTCTCTCTCTCTCTCTCTCTCTCTCCCTCTCTCCCCTCTCTCTCTCTCTCTCTCTCTCTCTCTCTCTCTCTCTCCTCTCTCTCCCTCTCTCTCTCGCTCTCTCTGACCCAGGTCAGTCACTCTCCTGGTTTGCTCTCCACTCTGTTTCCATCGCTCGGTTACTGAGCCACTCTTCCTGGTGTTGAGGAGCCTGTTTCCTGGAACAGAGAGAGGTTCTGTGCCCTGTCACACACTGCCACTGCCCCTCCGTAATGGATCCCTAACTAAAACACATCGGTGTGGAGGGGCGGCGGATAGTGCATCGGTCGAACGCACCGTATTTTGGCTGGTCCGATACGGTGTGCGCTGCCTGTCAGGGATGCGGGTCATCAGCCCTGATCGGGGAAAGCATTTAGCTGCCCGCCCCAGGGGGAGGCCCATCAGGTGAGCTGCTGAAGTCCTTTGGAGAATTAGGGAGTCTCCAGAACGTGGGTGGGAGAACCGTCTTAAAGCAAGCAGAGTTTGCTGCCCTTGGAGAATTAGCTTGCCTCGTAGAGAGGAGCACCGAGCTCGCGTGGGGAGTGTGAATCGAAATAAATAGAGGGTGCAATTGGCTACCAAATTGGGAGAAAAACTTAGAAGAAACACATTGGTGTGTTCTTTGTGAGCACCAGTTTTTATTTCCAGCAACTGTTTGTCAAACTGTGATGCTCTGGTGCTTTTGATTGCTTCAGAACTTAAATTGACCTAATGTGAAGTCCATGGCAGCTGTACCACAGTCTTTGACCCTTTCAGGAGTGCTGTCACAGTGTAGTGTTTATTCTAGAACATGCCGGAACATTCTAGTTGATTCTAATCGATGACATCATAAAGGGCCGCTAATGGCATCCACAAAGAGCTGTGCAATTCCGGAACAGAACGCTGTGAATTAGAACTAGAACTCTCAGAAAACTCACTCATCGAAGAGTCAGACACGGTGTCTTTCCCTGGCTTGAATGTGTCTATGGGTGACAGGATGCAGTGGCAATAAAATTCTAATGTGAAGCCTTCCAAACCTACAGGTAAGTTTCTATCAAAGAAGGATGTTGCCAGAGGGAAGTGTACTCTGGGAGCCCTTTGTGTGCGACTGTGTATGACAAGAATGTAGCACAGTGACCTGGAGCACTGGTGGGTGCAGTGTCAAACAATTACAACTATATTATAGCAACGGGAGCAATATGATTTACAGCTATTGTATGGTAAAGGAGTTCACATTGCAAATGGATTAGGGAAGTAAGAAAACTAAGTCAAATATGTCAACATCCACCTGGCTAGCTCAGCTGACGCTCGTCAGAACGGAGGTGAAGAAAGGGGGGAGGCACACAGCCGTTTAGCTGTATTGTTTTAAACGGAGCTACGAGCAGAAATGATGAAACGGAGCTCGCTCTCCCGCCTCACCTGGGACTGCTGTTGAACCGTCGTGACATCAAGGAAGCAGATCAATACGATACAGATGTATGCGCACCCCAGGCACCAAGAGAGCAGCGCAGAGTCAAACAGAATGATAGTGCATTCAGTCACCTGTTAAATGCGATTAGGACAGGGTTACTCCGCACGCGCGCTGCAGCGGCTATTCCCCGCGGATGCGTTGCGTTCATTTATCGCACTTATTTTTTTGTAAAAACAAATGAAGCCTGGGAACCCATCGCTCCAATCCACAGCAAAGTGGCCAAATGTATCTGTGGTGAGCGATCCCATTTGTGCAATTTGAGGTGCGTTGAACGGTTGAAGAGCCCACGGTACGAGAGACAGAGATGAATACCAGGGCGACCGTCCGCCTGGTGTTGAATTGCTGCGTGCGCTCTTTATCCGTGAGCGTCTAGGTGAACGCAGGGTGTCATGGCGTCTCCAGCGCGAGCGTTAATGCTTCATGCTCAGTAGGTGGAGCGTGGCGTTCGCAGCGCTTAGGTTGTGGGTTCAATCCCCACCGGGACCACATATGCTGAAAGATGTACGCATTCACTGCTGTAAGTCGCTTTGGATAAAAGCGTCTGCTAAATGGCATGCATTATATTCATGCTAATGCTGTGTGCTAATGGAATGTGAAATCCCAAGCCGAGCAGCCGATTTGCTTCGCCGTACGTTTGCTTCGTTTCAATTTAAACGAAGCGCCGCTGCTCCTCCATTTGAACTCCCATCGCCGGGCCCCGCCCTGCTCCCCGTGGGCGTGCGGCGCGGCGTGCGGCTTGACTCTAAATCGAGCCCCAGCCCTCGCGCTCGCGGATTAAAGGTGGTCGAAGCTGCGTGATAGGTGCCCTGCTCCCCCTCAGGGCACAAAGAGCTTCGCCTTTGCGCTCTGAATATTAAAGGGGGAAAGCAAGACGTTAGTTGTCTTTTCAAGTCGCGGATGAAAGGGTGGAGGGGGGACTGGTCCAAATTAGCCCCGTTAAAATGGTGTCAGGAGCAGGTGTAATGAGGATCCGTGGAGCAGCTGTTGTTGGTGAGACCCCAGCTTTATTTCCTGAAGGTTTAAAAAAATATATATATATTCTCCGGGTGAGTAAAGTTGACGCGATGCCTCTTCTGAAATGCGTGCTGATTAGCCCGTGTGAAAGGAAGTCTGCCTTGCATTCACGGAGCCCCCTGTGCAGGCTAGGGCCCTTAATTGCTTCTGGAAGTTCATTATTGTGTGATTGCTGTGCTGTGAAATTGTGTGACTGATAATGGGGGAAAAGAGAAGTCACCACGGTGATTATTTGAGCTCCATTTCAGCGAGAGGAAAACTAGGAAACGGAACCAGGAAATTCTGTCTTTTTCCCAAGCAACCATTTTGCAGTAAGAAGGATAATGGCTAATGGTTGAAATGATTGCAAACAGTGTAAGCCCTGAGAAAGAGAAAGCCCTGTCTGGGTATTTCTATATTGCCAATGTGAACAGGGCTGTGGCTGATGGCTTGGTGGTTAGAGGCCTGAGGACTGATAGGAGAAAATGGAGGAAATCAGAGTTATTGTGATGACCGAAATAAAAGAACAAAATCCATTTTTATTTCTTTATCACCATGTGCTTATTTCAAGCATGTAAATCCCATTCTAATAAAACTGCAGGGATGTGCCTCATGGGCCTTTCATCGTTATATCATCGCTTTCAGGTGACTTCCCAAAGGTGGGATAAAAGATGACCTACAGACATATGACAGTGTTTTTACACACAAAGCCACTTTTTTGACACCCTTAACCATAACCATGTCCTTATTTTGGACATTCAGGCCTATTTGGACATAGCGAAATATAACATTTCATAGCTCAACAATGTGATGGCCACATGTCTACATTTGGTATAATTTGAAAGGAAACACATTGTAGTTCATGGGGGTGTATGCTCATATAGCATGTGGACACAACACATCCCAAAGGACCGAAGATCAAACATACTATACAGTAGGTGTATTGTATAGTTTTCTTGTGTATAAACTCATGTTTAAAAGCAGTAAAGGAGTCACATTTCATGATATACCTGTGGTTTTTTTTGCCTTGTACAATGTGTTATCTAAGTGTGTGCAAATAAACAGACTTCTAGACCCAAGGACTCATGAACTAGATGCCTTTTAGTGAGTGGTGTCACCGGTGGTCTCCAAGTGTCCCAAAACATATCCAACGTGGCCAAATTGGCCCAATGATTTCTATTCACTTCTGTGACACTGGAAAACATAGCAAAACGTTTTGATTGTAAGTGGTAAGTATGTGAAACTTACTCACACATCTCGTAGACCCAGGAGAATGACATCTCTGCTGCTGTTGGCGATACGAAGCGCATATATAAACATTGTAACTCTCGATTTGGTTTGCTCTTGTGACAGAACAGGGTCACTACGTTTGTTCATTAGACCCTTATGTTGATCAGGATGCCCACATTATCAACAATCTGTCATAGTTTTGGGACTTCTAGACTTCACCAAAAAGAGCAGCTATTCTCCAAGAGTACCCTGCCTTGAATCGGGACAGGATTTCATTTTTGCGACATCGTGTTAATTGGCGACCAATCTGTGCATATAACACATATCCATATTTCCGGTACATTTAACCATGATATTTAAAGGAGAACGTGCTATGTTATGGGGTTAAAACGGATATGAAAGTTTGTGTCACTTTTTTTTTCAAAGTTTTCTACCTCCGACTCACATTTGATTGCTCACATTAGAACTGAGTCTAGTACTGAAATCAGTAAATCAGCATTTGTTTAAAGTGTGAAGCTGCTCGAAGCTGTTCTGCAGGAAAATGAGAGTCGTGGGGAGGTGTCTGCCACCACTTTTGTTCAGACGATGAAAGATTTGTCGGGTTTCATCTGCAGGAGTTTCCCAAGTACTGTCTGCTTTGAGCTTCTGATACACCGTTCGCTGCAGTTTCTCAGGTCTTTGTGCTTTTGAGCCTTTTTTAAATGAAAAACGACAAATACTAACCGACTCATCCTTCCTGCTGTTCCATAACACACACCTACCTTATTTCCCCTCCCAGTTGTACTTCTCTCATTCCCAGCATACCTCATTTTGTGACTCAAAGCCACGTCTCAACACATTTGCCCTTGCACTTTTAAATTGCCTTTTCCGTGAGAAAAAAATATTAGATATTTCTCCCGAAATTTTTTCCCCCCGCAAATTCCTGTGACAGTATCCCGTCTTGAATTTGCAACGTGCAAATTAATTTCTCTTCAATCCGTAAAACCCGAGAGGAATCGGATACGGCGCCCAAACCGCTTGTTGAATCCTCCCCCGACGCAATCCTCCAAAATGTATTACTGCTTCTCCGAATGTCGCCCGCCTTAAAAAAAATCGTCTGCACTTATCGCCTCTTCGCGTATTTCAATACGAGGTTATCAAATTGTTGATCCTGCCTTTTTCTTCGCCCGTCGAGAAGCTCCCTCCAGCGACAACCCAGAGAGCGATAGTTTCCCCCTCTGAAGATAAACTTGAACTTTCCGCACAGTTCCCCAAACTTTTCCCACTGCGGTATCGCAGCGTGCTCAATTAAGAGCGGAGAGGCGACCGGGCCCGAGCGGTTTGCAATTAAAAGTGCCTCAGAGCGTCGTCCCCACCCTCGCCGGTCGCACAGCCGGCTTTGTATCAGCGCTAAACTCTGAGCGGCCGATAACGACATCCTCTTACAGCGGGCTGCGGCGGGCCCAGTAATAGCCAGCAAAATTGCTCTATGGATTAAGTAGGTTAATCGGGCCGGCTGATCTGCGCTGAATTGGGTTTTATTGATTAGGACATGGGCCCTCAATGCCACGCCGCGCGGCCGATACCATCTCTCATTTTCCAGTCAGGCAGATGAGTCGCGACCGCAGATAAGCGCGACAATGCCCTTGAGTTCTTCATCATCCCGGACTCCCCAATCGCAGGGCGCCGAGTAAGGACATTAAGCGAGGTGGAGTGGAGGGTGGCCGGTGCCGAGCGGACTTTGCGGAAGGTGAACACGTCCCCCTTAAGGACAGAAAGTTATTGGTCAAATATTGAGGCTAGGTTTTTGGGTTGTTTTTTTTGCTGACACAACCTGTACTTAATTGACTCTGAAATGGTAAAGGTATATAAACGACGCTTGGTCAGTTTTTACTGCAGCGCAGCATCGGGAGACCCGTGGGACACACACTGCTCCTCGGTCCCGCTCCTCTTCGAGCGTTACGCTGATTTTGAGTTTATTGCGCTTCCAAAAATGTGTTCCCGTTAAGTTATTAAATATTGATCAGTGAGCAGAAGTTGCCGTTAGCGCACAACTGTAGTGTGTGAACACGACTCGAGTCGGTAGGTGGCCAGCCCGGATGGGCTCGACGGCCTGCTCTTGTCGTTATATATTATTGTTGTCTTTTGTTCTAACTGCCGTTACTGTAGACTGAGTGACACGCTGCTCTGGTGTGACACCACCCTGTGGTAACCACCATGTAAATGATGAGCGAGCGGAGTCTCCATGTGTCTTTGTGACCGGGGGGCTTGCCCCCTTCATCACCTCCGCTCTCATTTGAAAAGCGCAGATCAATAGTGAAGCCGTGTGTGTTGATCTTTCAAAAAGACAAAGGCAATTCATCACCAGACTGTGCAGGTCAGCTGTTAGCGGTCTCTTTTAATGTGCTCTCCTCCTTTGTGGGGTATTAAAGGTGTCAAATTGTGAGTCGGGGGACTGGTGATCTGTCGAAGCAGGAGAGAGAGGCGCTTCCGGAGGTTCCCTGTGAGGGCCTGCCTTGGGTATCGTACACAATGGGCTGCTTCTTTCAAAGTGCCCGGGAAGCTCGTGGAGCTAGATGAGTACGAGGGCAGGACGAAGCACGTCTTCCGACGTCGAGTGTGGCCCTGCTGCTTGTGCAGCCTCCTCAATGTCCCTGTAGAGGCTCCGGTTTCCCATCTCCACTGCAGGAATGCGCCGAGTGCACCATCGAAGACTGTTTTTCGCCTAATTTGGTAGCCAATTACACCCTCTATTTCTTTCGGTTTACCCTCCCCCACGAGCCCGCTGCTCCTCCTCGGAGGCAAACCAGTTTTTCCCGGACAGGGACGCCTTTCACGCTTCTCGGCGAGTCCGTGCAGGCTCACCCCCCTTCCCCCCTCCATCTGGGGCGGTCAGCCAATCGCCGCCCCCAGACTGGCGCAGCCGGGTTTTGAACCGCAGCTACAGTGGGCAACTTGCATTCCGGGCGAATGCTTTAGACCGTTACGCCACCTGAGGCCCCCACCATCTAAGACTCTGAGTCTGCCAGAGTGGTCACCCTATCGGAGCGGGGGAATCGTTTCCCCATTTTGACTGCGAGATGCTCGCCCGGCTGAGGCTGGGAACCCCAAGCGCTTTAAATGGGATCATCAAAGACAACGGGACTTTAAGGATGAGACGCTCAGTCTCGGGCTCTCGTTAAGATTGATTTCATGTCAGGGTCGAGATGCGTAGGTAATGGAACCAAAAATTAATTGGGGGGCATGGATAAAACAGCCCGTGAGCTGGCTGTGGAGATCGTTAATTGTCACCTTATTAAAAACGTATCCCCCCCGGTCTTGGCACAGAAGGAATACAGACAAGACATAACTAGATGAGCACTGATATAGACAGACATGACTAGATGAGCACTGATTTCAGTAATTGAACCGATGAAACTGAGCATGTGCAGGACAGCCATCTATAAATGATGCAACACCAGTAACAATGTCCTGCTACCAAAACATGAAAGGGAGTTTACATTTTTATGATTTTATGAAGAGCCATGGGTGCTCCATGTTCTACAACAGCTATGGTGGTCATTATCATAAGAATGCACAGCAGTATGATATTTATACATTTGTTTTTAGTTTATTTAGTGTTATTACAAATCACAAAACCTTTAGAAAATATGCAGTTAGCAGCATGCGTGTCATATTTAGATAGGGCCGATAATATATATTTTTCTTATTGCACAGCAATGCTCAGTTAAATTAAATTAAAAAGGTTATACTGTGGTGGCAATGAGTGATGTCTTTATGTGTTACTTTAATTATATTACTAGGATTAGGGATATTTTGGTTGTTTTTTCTTCCCAGCAAACAAGCATCTGGATAACCTCCCAATATACACCTTTTTACATGGTATTAGTGACCGTCTTATTATTTTTTTCCCTTAATTCAGTAATATGTTTTATGCTTCTACTTCTTTATTTGGTTTTAGTATCATGGCCTAACAGTAAAAAAAAATTAAAAAAAATAAAAAGTGTAAAACTTTTAGAAAAAATAAAAATTGAGGAAAAATCATTTTGTCATTAGAATCAATCCACATCATCCATGCCTGATTTCGAGAAGAGGACAACAATTCTCATCTGTTTCCTAAAGCACATCTGTGACCCGATGTGGGCTTTTGATGTAAACCTGGCAGACGCGGCACAAATGTGACCTCGCTTTGGGCCTGGCGCGCGGATGTATGCAGATTTATGTAAAACATTATTTGCGATTAAAACGGTCACCCGTGAGTCACCGCCCCCCTGGTTGTTTTACGCTGTTAAACGGCACCAGGACCTTCACGACCCGCTGCACGCGGTGGCGAGCGGCGGCGGCCCTCTCCGAGCCCCTCTGGCCCGGGCGCTCGCTCTGGCCTCCGTCCTCCGGCCGGCGGGTTAAGCCGATTGTTGCCGGCGCCAGCTCGACAACGGCCTCAGCCCTCCGCCCTGAGGGCCACTGGCAGGAGAACAAACTTCCCAAATCCACCAGAGGCTCGCGAGCCACCGTGTGCAATGGAGCTTCTCTTTGTGTGTTTTAAGCAGCCCTTTTATGCGTCGCTTTCAATGCGTCTGTCTGCAGTCTCGCAGAACGAGGCCACCCTGTTCTTCAGAGTGAGGCCAGACCGATCGCGAGGGCCGGTTAATAATAATATTATATAATATACGCCATTTAGCAGACGCTTTTATCCAAAGCGACTTACAGTAGTGAATGCATACATTTTCAGTATATGTGGTCCCAGTGGGGATTGAACCCATAACCTAAGCGTTGCCAACGCTGTGCTCTACCAACTGAGCCACAGAGAACCACTAGCCACCACTAGAGAACCACTAGAGAATCACTAGGTTAGCGAGGGCTGGTTTGAACAAACCGTCAGACAGTGGGTGGTTGTCCTTGAGTCGTTTAAAGAAGAACTTTTTTTGCATTTTGCTTCTGTGCTTGGGGTGGGGTGGGGGGATTCTGGGAGGAAAAACAGGGTTGGAAACTTGGGCCGGTAACCGTTATGGTCTTCGTGGACGCGGTATCGAAGTCTCCACCATCGAGATGCGCGGCTCCGGTATCGAGAGAGATCTTCGACCCGGCGTTGCGTGTTTGATGCGGTGTGAATGTTATCGACGGTGAGCAGCTTGCGGATGGCCGCGCGTGGGGCTGTCAGAAGCCCCTCCGCGTAGATTATGGACAGATAGAGGCCGGCGGATTCCGACGGGCTCAGCACTGCGTGGGAGCGGAGGAACTGACCACCGGCGGATAAACGCCCTCGATCCCCTCGCCCACCGCGAGGAAGGGGGAGGTGTGGGCCAAGCCAGCCGCGCGCGTGAGACAGACCCCAGGTGCCCTTCAGCGAACCTGTCCTGCCCTCGCGGGAGAATGAACACCGCCGGGGCCCTGCAGAAGTAGAGCTCGTGCGACGGCCTATGAAGGACACAAACAAGGTGATGGTGGTCCCTTTCCTCCATGTTGGCTCGGCCCTTTGACAGCAGCAGACTCTGGTTTTCGTAGCCATTATCACGGATGTCGTTCTGTTTTCGAGGAGAAGTGTTTGCTCCCTCCTTGCGACGGGCTTCCAATTACACGGTGTAGCAGTGGGCGTGTAGCCTAATGGAGGCTGCTGATAACACTCCAATTTGCATTGATCTTACTGCACTAAAAAAAAAAAAAAGCACGCGCGATCGTATAACGTCCCCAAAGGCAGGAAAACACACCGTAATGGAATCATTATGTCGAGGGAAGAAATGTTTCTG
>JAINUG010000102.1:2767580-3125080 GCA_029706075.1 Aldrovandia affinis
GTATTCGCATCGTATGCAAATGTGCAATTAAGCTATGAAAAGAGGAGCTTAATCAAGGTGGGTTTGTCGAGCCCGTGTCGACACAGCATAGCCCGTCTGCTCCTGGCATCGAAACCGCCGCGCGCGCGCGCTCGTATTTGTTTGAGCTGCGCAGACACGTTCTGCGAGCAGTGTAAAGTGCAAATACTGTAAAACAATTCTGACGATCGCTCTTTGTCGCGCGCTTGCCGGCGTCTGCCAAGAATCACATTTGGTGACGGTTGGCATGGGCAGCCGCTGGAATATCCATTTGTTGACGGATCAAAAGGAACAGAACAGGCCTGTTCCTCGCGGTCCTCGCTCCGCGCAAAGCCAGCGAGCCGCGCCAACGCTAAACAACGGGGGGCAGGGGAGGGAAGGGGGGATCAGATTAGTCCCTCCCTCTTGGCTCAGAGAGACATGACCCCCTTTTTAATTCTGTTTTTAGCAGATAGGCGCCCGTTCCTCCCTCTGGGAGTTTCGCAGCCCCTCTGGAAGGCTCTGTCAAACGCAGAGGCGCGCCACATAAAAGAGAGAGGGGTCGCGGAAGGAAAGAAATCAGGAGGTTTAATAAGGCCCGTCTCCGCCGCTCTGCCTTTAAACACACAGCGATGACGGGTGACAAATCGGTGGCCCGCCTCGCCAGCGCACCACCTGTCGCCGACGGTTACGTCCTCAAGGAAACGAGCCTTCCGGCGAGGGGAGGCGGGGTGGGTGGGAGACAAGGGCCCGTCCCCATTAGCATATTACTCAGGATTCCTTTGGGGGGGGATCATATGCAGTCATTAGTCATGATTTTCTTCCCCTGCCTCGTCTCTCCCCCACCCGGGCGCTCACTGCTGCGTCTCCAAAGGGAAATGATGAAGTGCCAGAGAGGCGTTGTGCTCCCCTACGTCTCGACGAGCGTGCAGCGACACTTCATACACCGCTGTGTGACTGCTTAGCTCCCCGCTCTGCCCCAGAGAACCGTGACCATGATGTTTCTTGCTTGTCGAAAAAATAATAATAATAATAAAAAAATTAATAATAAAATCCAGACACACTTGCTCACGATCCATCCGTTCACGGTCCTCCGAGAGAGAGGCCAGCGGCTTTGGGAGAGAGAAAAAAAACTTCTTTCAAGTTGCCCTTGTTAACACCAGTTTTACAGCACGCTAACGTCTCTTTAAATGTGCCCTTTTTTATATCTCCCTGCGAGCGATGACAATAAGCCGGGTAGGCTGCCGCCGCCGGTGCGTCAGACGGGATTAGCGGCCGCTTGTTCCGCACGCCGAAACGCTTTCCGCCTCACGCGGTCCCTCTGCTGTTTGACGCCCTAAAAACATGACAGGATGGCGCGTGTTCACTTGAGTACATGACAAATAAACCAGAGTGCGGTTCTGATGAAGCTAAATCGGGCGGTCTTCATTGCGTCCCGGGAGCGTCACGCCTCGTCTCTAATCCAGCGTTTGTGAGGCCCGCGGGCGATGAAGTTTCAGAACCGGGGCGGAGAGAGAAAACACACATGACAGGTCTTAAGCCGATGACTCAGATTAAAAATGGAAGGCTTTACCAATCTCCCAACCATACCGCAGAGCTGCTAAGACTTTAAGATGCTGTCTGCACTCCTGCTGCAGGAAGATACGCGGGCGAGGGGCTCCTTTCTACTTCCGAGGGGTGCGGACAGGAGCCCGGGCTCGCAGGCCCAAGCGCTCGTGTTGCCCACAGATTTTCTCCGAAGCGAAGCCGTCGTCACGTGGGACCGTCTTTTCTGGCGCCCGTGCTAATTGGCTTACGAAGCCGCGGACGGCCGTTTGTGAGTTTGTTGGGCCGAGTCGGGGAAACGGGAGTCTCCCAGGAGGAGTTCTCAGTTGGAGCTGCTTTTGCGCTCCTGAGCGTTCATCCAGGCTCATCATAATCTTGGATGTCTGTCCCGTCGTTTTCCAGCAGGCAGAAATGTTCATTAACCTCTGAAAATGTATTTGATTTCCACTTTCTTTAGAACTCAATCTTAAATTGTGTTATTCCGTATTCCAAGATGCCTATTTGAGCATTTAATGTTGGTTATTGGAACAAAGTTACAGAAATTAATATTAATATGAAGAGAATTCTTTACTCTATTAATATTATATGGCACATTATTATATTTTTTCCTTTATGGCTTGTTCGCTAAATAAGCTCTCCAAAGGCGCTTGGTCCTTACTTGGTCCTTATCTGAGGCCCATCGTTTGTCAATGAAATTCATCTTGGTGGACCAGTACGAGCTGGGCTTTCAGGTGTAAAAAGAAAAGCTTAGCGGTTCTGGCATTCAGAATAATTGATCAAAACTCCACTTCCTTTCGATGACAGCCCGTCTTAGCCTATCACGTTTTCAAAGGCATAAATAGGCCTTGTCAGTGTTTTCAGTAAGGAAACACAAAAACACAATATAGACCTTTTGAATAATTTAATGTTGCCATACATTCAGGGGTGGATGGTTTGGAGGAAAGTTGACAGAAGCTTTATATAAAAGAATATGTTGAATTTTACAACAAAAATATTCCTTACATCACATATTTATCCAGCCATGGAGATTTATTCACAAAAGTGTTGGCACACTGGTATTAGATTGACTAGATATCTGATACGATGTGAGAGTAGCCAATGTTGAAAGGATGTGAGCTGAAAGGAATTGCCAATATCCAGTTGTGTTTGGCATTTTACTGCAGTCAGTTCAATTATGTAGGACCCGTATGAAGAGCCTGCAGATAAAATGTATTGAGACAACTGTGTTGGCTCAAAGATTGTGAACAGTGGATTAATATTAATATTAAAATATTGCCCTGGTCTAAACGATTCTCTCTTTCCATCGGCAGGCCTGAAGATCCGGGAGGTGATGATCAATGTGTCTCGGCAGCAGGTGGAGGACTTCCACGGCCCAGAGGACTACTGGTGTCTCTGTGTGGCCTGGAGTCACCTCGGCACCTCCAAGAGCCGCAAGGCCACCGTCCGTATCGCATGTGAGTGTTGTTCCCGTCCGCCAAAAAACAGAGAGATGGGCGGTGCTCATTCGGTTACCAACAAAGACAAATACTGCAGGAGCGATTCGACTTCCTGTCTGTTTCAGTGACCCTCACATCACAATTGTTTAATTAAAAAACACACAAGCATCGACGCTGGCCACTGCGAACGGAGTTCGATTCCACCGGCCGTGCCAGAGTCGGTTCTGGCCGGGAGTGCCACTAGGGGGCGGTAATTGACTGTCCGCCCCAGGGAGGGGGGAGGGAAGCCGACATGAGTTTGCTGCGCATAGGAGTGGCTTTGGAGTACCTGGGTTGACAGCTTGCCCAGTGCCATCTAGGGGAGACGATACTTCGCCCGTGTCACTGCCAGTCACAGGGCTACGGCAGCGAACTCACTATATGAGGGGGGGATTGACATGACAAATAGAGGGTGTAATTGGCTACTAAATTGGGAGAAAATGGGAGAAAATCAGAAACAATTTTTTTTTTTTAAACCCACAAGCAAGTGAAGGAAATGTGGTCTCAGTATGACAGCCAGTCTACATGAAACTGTCGCGGCCGCTGAAGGAGGTAAGGAGGACCATTTTAATGTCAGATTTCCAGGATAGTGAGATCAAAGCCAGGGGCAGAGTGAGCGCCACATGGCATATAGAGAGAGAGAGAGAGAGAGAGGGAGAGAGGGAGCCGGAGCCGGACCAGACTCGCCTCAGAGTGACGATCACCTCTTATCTCCCCGAACAGACCTGCGGAAGAACTTTGAGCAGGACCCCCAGGGAAAGGAGGTGCCAATCAAGGGCATGATCGTGCTGCACTGTCGGCCCCCAGAGGGAGTCCCGGTGGCGGGGGTAAGACCCGTCCTCCTGCCCCGCTGTCATTGACACTGTGTGAGACGGCTTTCTGCCAGTGGAGTTACTCCCCCGTTGCAATGAAAGCTAATCCTCCTCTGGGAAATAGACCCATCCCCGGTGAAAAAATAATCTACTGAAATGTGTATACTAACATAATATACGAAAACATAGTTAGTTATTAAAATGCATATACAATTCTAAGTTGTTCCAAATTAACATATATACTACATGCAGTACGTTAAAGTTGTACTGCTGAAATACATTTGAATATATGATTTTTTCACAAGGGATGTCACATCCTTGCAACATCCTCCTCTGTCACTTCTCACTGTTAATATTGTGCGGTGTCACACCACGTCAGGGGTGACACAAAAAGTTGTGGCAGTGCTCAGATAATGTTAATTAGTAGGAACTGTACTTTTGTGGTGCTTTTTGAAGGGTTGGGGAAGGGAGGGGGAGTTGCTGTGGGCGATCTGTGTGCCATGAATGACTCAGCATCGAAATGGACGGCCGATTTAAGAAGGGGTCTCCTCCAGTGCACTCTGAGCATCAAAGTAGGAAATTCCAGGGGGAAAAAACAAAAGTTTTAAGACAAGAATTCCCCTCAAGTCTTTCTTTCAGCGCGAAGGAGAGCCCAGGAAAAGAGACAGAGTAAATAATGCAGAGCCCGTGTGTGCGGCAGGCCTACACAGCCCAGTCGATGCCAGCTCACCTCCTGCATGAAATATTGAACTTTCAGCTGTGAGCGCACTGAACTTTTAGAGCCCTCGTTTTTTGTTCACTAGGCTCCAGAGTCGAAGCTCACTACCTACGCTCGCAGAATGCGAGTTGGTGGGGCAGATCGACAGCATCACCACTTTTCGAGGATGTCCGGTTTGACGTGGGTCCCATTAGCGATTAGGCTTGTTCTATTTAGGGGTCTGATCAATTGTACATCATTGGGCTTGAACCCACTTATACCGGTTTGAGCCAATCGCTGAACGAGGGCCTCAATCTTTCCCCCAGGAGCGAATTAGCATGGACAGAACGTGTAACCGGAGTTACCGCTGTCTACACTGTCAGCGGACTTGAAACAGACTCGCAGGCAGGAGCATCTCCAACAAATTTCCACTGGGTCTTTCGTAAACCGGTGAAGGATTCTGCCAATAAGTCGCTGTAAGCTGTAGTATAAATAATTAACACCCGCTTGTACTGAGCAAATCCTCCCAGTTCAGATACATGTGCTTCTCTGTAGAATTAGTTTTTTTTCTTTAAAACATCCAGTGAACTATAAATAAACATGTTTGCATTTGTATTTTTTTGTCCCCCTTTGCATATTTTTGCTGTTGTCACTTGGAAAACAAACACGCACACACACACACACACACACACACACATACGCATATAGTATCATGACAGTTTGTTTCTCTTCTCAAATCTTGAGAGAAATCTCGTATCAGATGCGCGCATATCCCCCTGCTCTGTCGCTTAGGTGCTACGATGTTATTTCTGTCCGTCTGACTCGAGGGAAGCTGTGACAGAACTCGAGGCGACTTACCAGTGGGATTTTTGCGCATCAAATGATGCACTTTTTTTGACTGCTGCCAAGCAGAGAATAAACTTGGCCAAAGTTCCTCGGGGGAGTGGCAGCGATTGCCAGTGGAAGCTGTTCCTGTTCCGTCGCTAGAGAGCGCAGAGGGCGGGGGGGACTGGCACTCGTGCTTCCAGGAACGGAACAGATCTTGAGGGCTTTGATCTCAGCGGGATGGCCTTTATGGCTTCCCACTGAACGCCTGGCAGAGTGGGCTTGAGGGCAGAGATGGAGAGATGGAGAGAGAGAGAGAGAGAGGGAGAGAGAGAGAGAGAGGGGGGAGAGACAGAGAGAGAGAGAGAGAGGAGAGAGAGAGAGAGAGAGAGAGAGAGAGGGGGAGAGAGGGAGAAAGAGAGAGAGAGAGAGGGTGAGAGAGAAACAGAGAGAGAAAGGAGAAAGAGAGAAAGAGGCAGAGAGAGAGAGAGAGAGAGAGAGAGAGTGTGTAATTCACACAGTAAGATAGTTGTAGCACTGGCTGTAACCCCTCCTGACAGCCCTTGCCAGCGGACCGTTCATTATCATGTTGTTAAACGCAGGTTGCCTTTCTCCTCTGCTCTTGTTTTTAAGGTGGCTGTGGTCCTCCGATATCCAAATTGCCCCTCTTGCTCCTCAGCCAGTTGTAGCCGGGGGGCTTGTCTTTGAGCCTCTCTGGGGTTGTTCCTCGAGCCGTCCCGCCCGCACAGGCAGCGCCCCCCCGATACGGAGCCAGAGAGTAACAGGAAGCACCAGATGTTTCCCTCTGGCTGAGGCAGTTATGCACGCTGAATGACCAATGCAGGGAAACGGGGACAATGGTGGACCGGCCACAACCGGTGGTGTATAAATACACCAGTGTATAAATCACTTCACCCTCAAACGTAATTATCACCTCATTCTTTTATACTTGACATGTTTATTTGTCCAAAATCTCTTAATGGCCGCTCGGCTAAACAATCCCTGCTGTCGCAAAGCACCGATTGGGAAAGCTCTTTGAAACCAATGGTGTCATTTTCCATTTTATATTTTTTGCCATTTAGCAGATGGTCTTATCCAGAGCGACATACAAAAAGCCCCTTTATAAGATGAATCATGGTTAGCAGGAGAGATCAGTGTAGTAATACAGCGATAGACATCATTGTTGGCAGCTGCACATCGTACCTGTAACACAGGGAGGGAAAAGTTAGTGTTGTTTTTTTTTTACATTTTCAAACATGTAAACAGTGGTGATGGCAGTTAATGAATGTATAGAATCAGTGGTAGTGAAGTCTGAAGAGGTCAGAAACGCCAGTGGAACTGTTGCCTCGGTGACACCTTTAAAATGGAGGTGGTGCTATCATAGCATAGTGCACCACCTAATATCTAGACAGGAAATGCTAATTATGAAAAACAATTCTCTTTGACAAGATTAATGAAGGAAATTGGCTTAATGGCACTAATAAACAAGGTGAACAGGAGGGGGAAAATGACTGCTAAACAACAATCCAACATAATTAAAACTCAATTAAAATCACCGCGAGTACAATCGCGCCCTGCATTTGAAATGGAGGTTGAGTTTTAACCCTTCGATGCACAACCAATAGAACGTGCCTCAGAGGCCCCTGACCAGAATGCATGGCTTTCTCCTTTAAAAGTGGAAGCAATCTTTAGCCCAGTGCTTAACCCTATTATTTAGGTTGTGCATTTGACCATACGGGAAGATTGTAATGTTTGAATAACATTTATTTGTCACATTTTAACACATTCTTTAAGATAGACATCACAATGTAATACCAGGAAAATATAGAAATTTTTATATTAAAAGGTCAAAATCCTGTATACATCTCTCAGTTAAAATGAATATTTTCTTGTTGCATTTTATTTTTAAAACCAGAGTAAATAAATTTGATCACATTTTTGCAATAAAATATCTAGAAATACTTAAACAAGGTTAATATAAAAACAGCGCCAGCTTCATGCATCATTATTTAACGTTTAAATACAAAACCCCTGACTGAGACCGAGAGTGACGATAGACAAGCTTACATCACATCATTCACTACAATTAGCCACTGGTGCGATCCTGCTACAGCCAATAAAACCACCCAGCTACTTGCTAACATGCTTGCAAAAGACATGCTACTATTAGTGGAAATTACAAATCACTTTGCTGATTCGAATCGCTTCGTTCGGTTCAGTATCAAGATTCGATTCGCGGACTGTGTGAGTTGTTCAGTTCCACTTCAGTCGTTTTGCTGATCCACTCGGTTCAGCAAGCACACCTTCTTCCTTTAGCAGTATGCTCAATTCAGCTCACTCCCAGTTCAGTATCATAAGACAGTGTTTGTGCAAGAAAATCTGTCATAAGCGCTACAATTTAAAACATCTTACATTTTGTAATCCTTCGACGGTATTTGCAGGGGCATCACTTTGTGTTGAACATGGAGGGGGGGGTAAAAATATGGTACGTGATAAGACCTAAATCTGCCGCATCCTAGTGATTTCTGAGCAGTAAAACAGGGGAAATGAAACCTCGTCTTACGGACAAAAGCTTATCATTTTATGCCAGCGCACGATTTAATTGATTTAAGTCTTGAGAACTTAGTTTGTTTTGTCAGTTGCAGAGGCACGCACTGCTCAGCTGTAAGAGTGCAAACTGTTCAAAATGATGAGCTGCTACTGTCAACAATTCAGATTAGGCAAATAACCTGTACCAGAGGCTGCCACAGCATCAGATGGAATACATTAAAGGCAGAATATAAGGTGTAACTTCATATTTTGTCTTCAGCACACTCTACTTCATTTCACCTGTTTGTGTGGCATCACAGCCTCAATAAGGGTTTGTGACTCACGCTCATAACTGCATCGTTATTACCCTGTGTTGAAGCTTAAGACCAACAAGGCTGGCTGGCAGTGTAGTGTAATGGTTAGGGAGCTGGGCTTGTAACTCAGAGGTTGCAGGTTCAATTCCCAGGTGGGGCACTGCTGTTGTACCCTTGAGCAAGGTACTTAACCTGAATTGCTTCAGTAAAATATCCAGCTGTATAAATGGATTGTATGTAAAGAAATGTAAACTGTGTAAGTCGCTCTGGATAAGAGCGTCTGCTAAATGCCTAAAATGTAAATGTAAATGTAAACAAGGAGCCAGTGGAAACTGTAAAGCACTGCGCTCCTATCATGGAGCAGTATCAGAAGCAATGACATGTCCTTGGTCAAGAGCAGATTGGGAAAGAACTCGATTCTGTCTTTGCTACACACTAAGCATGTGGCAAGCATATATTATATTTATATGCCTTTAAGGGGGAGTTAATGATTCATAACTCCCCCATAACCAGGTGTAGGCCATCTGTGTCAAATTCAGCAAAATATTACAAAGTGTACACAGCACTAAATCGATTGGAACAAGCCTCACCTGAGATGCCGTCTCCTGTCCTGCCTCTAAGCTGTGCTGGTACTTAATCTTCCTATATTTTTGAAAATTGCCTGCATTTATTTATCAATATCACAGAATGGGATGACCATTGACTTGTTCTACATGACCGTACTTCTCAAACTTGTGTTTAGTGCGTACGTGCACACACGCTGTAAAGCACTATGTTCCTGTCATATTGCAAAATTGAAGTCATAGTGCTGCTTAAAAAGGAAAATGTCATTTGAGGTTAGAGCTAAATATATATATGGGTTAAACATATGCTAGAGTACCTCGCCTGAAGATTTAAACTTTGCTGTCCCTGACATTTGAAGATGGTTCTCATATCAGCTTTTCTTTTCGTGTTTTTCTCTTTTCAACAGTTACTGAACATGTACTGATGTAGCTAACTAATGTAGCTAAATGTAATTCTTGTAACACACAGGATACACAAAAAGTGGTTTTAATGACGGGGGAAGGGGGTTATACACAATCTTTAATAATCGGAAACCAGGTGAGACAGATGCACACTGGAAACGCAGCTCACGCCGAATCAACACGTTTTTTGAATGGCATGCCTGGCTTGCAGCTTGAGATTCGTGTCTGTCTAGCTAGCTAGTTAGCTACAATCGTTAACACTAATTAATTGACACTTGCCCCTGATATTTTACAAATTCCACAAACTGAACGGAATTGATACACACATATATTGCTCTACTGCTAGTATAGCTAGTGCATATTTACACAGGTCATCGACTTCCAACGGCGTTTTCATTTTACTTTGAAACCGGCACTTGCTTCTTTAGTTAGGGGGAAATAAATGGCTGACCCTGGATCAGTGGCTAGCGGCAATTTCAGGCATTAGGACTGTACATAGAGCAGTGCCTGGCTGTGAGTAATTCTCATTCTGATAGTAATAACTGCTCTAATATTATGGGAAAATAATACGTGTCAATATATACCAACTACCATGTCCTTGTGTACAGCCTAGTACTAGCCTACTAATGTCATTATTCTTTTTTTCTGGATTGTTGTTAGATAGGCTACTCTTACTTTAGTTCGAGATCGCAGGCTACACGGAAACAACAAAATATCAACTATAGCTACTAACTAAATATCAAATATCTAGAAGAGAGAGTGGGCCTTAAAATTGAAGTTGAATTTGGGTCCTCATGACAGTAAGGAGCAGGGTGACAAAACAAATGAACTGGAAGGAATCTATTTTTCTACAGTAGCCTACATCGTTCAAATATTTCATTCATTTATTTTATCATAGCATTGAATAAAACAATGTTATGTTCCCACCAACTTAACAATAAGTGACCTATTTTATACTGGGAATATTTGCATATTTAGCTAATATTTCAATCCTACATCCACAAACCTCACATAATGTATTCTATTTTAGAGCGTGCAAAACAACTAAGCGTGAAATGAGCAGTCAACGTAGAGATCATATTATTATTGCAGCACTAGAATGTTCTCAATTCGAGTTAACAGGCTTTGAATAACGTAAAAAGGGCAGACTTTGCGCCATTAGGCAAACATTTACCAGGAATTGCCTTGTGCAGTGCAATTATTCATCGTGTCCGGTGCTGCAAAGTCATTTGAAGCGCCTGAGACGTAATTATTCACTGATAAACATTATTGGAGGCATTATGGTCATGAAAGACGGACTCCGAATGATCGGCGCCAGGTCTGAAATGTCACTGTCAAATTCAAGAGCGGTTTTCTATAATGTGATTTCACGAAAGCCATTATTGCCTTGGAATAACCAACATGACTGAGGTGAAATAGTCAAGACATTAATGAAAGTCCAAGTTAATTTCATTGGGTAAAACAAAACTGGATATTACACTTTACTCGCAATTGCCATCCTGTCACATTCATTTCCTTCCAATTGAATGCAAATGAGACGTATGCGTCTGTTTCAAAGTGCCAATGTAATAAGGTATTGTACATGATTGCAATTGATTGGAATAACCTCTGTGAATATTTATTTCGCTGTGTAACTTGGTTTTAGAAAGTTCCACCACAGCACAGCAAAGCTGTATCAATGCATTACGGGTCCCCAATAATTTCTCATAGTGTGTCATTAACATTAGCGCTCTCTGTGAGCACAGGAATTGGGGTTGTACAGCTTGTGTTTGTGTTCCACCGGATCCCTGTGAATTTCACCGCACTCTGTAGGCAGAGCTCAGACGCAGGCTCTCTCCAGCATCCCGCCTCTTGCCTCGGTTATTTGTGTTTCCCTTGCTTCCTCTCCCCGTTATATATATATATATTTTTTTTTACTCTCGGTCGGAGCAGACCTCCAAGAGAGCGAATGATGAGCTTCATTATCAAGCCAAGCAATTACATCCCCCAGCCCGGGCGACGCGAGGAGCTGCCTCCATTCCCCTCTCTCTCTCTCTCTCTCTCTCTTGCTCTCTCTCTCTCTCTCTCTCTCTCTCCCTCTCCTCTCCTCTCTCTCTCTCTCTCTCTCTCTCTCTCTCTCTCTCTCTCTCTCTCTCTCTCTCTCTCTCTCTCTCTCTCTCTCTCTCTCTCTCTCTCCCTCTCTCTCTCTCTCCCCTCTCTCTCTCTCTCTCTGTGATAAGACGGATCTGGGCGGAATGGTAATGGGCTGCTGGGCTGCACAGGGGCGGGAGAGGTGGCATTTGGGAAGCAACAGGGAGGCAGTGCAGCGACACAACCCGCGTCGTGTTCTCATATTTTTCCTATTAACCTCCAGAGTGGATAACACCGTGTCGGGCGGGCGGGCGGTGGCAGCAGGGTTGGGGGGGGGTGTTTCTGGCCCAGTCCCCTACTGGTGTGTAGATGGGGATCAGGCTCGCTGAGATATGAATGTGCGGAGGCGTGCAGAGTTCAAAGTCTTTGATGTGTGTGCGTGTTGCGTGTCTCTGTCTACGCGTGTGCGTGTGTTTGTGTGTGTGCGTGTTGCAAGTGTCTGTCTATGCGTGTGTGTGTGTTGCGTGTGTCTGTCTATGTGTGTGCATGTGTTTGTGTGTGTGTGTGGGTTACGTGTGTCTGTGTATGTATGTATGTGTGTTTGTGTGTGTGTGTGTGCACGTTGTGTGCGTCTATGCGTGTGATTGTGTTTGTGTGTGTGTGTGCGTGTGCACGTTGTGTGTGTATCTGTGCGTGTGCGTGTGTTTGTGTGTCTGAGTGTGTTGCGTGTGTCTGTCTCTGCGTGCGTGTGTGTGCGCGTGCGTTGCGTGTGTCTGTCTACGTTGTGTGCGTGTGCGTGTGTTTGTGTGTGTGGGCAGGCATGTGAGTGTGCGTTGGGGAGCCGCTGGGTGGATTAGCGTGGCGCTTGGCATTGGGTCTTGTCAGTGCGTTCAGAGGGGACCCACCGCAGTGTCTGTCCGTCCGCGGGGGATCTGTCAGAGCTGGTTAATCCCTGTAATTACACCAACGAGGCGTGTGCTGATCAAACCCCCTGCCCCCCTCGAACAGAGGTCTGCGCCGCAGGGCACCCCAGGGTCAGGGCCACAGGGCACTCCAGGGCAGGGCACAGGGCTGCCCTCGGCGCGCAGGTAGAAGGAATGAGGAAGGGAAGGATGGGTGGATGGATGGGAAAAAAATTAAGACAGAAAAGGATGCAAAATGAGGCCCACTCGTCTGAGAGGGTCAGCGGTGGCTGGTGTCACTTGGTCAGCGTGCTTCAGTGGAGGCTGTAGTCCATACGCCTCGGGAATGTCGCAGCCCAGGAATCAAACGTCAGAAATGTCTGAAGCAGGTGACTGGTTTTTGTGTTAAGATAGCTTTTGGATTTGCCGCTCTTATCCAGAGCGACGTACAACAAATCCCCACCCACTCTTTGGATGATTGGGAATGGATAAGTAATGGCATGACTAATGGCCTTTAACTTTACATTTGGGTGTCTGTTAAGGGGAAGGGAGGGGGGATGCACCATATTGTGTAGGTCATTTATGAACGGAACAGAGTGAGGAGGAGATGGGTGAGCCATCAGACGACGTCAGATAACGTTATCCCCCCCACTGAATATGGGACGTGGTCTTGAATTTAGCCTCACGTTAAAATTTTCAGGCTGCAAGTGAAAACAGCATGCAGCGAATCGAAGGAAGCGGCCATTCCCGGCCATGAGGCTCGCTTGCTCCTCGAGCAGCCTACAATGGCGGCGTTGCGTTCACTGTTGTTTCTGCATTCGCCTTCGCTTGTGGCCCCCGTGCGTCGCTCAGTCACCGCGCTGCCCGTAGATGATAAACATGAGGCACAGCGGGTGGTCCCAGCAGGAGGAACGGATCAGAAGACCTTGCCAGGAGGCACGGTTAGGGGGAGGCGACCTTCACATCGCTGAAAAGTTACAGTAATGAAATTAGAGGACCCTCATTTGCGCTCGAAAACCCCTCCGTCAAGCTCGGCGCTGATGGCCGGACTCTAATTGAAACAAATGCGCCAATTAGGCAAATTCATTTCTCAAATCCTCTGCCACACACGTACCGGGCTAATTTGTATCTGTCCCCGCTTCTTCCCCCCGCCCGCCCCCTCGCACTGTGAATCTTTTCATCATTGCCCCCGCGGCTGCCCGTTGCGACGGCTCCGGAATTCCGAGCAGGCCGGAGCAGAAGCAGAAACACAGAGGCTGATTGCGCCATCCGTTAATTGCTGCTTTCAACAAGCAAATTTCCCAGCTGAGATGAAAATAAACGCATAAAGGGAGGAATGCTCTCGCCATCGCATTACCACATCAGTGAGCATCCGGCGACAGGCCCCGTTTTAATCACGGGATAACAGCGAGGCTTTTGTTTCTCATCTCTGAGCCCCACGTGACCCTTTGCAAAATGCAAAATGTGTGGAGACTCACTAAAGAGCTTCTGTACCTCTGCTGCCAGTCAGCCCCTCACCCTCACCCCCTCCACCCGCTCTCTCTGTTTACGCCAAGTCGGACAGCGTAAGTAATTTCCTTGAAATTTCCTTGCGAGTGCCAGTCAGTCAAAGCAGGTTTTTTTGGGCAGCTGTTGAAGATGCAGCCATAAATAAATAACTTTGTGTGGAAATAAATTCCTTTTTTTTTTTTGTTTAAGGCAGTGGTCTCAAACTCCAACCAATTACTGCTGCCTTAATTGGCTCAACTACTCATTTAGCCATATGCATGCACCTCTGTGCATTCTTGAAGTTGAAGCACAGAATATACTCAACAGTTATTATTTAGATGACAAAGATATTTAATTTCACTTTATATACATTATGTGCAAGCCAATATGATAATTTGGCAAATAATGGAACTAATGATCTAATCAAAAGCGGAGGCTGCAGTAAAAACCAGCATACACATGGCCCTCCGTGGCACTGAGTTTGAGACCACTGGTTTAAGGAGTAAAACATTACGAGTGGTAATGGGATGTGCGCGGCGAAGGCAGGGGCCAGGAGCGGTCGAGCCACGAGCCCCGTTCACGAGGTTGTGAAGCAGAGCGGGTGAAATTAAAAGCCCGTTGGTGAAAGTGAAAATGTGATGACAGAGGCCTGACACTTGACTTATTGATTTCCCCGTGCCGTTATTCTTTTGGGGCAGAAAGAAGGAGCAGAGTAATCTACGGCGTCGTGGCTCGGCGGTTAAAAGTATTTTCAAGTGAGCTGGAGGCAAAACAACTGTCCCGGTGTGTGTGGGGGAGTGTGTGTGTGTGTGTGTAAGTGTACATGTGTCTGTGTGTGGGGGTGTGTGTGTGTGTGTGTGTGGGAGTGTGTGTGTGGGGAGGTGTGTGTGTGTGTGTGTAAGTGTACATGTGTCTGTGTGTGTGGGGGTGTGTGTAAGTGTACATGTGTCTGTGTGTGGGGGTGTGTGTGTGTGTGTGTGTGGGGGGGGTGTGTGTGTGTGTGTGTAAGTGTACATGTGTCTGTGTGTGTGTGGGGGTGTGTGTAAGTGTACATGTGTCTGTGTGGGGGGTGTGTGTGTGTGTGTGTGGGGGAGGTGTGTGTGTGTGTGTGTGGGGGGGTGTATGTGTGTGTGTGTGTGTGTAAGTGTACATGTGTCTGTGTGTGGGGGTGTGTGTGTAAGTGTACATGTGTCTGTGTGTGGGGGTGTGTGTGTAAGTGTACATGTGTCTGTGTGTGGGGGGTGTGTGTGTGTAAGTGTACATGTGTCTGTGTGTGTGTGTGTGGGGGGGGTGTATGTGTGTGTGTGTGTGTGTAAGTGTACATGTGTCTGTGTGTGGGGGGTGTGTGTGTAAGTGTACATGTGTCTGTGTGTGTGTGTGTGGGGGGTGTATGTGTGTGTGTGTGTGTGTAAGTGTACATGTGTCTGTGTGTGGGGGGTGTGTGTAAGTGTACATGTGTCTGTGTGTGGGGGTGTGTGTGTAAGTGTACATGTGTCTGTGTGTGTGTGTGTGTGTAAGTGTACATGTGTCTGTGTGTGGGGGTGTGTGTGTAAGTGTACATGTGTCTGTGTGTGGGGGGTGTGTGTGTAAGTGTACATGTGTCTGTGTGTGGGGGGTGTGTGTGTAAGTGTACATGTGTCTGTGTGTGGGGGTGTGTGTGTAAGTGTACATGTGTCTGTGTGTGTGTGTGTGTGTGTGTAAGTGTACATGTGTCTGTGTGTGGGGGGTGTGTGTGTGTGTGTGGGTATGGTGCTGGAGGAGGGGTGAGGTTGCTGTTTTTAATTAAAAACGCCCTTTTTTCCAAATGAGTCATCCCTGCAGCCCCACGACAACGGGCAAACTCAGAGCCTCGCCCCGCCTGCGGATCATTGCAGTTTACAAACCCAGCGACGCGGCCTTCCTGCCCGGCCAGGGGGGCAGCAAACCGTCACTGAGTTTGTCATTCTTAATTAGCCTCACCACCCCCTGTGTCTGTGTCGCCGGTGATTGCGTGGCCCGTGTGGCGTTTTGACCCTCGCCGTGGCGTTGTGTGCGCCTCCCGCAGGTGGAGTGGCTGAAGAACGAGGAGCCGGTGAGCTCCCTCAACGACGACAACATCGACACCCGAGCCGACCACAACCTCATCGTCAACGAGGCGCGGCTGTCCGACTCGGGGAACTACACCTGCCTGGCCAGCAACATCGTGGCCAAGAGACGCAGCGCCACGGCCACCGTGGTGGTGTTTGGTAAGGACCGGCACGTCGCACGGGCTTCGGCATTATTTTCTGCACTGATTGCTTTATTGCTGCCTTTGAATTGTGGCTACAGATGTACCTACAGGGTCCTAGTTTAACTATGTGGTTGCTCCTAGCACCCAGGAACTGTACTTCCCACTAGGGTGGCTTTCAGCTAAACTGTTCTTGACTACGGTTAACACTTTGTCGTGCGTCGCTCTGGATAAGAGCGTCTGGCAAATGCCTGTAATGTAATGTAATGTAATGTAATGTAATGCACGGCCGCAATGCAGCCGCACAGAGAACCGGCCTGGCTGAAAATGGCGTACGCCGTGATTTTAGTCAGAAATATCACTACGCTGAGGCCTCCCGGGTGGTCTAGTGGTTACGATGTTAGACGCTGGCCACTGCGACCGGGGGTTCGAGTCTGCTCTGGCCGGGAGTGCCACTAGGGGTCGGCAATTGGCTGTCTGCCCCAGGGAGGGGGGGGAAGGAAGCTGATATGAGTTCGCTGCGTATAGGAGTGGTTCTGGAGTACCGGAGTTATGGTCGACGGCTTGGCAAGTGCCGTCTCGGAGGAGATGATACTTTGCCTCTGTCACTGCTGGTCACAGGGCTACGGCAGCGAACTCACAACACGAGGGGGGATAGACATGAAAAATAGAGGGTTTAATTGGCTACTAAATTGGGAGAAAATGGGATAACATCAGAAACAAATTCTTTAAAAATATATATATAACACTATGCTGGGGCCTCGGGTGGCGTAGCGGTAAAGGCATTCGTCCAGAGTGCAGGTTGCCCACTGCGGCCGCGGTTCGAAACCCAGCTGCGCCAGCCTGGCTCTGGTGGCGATTGGCTGACCGCCCCAGAGGGAGGGGGGAGGAAGAGCCGGCACGACCTCGGCGAGAAGCGCGAAAGGCGTCTCTGTATGGGGAAAACTGGTGTAATTGGCTACCAAATTGGGAGAAAAACTGGAAAAATCTAAAACAAAACAAAACAAAACAAAAATATATATCACTATGTTTTTTTGGCAGAACATTATTTGAATATTCAATATGTCATCCGTATCTTTTTTTGAAGCGGAGCGTTTAAACAAAAGGCTCAATTTACCGCTTCCCATTAAAACAGGCTTTTTAAAAGGCATACGCCAATATACGGTCGTCCCCGTTTAAGAATGTGTTATTTATTTCAGTTATTACCTTTGCCATTACCGATATTAATTATTCATGCGTTTCTAAGCCTTAGTGCAGGGCGGTGTGCAAAGCTTTTAAGGTATTCGGATACGATTCGCAGGCATTAAGTGCATTAACCTCGCATGCCCTTGTGATTCATAAGTAATGATGCGCTCGTCCCACATCCAGTGTAAACAGAAAGGACCCTGACCGTAAGGTGGGGTGGGACTCAATTAGGGCCGGTGCGTGGCGTGACGTGCGCTGTCCAAACAGCTGGCTGCTCGGTGGCCTGCGAGGGGTCAGCGAGGGGTCCGTGGCCCGGCCGCACTCTGGCTGTGAGACCGTGCAGTGCGACCCGGACGGAGGACCACAGCCACCTTAAAAACAAGAGCAGAGGAGAAAGGCAACCTGCGTTTAACAACATGATAATGAACGGTCCGCTGGCAAGGGCTGTCAGGAGGGGTTACAGCCAGTGCTACAACTATCTTACTGTGTGAATTACTCTCTGAATTAATCTCTCTCTCTCTCTCTCTCTCTCTCTCTCTCTCTCTCTCTGTTTCTCTCTCACCTCTCTCTCTCTCACTCTTTCTGTCTCTCTCACCCCCACTCTCTCTTTCTCTCTCCCACTCTCTGTTTCTCTCTCTCTCACTCTCGCTGTCTCTCTCTCCGACTCTCTGTTTCTCTCTCTCTCTCACTCTCTCTGTCTCTCTCATTCTCTCTATCTGTCTCTCTCTCTCTCTCTCTCTCTCTCTCTCTCTCTCTCTCTCTCTCTCTCTCTCTCTCTCTCTGTCTCTCTGTTTCTCTCTCTCTCTCTGTTTCTCTCTCTCTGTCTCTCTCACTCTCGCTCTCTCCCCCTCTCTCTCTCTGTCTCTCTCACTCTCGCTCTCTCCCCCCCCTCTCTCTCTCCCTCACTCTCTCTCTCTCTACAGTGAATGGTGGCTGGTCCCTGTGGACAGAGTGGTCTTCGTGTAGCGCGCGGTGCGGGAGGGGTGTTCAGAAGCGCTCCCGCACCTGTACCAATCCTGCGCCACTCAATGGGGGTGCTTTCTGTGAAGGCATGTCCATGCAGAAGATCACCTGCAGTGCTCTCTGTCCAGGTAAGGCATCCGTACTCCTGCTGGGTCTCATAGCCCATTAACATACCAGCCCAGTGATTTTCAAAGTTAATCAGCCAAATCACAGATATTACATCGCTCAACTTTTGTAGGCGGAAAGGTTAAAAAAAAATTATGAGGTATTAAACTGATTTTTTTAAATACCGGAGCCTAGGAAATATGGTAAACAGTCAAAATAATAACTTTAGGACTATTAAAATATGAAGTGAAGATAACTGGTCTGAGAGTTAATAAGAAAATCTAAAATTGATGGCATTGTATATGAAATAAAGGAACATTGGCAGGTACTTCTGTTCCTATTCAAGCCAAGTTGGCTATAAAATGAAGTATTGAATAGTACTCCTTGTATTCATGATCACTTTTGTGTAAGAAAAATGGAGAAGCCACCTTAAATTTTAAGACTTCAAAACTTTAAGTTTAAGACTATAATTGTTCAAGTTCAAGACTGGTTATTGTCATTAGCAAATTTCAGGCTTTAGCACAGAATACGAAAACAATATACATTTCATGGAAAGGAAGTGTGAGGCTTTGCAGTCACAGAACACTTTCTGAACCCCCTCACCCCTCCCCCCAAAAAGAAATAGTTCTGCTTCAAGCTTACAGGCGTACCCTTGTCATTCCGCGACTGCCAATAGTGTTTTACAAGGTGAGCGGAGATCTCAGACATGGCGTTTACTCTGAGGAAAAAGTGGTAACAGAATTAGAAGAGAACGGGTCACACAGATTCATGCACTTAGAAACAAAAATCTCATTTGAAAGACGACGATTTTCGTAAATGCACCCGAAGAAATATGAAGAAAATTACAACTTCAAATTAAGTGGAGTCCTGGGGATACTCGGTGCTGTTTTCATTCCAGTTACCGCAATTTCTTCTCATTTTTGCATATCGGCTATTAACTCCACCCGTATTCTCATGAGGGTTGCCTTGGCAGTCCCCAGCCTTGGAAAAGGAACATTTTTTACTGAGATAAGGCAGCACAGTCACACAAATCGCATATCTTTTTTCAAGTAAAAGTTTCAATTTCAGCGAAAACTAACTGAACCAAAAAGACCATAATGTGGCCAACTGTTTTGAAGCGACGCTATGTGTCGTAGCTCTGCTATCTTGGAGCCCCGCGATCGCGTTTGCAGGGCAACGGTGCAGCGCAGCGCGCGGATGAAACGTGTACGTTCGCTGACAGTCTGCTGCAGCACCGCACTGTTGAAGGACGTTTGGTTTTTCACACTGCGGGCCACACATGACCAGAGGAGAGCTGCTAATGTCACACTGCGGGCCACACATGACCAGAGGAAAGCTGCTAATGCCAACTGGAAGAGAGGCTTGTCTCTCACCGATGATGACTGGTAGCCTGTGGGCGCCTGGCACATCAGTGTTGGGAGGATACGCAGCCATGACCCGAGGAGTCCCAGATCAACTTAAGCCCTCTTGTTCCCCTGGTGGAGCAAAGCCAACGTGGACTGCCTGGCGTGAGCCCAAGCTCAAACCCACGATGTCTCCTTCCTCCGTGCGGCCCCTTCGTTTGCGATGAGCGCTTTTGCTGACTGAAGCTCATTGGGATTCCATTCATGAATCTTTTTTTTTTTTTTCCCATGCTTGGATTTAAGTTCTTTTTTCTTTTCGTTTATAGCCTCAGACAAAGCCGCTAAATGATGGTAGGGTGGGGGGGAAAAAACGCTGACTAATGCCCCTTAATGGCGACCGCGTTTAATTTAATGTGCAGATTAATGAAATGAGGGGGAAAGGCGGCCGTGGCATAACATTATTCCACGGTAAAAATAAAAAATGTTTAAAAAAACATGATCAGGCACATTCAAAATTGAAATCGTAAGTCTAAGAAAGTGAATGTCAGGGTAGGGATGAGGGGGATTTATGTGTTTTGTCTCATAACCTGCGTCTTCTTGAGGTTCAAAAAGGGAGCTGCCTCTATTCACTAATAAAAGATAATGGAAGTGGACTTTTACAGGATGAAAACTTTGAAAGAACAGGGCACACTAATCCAGCCATGGATATATCACATATTGGAGATTAATTTAAGTGTCAACAATGCACTTAAAATTATTAGACTATGCCTATATACAGATAACTGCCAAAATAAAGGAAACACTTTAGTAAATGAAGGGTTCTGGCAGCTCTATTCTGGTGTGCCAGTAAGCCCTTAGAGGGCAAGGCAAAGACAAAGCCGTTCTGAGTGATCTCCTTCATCCTATGATTAAGCATTTCTATCCTGATGGGAGTGGTCTCCTCCAGGATGACAATGCCCCATCCATAGGGCACGAGTGGTCACCGAATGGTTTGATGAGCATGAAAACAATGGAAACCATATGCTATGGCCATATCAGTCACCAGATCCCAACAAAATTTTACACGTATAGGTGATTCTGGCACAGTGCTAGGGACAGCGTTTTCCACCACCATCAACAAAACACCAAATGATGGACTTTCTCATGGAAGAATGGTGTTACATCCTTCCAATAGAGTTCCAGGCACTTGTAGAATGTATACCAAGGTGCACTGAAGCTGTTCTGGTGGCTCGTTGTGGCCCATCGCCCTGTTAAGACACTTTACGTTGGTGTTTCCTTTTATTTTGGCAGTTACCTGTAGGTAAAGAAAACTGTTTTTATGAAAATGATGATGGTGCTCACAGCTGAATTGTTCTGAATTATTCTTACACAACACACTTTTGAGTTTGTCGTGTACGCAAGCCATTTCCCACTAGGTAAAGGATTTTTTTGTGTGAAAATTGTCAAGTAAATAATCAGCATTTGTTCTATGACAGTGCATCTGCATCCACCGCCATGGAACAAAGGCTGATTGTTTTCTTGCTAGAATGGATAACGCCACTTCAGAAACGGCTTGTTACAGCACAACCCACAGCAACAACAAGCATCGATCGCGTTGCACGGCACTCTTTAATTAGCTGCCCACTGTTTCCCCTGCACACTGTGACATTGCGGATTTTGAAGAGAGCTTGTGTGGGATAGTTTGCATTTCTTATAGGGTTCTTATGGGGTCACTGTTTACTGTTGCAGCAGCAGCTAGTAGTTTCTTTGTTTTGTTTGATTGTCTCTAGATATTTTGGCCATGCTTCATATTAGATTATGATCAGGTTTATCTCTGTAAATACTCTGTTTTTTTGTATTAGATACCTTACCTGTTATGCAACCCGCTGAATACTTGGGTTTGTTTTGAGGTTACATTTAGGGTTTGTATTTTGTTTAAGATTGGGCCTAGAGTAAGAAGTGATTATTGTCGTTTGGGTTTGGTTTTCATATTATGGAGCCAGGGTATGTGGAGCCAGGGTTTTTCAGACAACTTTTTATAATTGTGTAAACTGCAAATGTACAGTTACTTTGCAACAAGATGAAGATATGGATGAAGAATGGCATGCATTGTTTACACAGTAGTTACAATAGGATAGCACTTAAATTGTCTACTTAATATAATTCTTATTCACATTGTTTATTGTAATTATTGTCCTGTAGTTGAGTGATTGATTGATGTGACCAAATTATAAATATATATATGGAGTCTATAATCTGTTATAAAAAAATATATATATATATTAAATAAGGTTTTTACTGGTTTTGTGTTTCAAAGCTAATATAGTGTCATTTCGAATAGTAAGAATCTGTTCTCCTCCAACCTTAAAGTATGTGTGCCTCTAAACTGACTAAATGTCTGGCTTTGCTACCAAAGTCAATCGCCAGAGGAAGCGCTCAGCCTGTTAGAAAAAGTTATCTGGAGAGAACAATACAACTCACAGTGCCTCCTCAACATCCCCCAAAGCCCTCCGCGCGAGCTGCAAAGTGTAAACACACCATTTGCATTTAAATTAGCAGGGAAGGAGCCATGAAAGACCCGGAGTGGTTACAGACTCGATGGATCAAGGCCAAGGAAATCGCCTTTTGTAGAGCGTGCGTGGGAGGGGTGCGTCCTTGGCACTCGCGCGGCGCTGCACTTTGTATCTGCGGCGTTTGAGCTGAGCAACACGGGTTCCTCCCTGCGTGAGAGGAATCGCACGAAAGGAGAGAACGTAGCAGAAGGCCATGCGCTACAAGACAGGATAGGGTCTCGGCAGGCTCCATTTCCTGTCGCATCGAAGGACTACATTTGACATTTTAGGCATTTAGCAGACGCTCTTATCTGGAGCGACTTACACAATGCGCATTAATACATGGTAAGATTAATCATAGTCCATGGTGGAGATCAGTGTTGTGATACAGTAATATACATAATCGCTGGCAGCTGCTAAACCGTACCGCGTGGCATTCACTACAGGACTGTAGACGGACTATAAGACACTAGGCGGACTACAGGAGGTAGCTGGACAGCACGTTTCGTTTTATTGAGAAGGCTTCGAGCGACAGTGCACAGAAGAGCCGGCAGTGCTGCTCATAACCCATTCAGACCTAAAATGCCTGCTAAAAACGCCTATTAAAACCTAAGCAATTATTCTACACAACCTCTTAAAACCTGAGGGTTTTCTGGAAAAAATTCAAAAAAAAAAAAAGCCGACACCAACGTGCACTTCATTTCCCCACGTCTATTTCAGCGAATCACAGCGCATTTCATTAATCGCAAAATCGAAGCGACCTAAACGTCACTCCAGGTCTTAATGGGTTAAGTGATTAAGGGTGAATGTATTGACTGGGCCATGTCTCTGTAACAACGGGTGGGGTGCTGTGCCTTGTGTCCTGCAGTGGACGGAGGCTGGGAGGAGTGGAGCGAGTGGACGGTGTGCGGCTCCGACTGCGACAGGCAGAGGCGGAGGGAGTGCACGGCTCCGGTCCCCAGGCACGGGGGCAAGCTCTGCGAGGGGGGCGGACAGGCCACCGAGAACTGCACCGGGGGACTCTGCACCCAGAGTAAGTCCCTCGCACCTTCACCATCACTATCACCTTCACCATCACTATCACCTTCACCATCATCACCATCACCATCACCATCATCATCATCATCATCATCATTATCATCATCATTATTATCACCACGATTGCCACCATACAACACATTCATCATCGCTGCCACCGCAGCTAACATCATCATCATCATCATCATCATCATCAGCTGTCGTCCGCCTTCCACTGACCGCGTTTCTGAAACACTGAAATGAAGCAAGCGCACGAGCCTGACTGAAAACCGGAGCCGCCGGGACATATTCACGAGCAACGCTGTGATTTGGCCAAAAAGAATTAATTAGTTAATAGGCAACCTGTCACCTCTGTGGGGAGAATTGACGGCTTAGTTTATAGTTCCGTTTCAACGGCTGTTTTTTTTTTTTTCCTCTCCTTCCATTTTCTCCTGTTTTTTTTTGCCAAATGATGTCTTAATCAGAGATCTCTCAGTTCCTCCTTCATCTCATGAAGGAGAAAGACAACAGTGGCCAAAGGATACATTGGCCAGTCCCTCCCGAGCCACATCCTTCCTTCTGTGCATAAGGCTGCTAATGATGGTGCACATCGTTATCTGAGATGCGTCCGTCTGTGCCCTCCTGTGGGACACACTTAAACTCTGTGTGAATTTCACAAGGCGCCAGTGGCCTCGTACAGGAATGGACTTTAATTTTCTCTCTCGTTCTCTCTCTGTCTTTGCAGATCGAAAGCTGCTGCATGACGTAAAACCTCAAAGTGAGTCTTTCTTTCCTGTTTTACATCATAACCCGCCCCCTACTCCAAAAATAAAATCATATGGATAATGCAGATATCCATGATTATATATATATATGTATATAGTATATATATATATCACTCTGTAGAACGAGTCCACTTACATGCGCTTTTCATGCGTCTTTTCGTCTGCAAGTTTTAGAGGTCCTTTATTCAAATTGTCATTGTGGCCAATAGGAGGCAACATCAGTGGGCTTCTTGCATTGCTTGGACCAATCTGCCTCTTTGCTTCAGTCGCTGCGCTGCATATTTGAGATATTCCCATGCAAATATGCTGCAGACAAGCTTGCTGCTAGTCTCTTTGCTGTCTTATTATTGTTCCCAATCCAACACACTTTTCCATTCTGAGAAATTGGCCGCCAATCAGAGTTTTTCCTTTCGGTTTTTTTCCCCCCGTTTGTTTGTTATTTCTGGTTTCTTTCAATCAAAATTATTGGTGGGAAAAATGCCATCAAGTTCAGGAAAATTGACATGAAATACTGTCCCCTTAAGGGTGTTCCGGGAAAGCTCCCATCACGGCATTCCATTTCTGAGGCCGTCTCCCACCCAGCAATTTCCATCAAACAAATAAGAACACGCTGTCAGAAACCTCATTGTTTCATCTTCAGCCTTGAAACGTGTGCCAGAGTGCCGTAAGAACTTCACGTATGTGCGAGCGAGCCTCAATCCCCGGCTAGTTATGCTTCATCAGCCTGACGCGCTGTCTCCGAGATAGCTTCCGCAATCTGCATGTTAATGCTGAATGTGACACGCATAAAACTCAGTCTGAAGAGCTAAGCCTACAAAAAAAAAAAAAAAACGTCAAAAGATAAAAATGGAAAGCACGGGCTTTCAAGAAGAAGCTTGTCGCTCTGGAATGAACTACGGGTCCATCTGGCTCACCCCCATCTGATCGACCAGCTCTTGGTCCATCTCACCAGAGCATTGGTCGAAGGGACATTTCAGCTGTTGTCCCACGCGGCGCCCAACACGGCCCTCCCCCTTCCGGGGACGAGCGGCACTCTTCCGGGATCGAACCGCGATCGTTAGTGGCAACCCGACATGCGCTGCATTGGAGAGAATTAATGGAGTGTAATTATTGTAAATGAGCTAGTTTATTGCGTGGCTGTGTGTGCGTCCCCCTTATTCCCCAGTGGAAATCAGTAGGCCTCACATACATAGCCCTGACACCTTTTAAATGATTGTCAGGTGCTGTCGGCGACGGCGACGGCGGTACGATCACATTAATTTAGAGAGCCTTCATTAGCGTTGCCGTGCGCCCGTAATGAGCGCAAGGTGAAGTGCCTCACGGTAAACAAAGCTCTCCAGAGCGGCCCAAAGGGACGCCGAACATCTGGTAAGGAGGGACGTGGAAGACTCTCGTTTTCCGGTCTCTACCCGAAGCACTGAAGTGCCTATCCTGACCTCTGACCTCTCACCCTTGAACTTGTGTGTGGGGGGGTCATATTTTTTCACAAGAAAGTCAGTCCAGCTGACTTTCTCGCCAACCCATAAAATATCTATATATTTTTTTATATATGTGGTGATATTATTATATCAGCTGTTTCATATCTCATGGTTAATCATTTAGTTCTCTAAGGGGCTGATTCGCGAAGAATGAATTGTGACAGTGTATTGGCCAAATTTCTGGAACTCAACTGCATATGCAATTAGTGGAAAAAAGTATGTCCAATTCACTGCACTGTTGATGTTAAACAGCTTAATCAGTCAGTGGAACAAATAAATGATTAGCCCTGCTTGCAATCGGCAAATAAAAAAGTTATTTGTTTAAATCAAAGCGTCATCCATTCCACGGTCCAGATTCACAAAATACAAAGAATACAAAGAAGCACAGCAGAACAAAGTGAAAATGAAGCATGTCGGAGAATATAAAGTCTCTATTAAATGCACATTACATCTCACCTGCTGAAAGGAATCAAGTGTGGGATTAGAGCGCAGTGAAATTGAAGACACTGCATGTAAGATAAGTCTATATTAACTTAGCCTGAACCCCAGCCACTCCATCAATAGAGTGCCTGGAAAGTGAAGTTAGATTGGCCAGATCTAGAAGTCTATATTAAATTAGTCTCAATCCCAGACGCTCTATCTAATAGAGTGCCTGGAAAGTGATTGTCAGATTGGTTTCCTGCAATATGATTGGTTCCAGCGAGCTTTAGCCGGTTATGTTATAGGTCATCGGACGTGTCGGCTTGAAATGCCGCCTCTGGTTTAAGCCCCACCCACACGAGATCACGATTCGTCAGAAAAACCAACCGACCATTGGCTTAACAGCAAAGCGCGTCCCCCACACAAGTGGGGCAAACACACCAGAGCCCCAACGTGTCCGGGCTCGTCATACCCGCGCGGGTTTACGAGCCTGACAAGCAAGGATCATTTTAAACTAGCGTTACTCTTCAACCGGTGAAAAGGAATCAAAAGTGTGGCGTTCAAACACACACAAAAGTGAAGATCTCAGATGCGATAAGGTCACGGACAGGATTGGTAATCATTAAAAAAAGATGGCGGGATGCCAAGAGGCGCATGAATTATTATTTTATTTTTTTTCCTGCGCTGTGGACTATTCCATCCATGCAAGCAACACAAACAGGAGAGGCATCACCTGAGGAGCAACAGCCAGAGCAGCAAGTTCATCAGTCACTGCAGGCAGAGCAGGCTAAGGGAGTGGATGGCGTAGAAACTGCCTGTAAGATTTAACCATTTATTGCTCGGCAGGAAAAGGAAAGCCATCACCAGAAATCAGCCTCTCTTGGTCTGATTCGCCGGCGAAGTTGCCGCTGCCGTAGTCAGATTGAGTAGGGTGAACCCATCTCCTCCTTGTTTTGTTTTTAACGTAAATCCATATTAATATAGAAAATTACATGCGTCAATGGCGCTGTGTTGCTATAACAATGGGCGCTGACTGTGACACTGAACCATTGCGAGGGCCGTGACTGAATCCCATGCTATGATGTTCAGGTGTTCGCAGCCTTTTACAGTCACAAAGGAAGCGCAGCTCTTGAGCAAGTCTGCCTCTGAGCATGTTGCTGCAACGCACGTTGGCTTTAAGTGGCTTTCACGCCACGTTAAGAAAATGCCACACAAATAAAGACTTAATATTTAAGAAAATGATTTTTTAGAACTCTTTTTTTGAACACCATATTTTATACTAATTATATGTTTTGTTTTTTTTGTTTTGTTTTACTGCTCCAGAAATTTACCCCGAAGATTTCACATGGATAAATTACGTTTCTAGCTCCAATGGGATTCACTTGCGGTTCCAATGAGCTGTTTTGAATTCATACAAAACGGTCGCATTCCTCGAAGCAAAGCAGCGCTCCACTTGTGTGTCGGCGTACTGATGTATTGTGCCTAATTACGTCTCTGATCATGAGGCCTCCACAGAAATGCAGCCTGCTGAGGCCCAAGGAAGACTCCCTCCCTGACTCTTAAGATCTCGCATTTGTTCAAGAATGCCTCCCCCCTCTCCCCTTCCCCTCCCCCGTATCCCTAAAATGGCGGTAATTCATTTCCCAGCACAAATCCCTCATAGTGGACGAGGGGGGTAAAGGCCAGTGGACCCGGAGGCAGCTGAACAGATGTACCTGGTAGTGCAATCTGGCATGCCACAGAGCCAGTGATTAAAGGCAGGAGTGGAGAAAGCGCCCTGGCATTCGCGCCCACATCGTTGTTCAACCCCAGGCACTGATCGCTAAGCGCGCCTTGAGAGGACGCCTTCAAGTGCTGATCGACATAATAAATTAATGTTTGATTAATATACATAATATATGCCATTTAGCAGACGCTTTTATCCAAAGCGCCTTACAGTAGTGAATTCATACATTTTTCAGTGTATGTGGTCCCAGTGGGAATTGAACCTGAATTGAATCGCAATCACTTTGAATCACAACCCAGACGTTGCCAAGGCCATGCTCTACCTGCTGAGCCACACACATCCGATTGATTGATGGAAGAATTGTGTTTTATCTGCAGTTCTCCCGCCTCCCCTCCCCTCCCCTGTTCCCGAGAAAACAATTATGTTTTGGTGATAATATACGGACCGCTTTAATACTGTTCAAAGTTTAGAATTAAACCTTTGATGGGCTTTTGAAGGCCCAGAAGTTTTTTTTTAATCAAATTTGAAGGAAAGACAAATTGGGGACTGAGACACAAAAATAACTACAATGGAATTAGTGTCTTTATTCTCCAACAAGACAACTAGCAGGTGCGCAAAATCCATTACCCTTGGCCTGTGTGTGCCAAGGGTAATGAATCTCTATCTTTGCCCGTGCTCTTATGGCCTGTTCTGCGCTCCTTACCAGCCGCCATTAAAGGGCCTGTTAAGTGAAATTGTTTCAAAAGAATCAGAATGATGCATCGCACAGACCGCCCTTCTCCTCGTTCACCCCCCTCCCGTGTCATTTTGCGATGGGACGATGAAAAGGATCACCGTCGTCAGGCCCTGACACAGCCGGCAGCCTGCTTGCTCACTCTCAAAACAAAGTCAAGGCGTTTCAACGTTAAAACAAGGGTTCAAGTCCCACGCTCAAGTCCCACGCTGAAGTCCCAGGTCCCAACAATCCCCCGATCTCCATTGATCATAATCCGTCTGCGCATTTTTTCAAAAAACAAAGCAAGTCTCGATCCAATTATTGGCCTGTCAGTGTAATGGAGAGATCCATTGACGTGTTGTTTTCTCTTTTTATTGAGCTCTTCTGTGCCTTAGCCCTACATGTTGCTTAATGGCCAAAAAAAGCAACAAAAAAAACTTTTGTATCAATACTACCTCAGTCACAAAAAAAGAGGCCAACAACCAATCACTGACCTTCTCTGTCAAGTGCGCCCTGTATCTCTAAATCTCACCTGGCTGAGTTAAAATCCTCCGAGGGTATCTGTCCTTGTCAGAGCTGTCTTGAGGACGAACCTCACAGTGACCTCTCCTGTCTCCCTCTCCCTTGCTCCAGGCATAGAGGGCAGTAACGACGTGGCGCTCTACTCCGGCCTGGCCGCCGGGGTCATTGCGGTGGCCGTTCTCGTGGTGGCGGTCACACTGTACAGGAAGAACCAGAGCGAATACGGCGTGGACGTCATCGACTCCTCGGCGCTCACCGGCGGCTTCCAGTCCTTCAACTTCAAGACCACCAGGCAAGGTGAGCGCTAAGGGCCGTGGGAAGGGCTCGCAGTGACAAACGAGGCCAGAAGGGGGCTCGCTCTGTTGGTGAGGTGGTTCCCCTGGTAACTACTGTGCTTGTTGAGTGTTTATGTTTGCATTGACGTTGTGTATGTACCTGGGGTGTCATTCGATTTGATTAATTACCTTTTTGATTTACATTTACATTTTACATTTTACATTTTAGGCTCTTATTTACACAGTTTACATACAATTCATTTATACAGCTGGATATTTTTTTTGAACAGGTTTACCTTGTTCAAGGGAATTGCTCCACCTGGGAATTGAATCAGTGACCTCTGAGTTACAAGTCCAGTTCCCTAACCATTACACTACACTGCCGCCTAGTAGTAGATTTGATTAAAAATTGCAATTTTAAATTGAAAAATAATTTAATTCGCTGAAATACATTTTAATACAAAATTGTCCCCCAAAAATGGTTGAAAACAGAAATGTGATTGGAAAAACTAATTTAACCATATTTTGGCGGGAGAAGCATTATACAATTTCTATCTGCTAGCCAGTATTTTCTTACTCTCAACCGCTTCCCTAATGGTGCACACACAAACACACAGGGACGCTAACAGAGCCAGGATTAATAATGGATCGTCAGGTCAAGACAGAAGTTATTCTGAAAGTTTTTTCTTTTAGGACAAACTGCGCGAATATGAATGAAAATCAACAGTATGAATCAATTCTAGCCTTCAAAAATCGATCCCGTCGAATCATTACATTTGAATCAATACGAATCGATCGATTGTTACGCACCTGCTATCTATTGCATCTGCTTTACAGGTTCTTGTGCCTGCTGATATTCTATTTCGTCAGTCTATGTCGTTCGCTCTGATGGTTAATCCTTGATGGACACGCTCTCCCGTTCTCCACTGGCCGAAGATTAGGTCTGCGCGATTGGCACTCTCTCCGCCGCGGAGCCAGCTGCCGCGCGCTGATGGATAAACGCGAGAAGCGTGGAACGGTGAACATCAGTTCCATTTTTGTTGTGCGCCCGTAATAACTCCTGTTTACTGCGGCGTCTGTGGTCTCCCGGCCCGGACGCGCGTGCTACAGGCATCCATATTTCTGCCCCTGACACTTCTGGGTTAGCAGGAGTGATAGCCATCTCGGCAGAGGGTGATAAATCTCCCAGTCGTTTCCACACACCATCATGGAAAGGCTGGGGCCCGATTGAAGCTACGCCATGCCTCCTATCTCTCCCCCCCCCCCCTCTCCTCCCAAGGCCCGTGAACTCACTCATGCCCGTGTCTCTCAGCCCTGTGCCTGGCCAGGGCCTGGCCAGCCAGGCGACATCCTTCAGGCCATCAATTCTCTTTAAGTAGGCCAGTTTTATAGAGCCGCCATCACCTCCTCTCCACTGCTCAGAATCAGAGACCCCATTACAGCAGAAAGCCACGAGACCCCAGTGGCAATCTCGTATGAGCTAATCTCTTCTGTTGATAAGGACAAACGGCTCACAGTTTTGAATACTGGCCATTTTAGTTTCAGTTGATCTTGTATGCTTAATAATTAAACTTGTATAGTTATAGCGTTGCGTGTGTAGCATCGGCTGCTAGGCACTGAAATTGTCAAATATGAAAGTAAAAAGAAGTCATTTATTTTTTCTGCTAATGTCCAGCATACATGTGAGCATAAACATTAGCCTATGTTTGTTTGTTAATCTATCAAAATAATTGTTGCTAATAGAAAAAAAAGTTTAATTAAACTTTAATTTACTCCGCTGTTAAATTTTATTTATTTATTATTTCAGAACTAATATGGGTTGGCATTGTAATTTATTATAATGTCAACAGTTTAATAGCTACAGTATACACCCTGCTATGTAAACTAGAGTTTATTTGACCAAATCTAATATCTGGTATCTGATCAATATTAGTAAAAGTCTGTTTTGTCACATTTTGTTTGTTGATATTAGTTTATTTTACCTAATCACCGTAAAAAATATCTGATAGAGTGACATTAACAGAAATAAATTAAATAAATAAATAAATAAATACAATTCCAGCATAAAAAAGTGAAGGGGGTTAAACAAGAGAACAACAGCAACGTACAACAACACTGTCACAAGGGGAAAACCGACAGAAGTGCATCAGGTTATGGTAGACAGATGCATAAGGATTATAAAAATGAATATACATAAATGTGATCGCAAGTAGTCAACTTATCTAGAATCATTTATCATACTGTCATTTCAATCATTATTACATAATATTATGAATGCTATTATTATTGACGTTATTTTTATTATTATTACTTTTGTTTTATTTATTGCTATTTTAATTGAATTACATTTTACATTACATTTTAAGCATTTAGCAGATGCTCTTATCCAGAGCGACTTACAAGATGTGCATTAATACATGGTGGGAACAATCATAGTTAGCGCACAAGATCAGTGCAGTAATACAGCAATAGACATCATTGCAGGCGTCTGCGTACCATACCTGTAACACTGGGAAGGAAAAGGTTAGTGTGTTTTTTTTTTTTGGGGGGGTTTGGTTAGTGCAGAACAAGTAAACAGTGGTGACGACAAATTAGCTAGATCAGGGGTCGGCAACCCATAACACTCAAAGAGCCATTTGGACCCGGTTTCCACGGAAAAGAAAACACTGGGAACCAGTCGACGGGGGGCGGGGGACCAGTTCATTTAGTGGCGACCAGACGCCGCAACATAAGGCAAATGCCGACCCCTGAGCTAGATGGACAGAGTTCAGTGGTAGTGGAGTCTGAAGAGATGGGTTTTGAGTCTCTTGCGGAAGATTGCAAGTGATTTGAATTGCTGTTTTTGTTATGTTTTTACTCCTGCTAAATAAACACAAATAATAAAGTAAAATGATGTCAGAACGACAAGCTGAGCTCACAGCACATAGAGACGTTCAACATAGCCGCAAGCCAATAGCATGTTCTTGCATATGCACATCAGCCGCGTTGTCTTTTGACAGCAACCCTTTTCTCTTTTCCCAGCTGTTTCTCATTAAAAACAATCATACAGCATTTATCATCCTCAGTGCAAATATTTACAGATATGACCATATATATGTCATCAAGTAAGGGAAGGTACCATGCCAGGGAATAGCTGTTGTTCGAAATCAGGTATCTTGCATAGTTCAGCTCTGACTTCAGGGGACCCAAATTATAGAGGGGGGTGGGGGGGAGGAAAAAGCATTTCCTTTCCGGAAAAGTTATAATGGGGAGTCGGCAGCACTTCAAAGCGTGTAATTGCTATAAGAGAAGAAGAAAAAACCACTTAGAAGTTCTGGCTTCAGCTGTGGTTGCAGGAGAGGCTAGGGTGTGCGCCAGGATAGGGGATCAGTTTGCAGGCCTTACCTCTGTCATTCTGCATTAGCGCTGCCTGTGAATTCCCAGCCTGTGAGTGATTTTTAATCAGAATTCGTATTCCCCCAAGTTATGAAACGTGCGGGCCATTTCATTAGCTCCCTACTTCCCAATCTCACGTTTCCATATGGCATCACCTTTTTAGAGATACACAGCGAGCAGTTTGTCAGGTCGTCCTCTAGAGAGGAATTAGCATACACAGTTTCTCTGTTGTCAATTTGTCGACTGAATGGGGAGAAATGATAGTCCCGCACAGAGTCTGCTGGGGAATATTGTGTGGTTTTGAACGGTTGCTTCTGCAGATGTACAGGAAGATTTGTAGTGGTAGTAGTCTTGTCTTTTTAATCACTGTTAGTTCTTCGTAATGGTTTGGTTCTCCATGCGTCAGTTTCATCACAATGGCCAAAAAGTACTTCAGAACAGGGTTCACAATCTTAATCTTCTTAAATACTAACACCATCAATTCTAAATCTAACTTTAATTTATTGTGGAATTGACAATTGTGGTATTTACTGCCATCTTTAATTATTGAATACCAAAATATGTACTGTACTGTACTGAAGGAAATAATTACGTCTTTGACTCGTTTATCACTAGATTTTGTCAGCTCTTAACTGACTTTTCTAGAACATTCTAAACCTCCTGATAAACACGGCCAACCTCTACGCGGTAATTAACAATTTCCATTAAAAAAATAAAGCGCCATTAGCCTCCCGTCTCCAACCCCTCGCTAGGCAACAGCTGGGCAGCAAGGACTTCTTGACACCGGTGTTATGTTGGCAGGCTCAGTCCTGGGGCCCCTCATGCACGGCCCTGCCAGACAGGCACAGTGTGTCCCCGGTACAGGCTGGCAGTATGGGGGGGCCCTGGTGCTTACAGCTGGGCACCTCCCTCCAAGGTCTGCTTGAGCTTGTACCGGGAGCTGAAGAACTCACTCGAAGGTCACCGAATCCCCCTTTGCCCCACGTAGCCAACGAAAAAGAAAAAAAAAGACATCTTGTCCTGCTGGTGTTTAATTGCGTTTGCAGAGAGAAATTATGCCGTCCAAGGAGAAGCTAGGGGTTGCAATGGCCTTGACATGAACGAAGGGAAGCTGGTACCAGAACACTTTTATTCTGGCATGCCTGCCCTTTCTGATGATGGCTGAGGTCCCTTTTCATGGGTGTCTTTGAAAGGACAGAGACGGAGTTAATTATTTTGTGTTCGCTGTTAGCAATTAACACATCAATTAGCATTCGTGGCATTCATCAATTAGTCATTCGTGGCTGCCACCGCGCATTTGGTGCACGTCCCTGTTTGTGTTGCTGACCGAGCGTTTTCTGACGGACGGCGTTTTGTTTCAGATCAAGGTCCCTCGAAGTACTTTGGTGTTTAGTTCGTGCACAAACATTGCACGGGTGACAAGGCTGCCATGTTGTCTCCCGGCCCCTCTCTGCAGGAAACCCTCTCCTGCTCAACTCGTCCATCCAGCCGGACCTGACGGTGGGCCGCACCTACAGCAGCCCCATCTGCTTCCAGGACTCCATGGACAAGGAGCTCTTTGACCCCCTGCCCGACATCAAGGTCAAAGTTCAGAGTTCCTTCATGGTGTCGCTGGGGGTGGCGGACCGGGCGGAGTACCACGTCAAAGCCCACCCCGAGACCTTCCCCCGGGGCCTGAACCGAGACTATAGCACCATGGAGGGCCGCAAGAAGAGCCAGCTCACCCCCACGGCCCCAGCCCCGGCCACGCCCTCCAAACCGGACCTGAAGACCGTGGGCATATTCGGGAGCCTGGGCGGGCGATTGGTGGTGCCTAACACAGGTGCGCTTACGTGTGTGAGCTAGATAGAGAGAAAAGAGTACTACTGGCAGTTGTGTGGTTCTTTCTTTTTGGCGCAGAGCACAGAAGGGCTTCGTGATGAAAGGTTCCCTGGCAGAACTGCAGGAAAATGTGTCCCACGGAGAAATTATACCACGCCGGGTGTACAGTATACATAAACATGTGAACCATTTCAACAAAACTCTTTCAATCCCACCACCCTCAATCAAAGGGTCTCGCCGAAGAAAGAGAAGGGAAAAAAAAACGCACACTGTGCATTTTATAGATCGTCAGACAGCGACATTCTCGGTGCGGGGAAAGAATGTCAGAGACAATGCCTCCGTGCAGCGTGTCTTCTGAGAAATTCACTGACAGCGTTGTGGAGGAAGGTAAACAAAGCCGGGGCGGTTTTGCCGTTGTTCCCACATCTCTGCGGCACTCTCAGAAGCCTTCGGCACCCTCTGATACCCTCCCACGAGGTTCAAAGCAAATGCGCTCCGTAGGTGAGCGCGCGAGGGCCATCGCCGCCGCCGGGGTCAACAGTCCGCCGGTGCTGCTCGACTGGGCACGGCCCTTCAAGGTCCTCGCGAGTGAAGGACTCTCGGCGCCACTTGAGAGGTGCAGAGAGAGCCGGCTTCTGGGGCCTCGATGAAAGGCTCTGAGTGGGAGAGCACTGCTGTAGAAGTGGGCCTCTCTCACCGTTGAGCTGCAGGAGTCATTAACGCACCGAGTGACAGGTTTGGCACAGCGAGGGCATATTCTCAGCTGAGCAATCCAATCTGTGTTTTATAATGGAGGTGCAGTCAAAGACGCACGCAAACTTTCAGACACGCACGCACGCACATGCGTGATCGCACACACTCAAGATGCACACATGTACAGATGTAGCCTACTTAGGAACATACACACACAGTAAAGACGTACGCATGTACGGATATACTTAGGCACACACACACCTCACACGCATGCACACACACTAAAGACGCGCACATGCACAGATACACTTAGGCGCACGCACGCACACACACACACAATCGTTCACGTACACCGCTCCTCCCTTGTGGCACTTTTTGTGTGCTGGCAAGCTGGATTGGCAGCGGGGTGAGTAATTGTTTGAGGCGGCATTACAGTCTGTGCCACAGCAATGATTTAAGAGCTCCTGAAGGGCTGCTCTCACTGCCATCTCCAATAAAAAAGCTGACAGGGTAGCAGGTGTTTGTTTGATGAAAGCTAACTGGTAGAGTGGTTTGGTGGGGGGGAGAAGACATGAACTCTACACTCAAGTTCTTTTTTACTTTGTCGTGTAGAGACGTAACAGCCTGCAAATTTCATGCAGCCATTATGTTTTTATAATACTCCTCCCCCCAGCCGGATTCTTTCACCTTATCCAAGGTTACCGACAGGCTGTCTATGCACTGCTTGTCCTTAAAGGTGTTAGTGTTCATATTGGAATGTTAAATTAATTTTTGGCATGTCTCCTGTGCATTCTGGGAAATACAGAGATGGAGTGCCTCAATCATAAATAATAAACATCATGCTAAAATATTCTCCTTGCTTTTGTCACCGAGGAGAGACCTGTCAGAAGCACAAAATGTCAAGCTATACGACTTGGAAGTTAATGCAGGAATAGCTGATGCAAAAATGGGAATTTGTGGGCCCTCAAGCACTGCCTCGCTGGCTTGGCAGTCTCGTTCTCAGATGGCAAGCCTGATTACCGTCTGATTAAATTAGTTGGAAAAAATGGGTGATCGCATTTGATTTCCGCTTGAGGGTTTCTGAAGTGCTTTTTATTGGCTGGCTGTTACAGGGGGAATCGACAGGGCTCCTCCCTGCAATATAGGTGGGGCTTATCAACAAACACTCTGCTTTTATAGCCAGGCGTTGTATTCGCAATGATGTATAGCCTGGCTTTCAAGACTACTGACTTAAGTCTAGTCTGACTTAAATGGCCACTAGAGGATGAAAAGGCCAGCAAAATGGTCACAGTAAATTGTAACAGCACTCTACCCAGCCCAATTACATGTTGCTAAGGCTTTATGATTACTGCCTCAAATTAAGTATAAAGTATATATAGTTTCTCAAATTTTCTTAGTTACATTACATTACATTACATTTTTTATCCACAGTACAACAAAGTGTTAAAAGAACATTGCGGGAAGTAGTTCCTAGGTGCTAGGAGCAACCACATAGTTAAACTAGGATATATTGATTCAAAGGTAGCAATACATACATAGTTGTTTTTACATAGCTGAAAATTGCTATATGTCAGTAATATATTGATAGGACAATCTCTCCCATTTACAAGATGGCAGCTAATAAGAGAGGGATGTGACCCCCATCCCCCAAGACCCTCTCCTTGTCTCATCCCAGGTTTTCTGTGTATTCTTGCAGGAGTCAGCCTGCTGGTACCGCATGGGGCGATTGAAGAGGACACTTCCTGGGAAATGTATATGATCATCAATCAGGAGGAAACCAGGTAAGGCCTGCACTCTAGCCCATCTCTCTCTGCACATTTTCTGCATTTTACGTTTTTATGCATTAAAATCCCCGGCTGAGCTGTTTCGTGCATGAAGAGGCCTGGCCTTTTTAGCGATATGATAATGTCGCTGCAGCGTGGAGTGGGACGGTTTTGGCTCCTGGCTCGGGCGAGTGAGCAGCTCTTTGCCTTCGTGAAAGCCCCTGCTCGCCACATTAGCACAAGTATCCATCTTATTTCTGCAGCTAATGATCAGAAAAGGCCAGTTCCCCCTGAAATACTCAACACTCAGTCATTAAGTTCCTCGTGATTGTGAAAAATGGGTTTTATGAAATGGGGTGGGGGGTGGGGAACCAGTGGAAAAGTCCTTTTTTAAAAATGTATCTGGGAATTATGTGCATTATCACAGACTGGTGAGCTTTCACTGAGATGTAGAAGGCCACAGGACTCCAGACCTCCTCCTCCTCATCCTTTCCACTCTCTCGCCTTCCTGTCACCTTCCTACTTTCTCTCCCCTTCTCTCCTCTCTCCTCCTCCCTCGGTCTCTCGGTCGCAGCAGGCTTCCCTAGCCTGTCTTGCACTCTCTGCGGGAGGAGTCTTTGAAGCGTCATGATTGGGATGACTGTTTCCCAGGTAGCCTAGCAGGGGGGCAGCTTAGCCCCGAACATACAGAAAAGTTATTCTTCACTAAAACAGGCCACGTTACTTCATTTCAAAGGCAGTGTTTTTGCGGCTGCGTTGCACTTTGTGTAGTTAACTGAAAGAGAGTGATGTAGATGTTACTGCACTCGGGGTGTGCGTAGGGTATGCCTTTCAGTAGTCTGAAACAATGTATGTAAGACTGCTATAACACAATTCTGTACGTACGCACTCTGCTTTGAGCCCTTAAGGTCTCACGGAAGCAACAAATCGACAGTGGAATAGATTGAAGCACACACACACACACACACACAAGTTTTGCTCTGAATTTCAAGGCCAGCACTTTGTGCAGAGGCACATAGTGTACTTTTAAGTTTTCAGGGAGATTAAGTGGGCGTTTTAGTATGTCCCTGTGACGCACAATGCAAAGGTTCAGTTTTAATAGCCTGTAGAATATTGGCAAAGACGTGGCCATTGTCATTCTGCCTGACATTCTGAAGTAGAGTTCCCTCCATCTTTACGAGTGGTCAAAGATTGCTCCCCATCATGCAATGAAGCAGAAAAAATACACGATTGCACACAAAAATTACCCCAATTAAAGTAATTTCTGTTCAAAGCAGGATCCTTCCAAATGCTGTAATTCCTGTTCAGAGCAGGGTCCTTTCGTATTGGGCCCGACCATGTGAGTGATTGCCAGGTTATAATATAATATATAATATATGCCATTTAGTAGACGCTTTTATCCAAAGCGACTTACAGTAGTAAATGCATACTTTATTTTTTCAGTATATGTGGTCCCAGTGGGAATTGAACCCACAACCTAAGCGTTGCCAACGCCATGCTCTACCTACTGAGCCACACAGTTTATATATAAACAAACGATGTGCCAAAAAATGCACAAAGAGGATAAACACAGGTATCGCCCTTATTTTAACTGTTTGCCAAAACGAAGCTAAACCTCAAATGGTTCCACGACTTTCGCTGCCTGATTTCAAACTGAGACCTTTCACACCTCGGCCATTATGTTTATCCATAGTGCTTTGGTGGTTGGTAGAGATCGGAGACAGCACTGGAGAAGCTTAACGGGGTTCAGAGATGTACAGTTCCTGTGATGTCCAATCTGACACAGCCGGGTTCCCTCTGAAGTAGTAGCGTGCCCTCGATAAGCACAAGGCCGTTTACTCCGGACTCCCGCGTTGCCGACTTCTCGGTCTTTCAACCTGAGGGTTGTCACTCACAATCCATTCCGGACAACCGGAGGGGTCTACGGAGAACGGAGTCCTTTCTTCTCCCTCGACCTATCCATCTGTACCGAACCGTCTTCTCCACTGCAGAAAACAAATCTATTAAAGATTTGGGCACAATCAGTAGGACCAACACCCTCAAGCACTCCAGGAGCTTTATGATATGTGGTAAAAAGCTTGCCTAGATCTCTCGAGCCCATTAGTTGTCCAAGAGAGATAACGGGAGGATATTATCAGAAAGTCTTTTTTTTGCACTATCGACAAACCTTCGGCCCGAGTTTTCATCAATTATTTGTCAACCCAGAAAGGCCTGTCGCCCGGGAAACCATTTCTAAACCTGCTTTTCCCGCACAGGAGCTAAAAACCCCTGTGCTTTCAGTGTTTGTTCAGCAATTTGTTTGTTTGGGGATTTTTTTTCCCATTTCTTTTTCTTTTTTTGTCATTAAACCAGATTTACAAAACACAGAGGCCAAAACCAATATTTGGCTTTGCGATGTATGTGCCTTAGTCAGTTTGTTCTCCTGAAAGCCTGTCTCATCAGCATGCTATTTGAAGGGCATTGTTTGTTTTCAAAGAGGTTTTTGCACAGTGGAGGCAGCTGGGAGGGCCTCGGTGTGGCGTGAGGCCGTGTCGCAGGTCTGTAGCAGGTGTTTCTCTCAAGGCTTCGCCGAGGGGCTTTAAGCAGGGGGCTGTCCCCCCTCACCCCCAGGGCCAGCACAGCGACCCAAAGGGAACACCTCGCAGTCAGCCGCACCGAGGGTATCGATGGTCCCCCAGGACAAGCCGTGAGCAAGAACGAGTTCTGGGGATTATCCGTTTTCAAAATTCCTGGCTTCATCCTGCTCTTAGATACGCCCCAGTCTTAGTGTTCTGAGTGTAGAGAACACAAACAGTACAATTATAAAAGTCAGCTTTAGCCTGACTCTTTCTTATTTCAACACAGCAAACAGTTCTGCTCTCGGTGTCACGACTGGTACCGGAAAACCAGGCACGGACCCAGAAATGCAATAATGTCCTTTATTGCGTAAATAACAAGCAATGGTCAAACAGGAGCAATCAGGGCAATACAGGCATCCAAAGAGTGGTCGGGGACAGGCAAAGTTCGTTCCAGGCTTCAGCTGTTGTCAGAGGCAGGCAAGACGTGGTCAATGGGCAGGCAGAGGTCGATAACAGGAAATCAGTCCGGGAACACAGAGAGGAGCAGGGCAGGAACCACGAGGAGCACGAACAGGTGGATCGGGAACGAGACTGAGACAGGAATGAACACGAAAACGAGGAAATGAAACACGGGTAAACAAAGAAAACGCTGGAAAGTTGTGTAGGCATAAGCAAAGCACAAGACAATCTGGCAACGAACATGGGAAAAGCACAGCTTATATACATTTAGACATAACAAGAAACAATCAGGAATTAACACGAATGCAGCTGACTGCGATCAGACACATAAGGAATAAGTGAAAACGATAATACAATGACGAGACAATCTGGAAATGAACATGGGAAATGAACAGCTTAACTACATCAGACATAACGAGAAACAGGTGAAAACAATAATACAATGACGAGACTGGAAACGGGTAAGCGAACGTAAAAACACAGACCGGACAACTAGGAAAACATGGAATAAACTACAAACACCTAATTACGGGGAACATGAACACGAGAGACGTGACACTCGGAGGGGAACCCAGTGAATGTTGTCCATGTCGCGACGAGCAAATACATCATGTTGCGACGAGCAAATACATTTTCCCAGTGCATGTAAATGCGAGTTTTTTTTTATTACTAAGCGCAGAGACCCCTCGCCTTGCCTGAACACGCCGCTCGCTTTGCCATCAAGTCCCGAGACGGTGAGTCAGCATCCAGCCGCTCTGAATAATGCATCGCATCAAAACCCAGGAAACGGGAGGGACAAGGCCGTCGATGCAGTCAGCACAAACTGGCGAGGCACAAAAGCGCCGGAACGCCGAACTGCAGAGCGGGACTGCGAGACAGTGCGGAGGCAGTACAGCCAGACTGCATTGAATTGGACGTGATTTGAAGGGCTTTAAAAAGCTTTTGAGCAATACATTTCTAAAACACCAGGTAGTCTGTAATTGTGCCTTTTCATATTTTTTTTGCTTTTTTCCATCGCACTATGTTTGGGGGATCTGGAGGATTCAGTAGACTAAAAGGCAATTGCAACAATTTTGACACGAGGCACAACAAAAAGCAATCTGATTCTGTCCCAGTGTGCGAGCCGTATCTTCTGTGGATTGGGAACGAGAAGTCAGAGGCACGTGCTTTAGTTTTTTTGAGGCGAGATCCGGAGCCAGGCTCTGAGCCAACAGCCTCGATGGCCCTCTGCTCTGGGGAGAGGCTGTCCACTCTTTCAGTGTGTAAAAAGGGGGGGTTAATGAGTTTCTGTGGGGATAGATCCATCCATAGATAGATCCATCCATCCATCCCTTTGATGGATCACCCAATCCCCCAAAGAGAGCATTGTGCCCTCGGGACGTACAGTGCGAGAGCTTCGGGTCTCACTTCTCCCATCACTGCGCCACGACCCTCGTTTGGGGTCATCGCGAAACATGTTTTGTTCTCCGGTGGCCAGCATCACTGGAAGCGCCGTCCAGCTTTCCAAACACACCGCCTGGTTTACCGTGTCTTTATGGCTGACTCTTCACCAATCGACAGCCAGGAGGCATTTTCCTTTAGCCTGCAGCTCCCCCTGTCAGACTGGTTACGCTATCCGCGGGATTAACTGTGACAGTGAAAAGAGGGGGAGGGGGGGTCGCGCTTTCTCTCCCCTCTCCCTTTTCCGTGTACTTTTCAGAGGCTTATCTGTGCCTTCTGGAGGACTGGAGCCTCTGCTGCACATGGAGGGAAGCGCTCCAGCTGAGTCATCATCACACGTGCTGCATCCTGGGATACTGTGACGCCATCACGGGAGTTTAGAGCAATCACGTGTGAAGAATGCAGCGCACCGACGCGTTCCACCTTCACCACGGACAGTAAAATACATCAGCGGTTTCACCACATTCATGATGAGGTTAAATATTTCCGTAACTGAGATTCCTCAGACTTGGACTTCCACAGAGAGTTGAGAGCGCCCTTAGACATTTTAATGCCGGCAGATTGGAGCCGCATTTGCATGATTGGGAAGTCATATTAAAGCCCACAGAACTGTCACGATTGAGCTTTGAGCGGAGGAAGGTCGACGAAAGGCCATTTAAACAAAAGTTTCCCACTTCGTGATGAGCGAGAGCTTTAATCAAAGCTGCTTGATTCTAATTGTGTGTGTGGTTTTGTGTTTTGTGACACTTTTGCCATTAGTGTGGAGAAATTTTGACTGGCGTAACGTGATTAATGAGTGATAGAAGAACATCTTGTCTATGAAACCTTGGGGAATGTTAATAGCCAAGGTCTCTCGCTAAAGGAGCTCATATTATTTTGGGCTGAAGGGTTGTGACATTCACACACTCGCCCATGAATCTGAACTATGCTCCACTTCTTGGGAATCAATCTGAGTGAATTTTCTTACTTTTTGGATGTTCAAATATACAAAAATTAGTTTGAGTTCCTTTTTTAAATAGTTTTCAAAAATCTGACCCTTAATATTTTATGCCATTTTGTCTTTCAGGAATCACCTGATTCCTTAGTAAAATGTTTTGCTTAACTACAAATAATTGAAAGTACAAACCCCACCCATTGTTTAAATGCTATAATTGTTTCTTTCTATGACAGAAACAGTGGCTTTTTCAGAAGTCGTGAAAATGAATGACTTTGAACCAGAGATATGTCCCGGAAGACGCACTTCAGTTTCCTCTTTCCCTCTGTATCATAAGAACATGAAGTAGCCAAAGAAGACAAGGAAGAAGCACAAAATAAGACATAAATTATTGTGTGGCTGTGTGAAGTTGTATCTGAATTGTGTGTTTGTGTGAGGTCAGAAGGTACTGAATTTAATATTTGTAAGGACTCAGAGTATGTGGCCATTGTAGGTAATTCTGTGGGAGACCCTGTAAAGGGCCAAGCTCTCTGTGCTGTACATGTATATACGCCATTTAGCAGACGCTTTTATCCAAAGCGACTTACAGTAGTGAATGCATACATTTTTCAGTATATGTGGTCCCCAATGAGAATTGAACCCACAACCTAAGCGTTGTCAGCGCCACACTCTACCTACTGAACCACACGGAACCACCTGTATAGTTATGGGGTATGCAGATGGTCAATGGCACACCTGCCATCCCAATAAAATTGGATCCACCGTTAATACAGGAGCGATCTGACTATTTATGCCAGGGATTCCTTTCATAGTCTTCACCGAATCACAGCTTTAAGGTTATAGATCACTGCTCTGAGCTCAGAGGGCTTTTAGTTTTAGTCAGTACAGAATGTCTTGATATTTCTCACTGCCTATCAGCTGCATTGGTGTTTCCTCAGAAACGTTCAGCTTCTGTTTATTGGTTTTGTGTTAAGTTTTTTTAATGAACACAATCCAATTTCCAGGTAAGCCTCTCTGGCATTGAAATGACAGCACGGAGGGGGGGGTGCAGCCGCAGGCTTTTGTCTCGCTGTTTGTCATGATTTTTCTATGGCGGACGACCGCCCGACAATTGTTTTTGCACGCTAATTGCTGTTATTTCAAGGTGCACCACCGCAAGGAGAGATGGAAGGGAAAGATAATGGCAGAAAGATTATGAGCGAAAATGGATCAATTCGATAAATATGCAAAGTAAATAAAAGGCTAGCAGATTGATTCCTCTGAGAGCACTTCAGTGTCATACCTTATTAAAAAATGTTTGTCGTTTTTTGGCGTGAAAACCATTGTCCCTCTAAGCGTTCCCTTTTATTAGTATTATTATTAGTATTAGTATTATTATTATTATGCAGAGAGGCAAAAAAAACTAATCAGTTAAACTCCCAAAGCCTGATATAAACATTTTGAGGGTTATGAATTCTGGCGTTGCCTCTGAATTCTCAGTGTTTGAAATCCCATTGACAATGTAAGAGTCTGCATTCAGCCATTTGTATGAAAGTTGACCCAGCGCAATGCCCTTAAAAGACAAGCACTGCAGGCACTAGACACGTCAAACACCACTGCTTGTCCTCCGTATGAAAGAGCTGTTGTTCTGATTGGCCTGGAGGGATTTAATCTGTTCAACTGTCCACTTCAAAATAGTTTTTTTTTTTTTTTTACTCCAAATGTATTTTTCCTGTGTTGAAGGTTTCCAAATGTTTCTGGCCTATGTCATTTTTACTTGATTGAAATGTGTGTGTGTGTGTGTGTGTCTGTGTGTGTCTTAGTGCCCAAACAGACGAAGGCTGTGAAATACTGTTAGGTCCAGAGGTCACGTACGGCCCTCCGGGGCTCAACCTGTCCTGTCCAGTTGCCATGACGATAGCCCACTGCGCCGAGGTGAACAGGGAAAACTGGAACATCCGACTCAAGAGGCAGACGCACGACAACAAGTGGGAGGTAAGCGGCCCCGCCAGTCCACCCTACCCTTCACCTTCACCAAGGCCAAACCTGCATGTTCGCTCTACCCTCCATGGGGCAGAATTTGGGAAATGACAGTAAACCATCGAGAGAATATCAAATATAAACCACGACGTGACATGCATACGCAAGAGTATATGGCAGGAGAGGGGTGGTGATTGGCCCGAGGCTGAAAACCAGGAGCTGTTGACCACCCCTGAAGTCAATGCAATCAGGAGAGGATGAGCTAGCATGGTGCCGCGCTCCGATAGGTGTTTGCTTGCTTGCTCACCGTGAATTCTGTCAACAGTGTTTACGGCTGCAAGTCAGTGAGTACCAAACCATGTCTGCTTTTCTACAAAACCCCCAGAATGCAGTAAAGTAAACACAATGTAATGTTAGCTATTGCAAGGTTTAAATAGTTTTTGCTCCCGAGCTAACATTCTGTTGTTTAGGAAAAATATAACTAATGTTAGGTTTTTAAATGTGTACGTGCAGAGGTTTACAACTGTGATGAGACCCTTTGCCGTGCACATGCACCGTTTGTCCTGTACATACACGAAAATAAAGCATGGACGTCAGCCAATCAGAATCAAGTAATTTTTAAGCCGTGGTGTGTGTGTGTGTGTGTGTGTGTGTGTGTGTGTGTGTGTGTGTGTGTGTGTGTGTGTGTGTGTGTGTGTGTGTGTGTGTGTGTGTGTGTGTGTGTGTGTGTGTGTGTGTGTGTGTGTGTGTGTGTGTGTGTCTGTCATGCATCAGTGTTTTCCCCAACTGGACAGGGGGAATCCTCCCTTTCGCTGTGAGCCATTCATAACGGCCCATCCAAGCTGTTTGTTCGTACCTGAAATGCACTGTTTGACAGCTGTACCAACACTAGAATCAAGTGACATTTATCTATTCCCTGGGCCACTGCGCCCAGCAGCCTCCTTTCTGGGGACAGCCTCTGTGTGTGAACATTGTGCTGCTAATGTCACATATGCTCAAGGCCCGGGGGGAAGGGGGGGCAGGAGGGGGGGAGGCATGCTGAGGGGGGGGCAGGAGGGGCGGGGCGGAGGGAGGGAGGGGGGGGGGGGGGGACAGCACAAGGTATCAGGGCAGCACACAGAGGCTACTAGAGGAAGGAAGAATTACAGCGTGTAGCAGCAGGGATGACACACAGACGGTGTCAGTCAGGAGGGGGTAACGACAGGGCAAGAGAGCCCCTCAGACACAGGAGGTATCGATCCGCCGGGTCTGGACGGACGGGGGCCGAACTGGGGGCCTAACACGGGGCAATCAGGGGAAGAATTATGGGAATGGCTTCCCTCCAGACTCTGCCTCTCAGTCAAGTCAGCGCCACGTCTGGAAGCGGCTGCTTACTCAGAGGGCGTTTAGCGGGAGCGCGGCCTGAATGGGAACGCAGGCTGGCTGTCCAAAGGAAATTGGATGAATACGGTATTGATGTCTCCAGTCGGGAGGTCCTCCACTTGATTTAAAAGCACCTGCCTTTCCTAAGGAGTCCTGCTTGTAGCGTTATAACCACTGGTTAGAGAAGGGTCAAGTCGTGCTCAATGAAAGCATTGCCGTCAGTAGAAGTGTAGTTTGGCAATACTCTTCAGCTCTGCAAGATGTAAGCAAACCCCTCTCAGGATTCGGATCTGCATCACATATTGTTTTGTGAGTTATAAATATTAAATAATATATAAAATAATACAGCGATGCCTTTGATTAAGGTATCAAATATTTGATTAAGGTGCCTCCCGGGTGGTCTAGCGGTTACAACTTTCGACGCTGGCCACTGCGACTGGGGTTAGATTCCAGCCGCCACGCCAGAGTTGGCTATGGCCGGAGTGCCACTAGGGGGTGGCAATTGGCTGTCCGCCCCATGGAGGGGGATGGAAGCCGATATGAGTTCTCGCTGCGTATAGGAGTGGCTCTGGAGTACCGGAGTTACGGTCTACGGCTTGGCGAGTGCAGTGTCGGAGGAGACGATACTTCGCCTCTGTCACTGCCGGTCACAGGGCTGCAGCAGCAAATTCACAATACGAGGGAGGGGGAATTGACAAAGAGGGTGTAATTGGCTACTAAATTGGGAGAAAATCGGATAAAATAGATTTTTTTTTTTCAAAAATAATAATATTTGATTAAGGTGATGCAATAGCTCAGTGTTAGTTCACTACGTATCTGCCCCCCCCCACACAGTTTTGACTGGCTGCTGGCTGGCATTCACAGTTAGCAGTAGATGTTTTCTTTCCTCCCCGAGCCTCTCTTGCCATCCTGCATGTCCCAAATAATCTCGTTACAAGCAATTGAGCTGGAGTTCAGGTTCTGGGTAAAGTAATCATACCTGGAGCGCAGCTGTCTGCGCGCGTATCGCTAGCTTACCCCCCCAAGGCAAAGGAGGCCGCAGCTCGGACTGCTTGCTTAAGCGCGCCTGCTCTTCCCCGCCACATGTAAACACAGCATTACTGGGCCCCTGGTTCATTTCTCTCTTTAATCTCTCCTATAATCTCTCACACACATGCCGAGCCCCTCTCTGGTCCGTAAACCCCGCTGGCTCTTCCGGGACCAGTCAGTGGGAGATTTGTTTCCCTTCAAACATCCAAGTGTTTTTTTTTTCCAAGCGAGCCTTCGTCAATTATACAAGAGGCGGCCGTGTTTGTCAGGCCGTACGGGAAAGAAAAGCAGCAAAAAACAGGAGCTAAGACCAACACGAGTCTCCTGATGTATATTACCTGTCCCCCCTGAACGCCCGTCGAGTCGTTTTACGAACTGACGTCGACGATCTCAACTGCCTCTGAGGCTCGCTAAATCCAAACTCTGACGTTCGCAATAACCTATCCCCCCCGCCCCGAAAGAAAGGACGCCACAAAAGACCCATCAAACGTGAGTCACTGGTGAATGGCGCCAGGCTGATGTCTCTTCAGGGCACCTGCTACGAAGGGAGTTTGAAATGACGAGCCCTTTCGGACAGACAAATGCAGGAGTGACATCAGGGCACCCGACCCCAGAATAGAAACAGAATAGCGCACGGTGCCATTTTAGGAAATTAAGTTAAAACCTACTTCTCTCTTTTTTTTTGCCCAATAGATTGTCTGCCCAGTCTGTTTTTTTCTTCTTTTTTTCATCAGCCGCTAGAGGACTTGTGCAGAAGCCGAATCTGTCATGTCCCCTGTGTTAATGAGGCTGAAGCTGCCACCGGCTTCCAAATGAGGTGTCCCGGCTTTGCATCTCATTGACTCTCTGCAGTCAGGCGGGGCTGCGCGGGCTGCGTCGTGGGATACGGCGGGCTCCCTCGCTTCAACAAAATGTACTCAGCGTCTCTCGTAGCAGTACGGCAGCCTGCATTATTCATCTGCTGAGCAGGCCGCTCTGCCCAGGCTCTGACACGCACATTATCTCATTTACACAGCTGGATGTGTGGCTGAAGGAGGGCACGTTACCCTGTTTAGCTATGACGGCTGTGTCCCTTACGGGATTCAAACCAGCATCCTTCCAGTTACAGCTCTGTTGCCTGCTGCTATGAAAGACGTGAGCAAATGACTCGTCTGTGTTGTCGCCTGGCAGCTATAGCTGTTGCGTTTTTGTGTTGAGGGAAGGTGTACATTTTGTTTTGTTGGACAGTAACGGGTCACACACTGACGATCGGAGTCCTCTCGGTCCCCCTGTGTTTTGTTGCAGGAAGTGATGTCGGTGGAGGACGAGACAACTTCCTGTTACTGCCTGATGGACTCGCACAGCTGCCACCTGCTCCTGGACCAGCCCGGCTCCTACGCCTTGGTGGGCGAGCCCCTCACGGAGGCGGCGGGGAAGAGGCTGAAGCTGGCCGTGTTCGGCAGCATGAGCGCCGGCTCCATGGAGTACGGCCTGCGGGTGTACTGTGTGGATGACACACCTCACGCCTTTCAGGTGAGGGGGCGGAGTCGCTCTGCACCGCCGTTACATTACATTACAGTACATTTACATTTACATTACATTACATTACATTACATTACATTACATTACATTACATTACATTACATTACATTACATTACATTTACATTTTACATTACATTTACATTTACATTTACTTTACATTACATTACCATTTACATTTTACATTTACATTTACATTTACATTTACATTTACATTTTAAACATATTAGATTTACATTTACATTTCATTACATTACATTACATTACATTACATTTTGTGCATTAATACATGGTAGGAACAATCAGTGTGTGCAGGTTTCTGTTGTAACCAATGCATTACACCAGGTGATTTCAATTAGGTTCCCTCCTTAGTTGAAGAAGTGGCTAATTTGTGAAATCACCTGGTGTAGTGCATTGGTTGCAACAAAAACCTGCATACACTCGGCCCTCGATGGAATGAGTTTGACACCTGTGCTTTACAATTACATTTAACATGACATTACATTTACATTTACATTTTACTTTACGTTTACGTTTACATTTACATTTACATTTACATTTACATTTACACTTTAAGCATTTAGCAGATGCTCTTATCGCAGAGCGACTGACGAGACATACAGCGATAGACATTGTTGTAGGCAGGTGCGTACCATACCTGTAACACTGGGAAGGAAAAGGTTCGTGTTTTTTGTTTGTTTTAAAACAAAATGAGGAGTAAGCAGGTAAGTTACCTGCCGGGGGTTAGCTTCTAGCTAACTCGGGCACAATGCATGAAAGTGAATTTTCAGAATTTTGTGCACATTGTCCCCTTGAAATAAATTGGATAAAGTTGACACGTCTTAATTTATGACCAGCTCATTTTCAGGATGGGAGAAAAATACGCCGGTAATAAATTAAGACGTGTCAACTGAACTATCCGTATCGCGTTGCTTTTCAAACCGGCAAAAAGCGAGGGCCAACCGCCCTCAGTTCACTTCAGTCCAGGTTTTGTTAACTGTGCCTTACGCTGTCGAACATCCATTCGGTGTGTGCCATTCAGCTCTGGTGTGCTACACCGCCGTGTAGGTGACACAGTATCCATGGCAGCAGGTCTGACTCATCACGTTGGGGTAGGAGCTGACGACCGTAGGTGGAAGGATAGATAGCCAGCCATTAGAGGAGGCCACAGGAGCAGAATTGATGTGTTGGAGGTGTGTTTGCATGTGTTTGTGTTGTTGTTTTTGTCTTGAAACGTGTGAAGTCATGTAGATACCTAATCAGCCTAGAAGGACTGCCTACAGTTCATTAAAATGTGCCACTAAATGACATCTTTATGCGCACAGTTAAATGACATGCGTATTATTTTCATTCAGATTAATTAAGTTGATCATTTTTGATTGAGAGCGGTTTTCTTGAGAGTCCAGTTTGAAGATGTTTGTAGTGTACGAGGGCAGGGGTTAAGGCAGAGCGGGTCTCATCGCATGGTAAACTGAAATCCTGCCGCCTCACAGGTAGAGGTTTGAAGCCGCTCTGTTTCCCAGCGTTAAGCAGCAAGCCCGGTGGTCTGGTGTTGTGGCTCGGTGGTCTGGTGTTGTGGCTTGGTGATCCAGCTGGTGGGTTTTGCGCTGAAGAAAGCACTCTGTGTTCCCCTGCGTGTGAACTGGCTGTCATGAGGGGCTCTGTGTGTCCATCAGTGCCAGACACTGTGCCCTTTCTGCGCCATTCACAAGAGCAGTGTGTCTCTGACTCCCGCACACGCACACACAGACAGCACACACACACACACACATACACACACATACACACACAGACGCAGATGGACACACACACACACACACACACACATACACATGTACACGCAGACACACTCATGCAAACACACACACATGCAGACGGACACACACACACACACACACACACACACACGCACACACACACACACACACACATGCAGACGGACACACACACAGACGGACACACACATGCACACACATGCACCTGCAAACTGTGCTCCTTGGCCACGATCTGTCTTCCTCCCTTATGTGGTGTTATGATGGTTCATCCTATGTTATTTAGTTCTATGTTAAGAGAAAAGTTATTTTAATTCCTGAGTTCGACAGGTTAACTATCCCCCTTCTGTCTCCTGTTGAAGATTTAGCACCATAGACTGCACCTGGTTTCCCCCAAATTGGACCTGTCCTGGAATGTATTAGTAGGACACTGAGTATCTCCAACTGAGAATTTTGATGCAAACTAAACCATAATTTGTTCTGGATTGTATTAGTTAGTGTTGTGGACTACGGGCAGCAGTTAAATAGTTCTTAATTGTGAGTCGCGATGCTGCACATTAATGTAGAATGTTGTGTTTGTGTGTGTTTGTGCTTTCGCTCCTGGTTATGCCGATGTTCTGTGAGTCACTGCAGATAAGGGCATCTGCAAAATGAATCAATAATGATGATTGTAATCACTGCTGATCCTTCGGTGCTGCCTCAGTGGCTTTTAAACTGAGAGGGAGGTTGTGTGTTGAAAAGGGGTGGCGTGTGTGTTGAAGGACGGCAGCCACAGTGCAGCAAAGTCTGGAATGCCAGTAGGTTGACCAGCTCGAGCAGAAAGAGGCTTTGAGCATGTTATCTTTTTCTTTCACCAATACAAAAGACACTACCCTCACTCCCACACGTACACTACAGACCATACACATGCAGGGGGTAGACAAAATATTGGAAACACCAAATGGGAAAAAGGACTTAATTAAATTAAAAAAGTCTACACATGTATTTCACATTAATGTCTATGCTAATTACCAATATGTTTCTGCTATGAAAGATGTTTTCAAATCAACACTTTATGAAGCAACATGGGGAATCTATCAAATTCTGAAAGCGGTCTAGTAGTAGCATCAGTCACCGAAACAGCAAACATTTTTCACGTGTCAAATGGAATAGTGTTGAAAATCATTATGACATACACCAAACAAGGAAAACCTACATCAGGAAAGAGGAACAGTGGTTGCATGTTGAAGCTAGACAGGATAGTTGCTACAAACCACAAAATAATTGCATCAGAAAGCTGAATATACACCTACGTAACCCAGTCTTAACAAAAACTGTAGGTCTTGACCTTCACAAAGCTGATATTTATGGTAGGACTGCCATTCAGAAGCTGCTTGGTAACCAAGGGCAGTGTGCAACAACGCATAACCTGGTGTAATGAGCACAAGACCTGGACTGAGCAGTGGAAGAAAGTAATATGGTCTGATGAGCTGTCTTTTACTGTTTTTCCTACTTCACATCTGGACGGGTTTATGTTTGGAAAAAGACAAAGGAAGGTTTCAATCCACGTTGCCTGTTTCCAATTGTTAAACACGGATCTGCTATGGTAGGGGCAGCCATCTCAAGGGAGCCACAGGGTCCAATTATTACTCTCAATGGTAGAATTATGGCCAGAGTAATATAAAGCTATTTTAGGTGACCAGGTGCACTCTATGGTGCAAACGTTGTTTCCTTAAAATGTTCCCATATTCCAAGAGGATAACACCCTCGTACACACTGCTAAACAGATTCACGAGTGGCTTCATGAACACCAGGATTAAGTAAAACACCTTCCATGGTCTCCCCAATCACCAAATCTAAACGTCATCATCATCAACCTTTATGGGAAGTTCTTGAACATCGAGTGTGGAGTAGATTTCCACCACCTTCCTCTCTCAAAGAACTGGAGGCTTTCGTTCTTGAATAATGGTCCAATATCCCACTAGAAACAGTTCAATACTTGTATAACAGCATTCCAAGAATGAATTGAAGCTGTTCTGAGGCAAAGGGAAGCTGAACTCCTCATTATTGAAATAAATGTTCTTCTTTTGTTTGGTGTTTGCATTATTTTGTCTATCCGCTGTATGTGCACATGCATGCTCACCCACACACACACACACACACACACAGACACACACACACACACACAATCGGGCTCAATCCGCGAGGCCAAACGCCAATCGTCTTCCTCCTGCGCCTCTCTTTGTGATTGAGATGGCGGGGGAAAGGCGGCTCTTGCATGTGGACCTCCCGGAGGAGCGCGGAACAATGATATACCTGAGAGGCTCAACTCAGAGAGGCCTTTCATCAATATAAATTCAATGTGGGAGACGGTTGTTGATTTTTTTGCAAAGCTCTCAGCCTCGTGCACGTGCGTCTAATGTAGTATATTGAAACTTCAATCTGTCGTATAGTGGTTCCTAATTCAATACTTGCGAGAAGCCCTGTTTTTATTCGCTGTTGGGATTTTTCCCCTCTCCTTTTATCTCGCGCAGATTAAGATGGATAGGTGTCTAATGCAATGCAATCAATGTTTTTGATGTTTTTCTCTGTTGCGTCCCCGCGATTCCTTTTCCTCACATCGACTCATCACATCAATCCGCCCCTGAAACAGAAGCCGACGCGGTTTGTTATTCAGGCAGGCGATCAGCGCCGGCCTCCGTGTCCTGTCTTGAACGTCTCTCTCTCTCTCTCTCTCTCTCTCTCTCCCTCTCCCTCCCCTCCTCTCTCTCTCTCTCCCTCCCTCCCTCCCTCCCTCTCCCTCTCTGTCTCTCTCTCTTCCTCTCTCTCTCTCTCTCTCCTCTCTCCTCTCTCTCTCCTCTCTCCTCTCTGTCTCTCTCTCTCTCTCTCTCTCTCTCCCTCCCTCTCCTCCTCTCTCCCTCCCTCTCTCTCTCTCCCTCTCCCTCCCTCCTCTCTCTCTCTCTCTCTCCCTCCCCCCCCTCTCTCTCTCTCTCTCTCTCTCCTCTCCCTCCCCCTCTCTCTCTCCCTCCCTCTCCCCCCCGCAGGAGGTGGTGGCCACGGAGACGGGCAGGGGGGGGCAGCTGCTGGAAGAGCCCAAGACCCTGCTCTTCAAAGGAACCACCTTCAGCCTCCAGGTGTCCATCCAGGACGTCCCACAGTTTCTGTGGAACATCAAGCCGTTCACCACCTGTCAGGTACCAGAGTTCTGTCATGTTTCCGTACAGGCTAGCGCCCCCTGCTGGTATTTGGGGACATTTTTCACATTGTCTCATGTGAAGGGTTTTCACGGGAAGATTAAGCCGTATGCCAAATATATTTTTTTCATTACTGTACAGAGGCAGCCAGCGCTCCAGTGACTTAATGAGGCTCGGGAGGAGTGATTTCAACCGTGCCGTAGAACTGTGAAGGAGTGGCTCCCAGGAATCTCCGTGCAAAAACATTTTCATTATCTTAATTGACAGAGCAGGGCTGGTGTTCACTCGTCTGTTCGCTCAGACAGTGGGCAGATGATAAGGTTTAACAAGGGCAGGCTGTCTCAACAGGAGAAGCCTTACAGTTCCCTCAGACACAGTCATGAGAACCTCTGTTTTAATATCATCCTCCTCGTTTGATTCTTTGTTACATATTTTACATTTTAAGCATTTAGCAGACGCTCTTATCCAGAGCTACTTACAAGAGCTACTTGGTAAGATTCATTGTATTTTGCAGATGAGTCAGAGCTGGTTACGTGCCTCATTGCAGTATTTAAGGACCCGTTGGGGAAAGGCGGTCAGAGAGCTGACGTGTCTCATTTATAAGGACCCTTGAAAGGAGGAGGCTGCCTCTTCCCCAGAGAGCACACCCAGAGTAACGGCGATGGCCGTCTCCATACATCAAGCCCTGCTTTCACCGCTAAACAGCACCCTGCTACCCCTGCGTCCATTATCTTCCCAACAGCTCCATAATCTGTGGCACCTGATTCGGGGGAGGATCAAAGCCACTGGGTTAAGTCCCCCCCTCCAGGCGGGTCACTCTGTTCCATTCAGACCCCCTCCTCCACCGTGTCTGTGTCCTTCGCCGGTCACTACCACACACAGGGAGGTGGAAGGAAACGAGGTCAAGGGCGTCTCCTCCAAGAAATTAATTATACATCAAAGGCAATCATCTTCCCTTTCCCTCACTCCCGGCCACGCAGAGGCTGAGCCTGCGGGCGGCGGCCATTACCGGAATTAACCGGGATTTGGGACGTGTTTCAAGGGCCTCTTGGAGCACTGCTTACATCTGAAACTCTACAAGTCTTGAGGAGAGTTAGATCGCAGCGCCGTGTGTCACGGTGGGCAAAAAAAAAAAAAAAAAAAAAAGGTCTCATCTTCTCCTAGGTGTGTGTGTGTGTGTGTGTGTGTGTGTGTGTGTGTGTGTGTGTGTGTGTGTGTGTGTGTGTGTGTGTGTGTCTCTGTGTGTCTGTGTGTGTGTGTGTGTGTGTGTCTGTCTGTCTGTGTCTGTCTGTGTGTGTGTGTGTGTGTGTGTGTGTGTCTGTGTGTGTGTGTGTGTGTGTGTGCATTCTTGTCATCCAGCTTTGCCCACATCTTGGACGGGGACTGAATGATTTCTGACAGAGAGGCTTAAGAGTCCCAGAGAGTCCCAGCTCTCTCAACGCAACTTTCCTCTCTCTGTTCCTCCCTCGCACCCCTCAGGAATTCTCCTTCTCCCAAGTGTGGTGCAGCAACCAGCGGCCCCTGCACTGTGCCTTCTCCCTGGAGAGATACAGCCCTGCCACCACCCAGCTCTCCTGCAAGATCAGCGTGCGGCAGGTCAAAGGTCACGAGCAGATCCTCCAGGTCTACACTTCTGTGGCGGAGGTGAAGCGCCCTCCGTGCATCCCCCCCTCCCTTCCCCTCCCTTCTCGCCCCACTCCCACCCAGCTCTGCTCACACCCACTCGCTCCACGTGTGTGCATGCGCGAGACAGAGCGCAAGAGAGGAACAGAGTGAGACAGGCCTAAATGAATTGTGCCCCTGTTTTCTGATACCTTGATTTATTCCTGTGGTTTTGGTATTGTTGACGTATATATAGAATATATAATAATAATAATATATGCCATTTAGCAGACGCTTTTATCCAAAGCGACTTACACTAACGAATGCATGCATTTTTCAGTATATGTGGGCCCCAATGGGAATCGAACCCCTGAGTCACACAACCACACATACAGTACGTCGTGAGGTGGACCCTTACCACTAAGGCAGGCGGTGGCACAAATTCACAGAAAACGAATAACGGTCCATCTTCCTTTTCGTTAAGATTGATTGTTCGCACTGTGCAACATGGAGGGGGCCTTCAGTGCTCAAGTGCGTGTGATTGCGCTGACCTCGTCCGACCTCTCTTGCCCCGCTCTCTTCCCCAGAGTGAAAAGGAGAGCGTTCCCTTCTTCACCCAGGCGGACTGCACCGTCACCTCTCAGACCGGGCCCAAGGCCTTCAAAATCCCCTTCTCCATCCGCCAGAGGATCTGCGCCACCTTTGACACTGCCAACGCCAAGGGCAAGGACTGGCAGCTCTTAGCTCAGAAGCTCCACATCGAGAGGTCAGAGCCCCACCGTCCCGTTTTGGTTCCGAGGCGACTGCTTAACTTAAAACCGAACCTTTTTTTTTTTTTTTTTTTTTTTTTTTGCCAAGAAAGTTTGTCGAACGCCGATCACCGCTGGCTCCTAGTTCCACAGAAAGGCTGCGTGAGACGAGTAGTCTTCCTCTCCAGATGCAACGCAGCAGATGTTAACTGTGTTCGGCGGTCGGTAGTCAAGGTAGCGGGAAACTGCTTAACCATAAATAAGTTATGATACAAGCTTCCTTTTTGCATTCACCCCCGCAGTTGGCGATTTTGTGGTAGTAGGTGTTAGGTCTGCAGAAACCCATTTAAATGGGAATCATTAAGTGTCATTAACCAGTTCCCCCTGGTTGTTGTACTGATTTGCGCTGGAGGCAGCGTGTTTGGGTTTCTGTTTCACATCCGAGCACGGGGGTGGGTAGACAATCTGCCGCAGTGAATTCCCCTTTGTCAGAGGAGGCCATCGCCAGCAGGGTTGTCTTTTAATGGAGGAAAAATACCGATTAACTGATGGAGGCGATTTGGAGATAGCGTTAGGACATCTGTGCCTAGTACTTATATCCGTTTAGTCGTAGAAATTCTAGGTGAGATGGATGTGGGAGCCCTGCAGGTACACCTGTGTGATGGTTTTAGCACATCTGAAAGGGAAATGGATGTCATTACCCTGCCACAGCCACGCGGTGTAGCGGGATTGACTACTCCAGGCAGAGTGGACTCGTTTTTGCCTTTGAGTACCAGCTACTTATCCTACTTATGTATTAGGGGGGTTTTAATGCCCCCCCTGCAGAATAAAAGTGTGAGTCTCTGGCACAGCAGGAAGGGAAGCAGCGAGAGGCTCTTTAATCTGGGCTAGCGTTGTGCCAAACTTATCTCCCATCAACCCTCCCTGTCACTGATTCCTCCCCGGCTATCCCATGCAGATAGGCTGCCCACAGATACAGTGAAGATTTAATTATAGATCTGTAAAAACCTGGATGGGTGGTAGTGGATTATTATTATGTTAAAAAGAGGAAGTCTCAGGCCACCGTTCACTCCGATTCTGCTCTTTTCCCCTTTAACCGATTCTACGTTTTTGGGGACTGGACTAGATGTGTCGTTTAATTTATTTGTGGGACGCGGGACAGGTTCTCGGTTTCCACAATGAAACGGAGCGCTCGAGTTATAATTCAGCCCGTGGCCTTGTTATTAAAAATGGAGGAAGGTGTTTGGGAGTTCTGTCACACTGGCTGGACAACTGGCGTTGAGGATCATTCGTGCGCGTGCCGGAAAGCAAGACGCGGTAATTTATTGGCGATTTTGGGGGGGGGTTTAGGCTTGTTGCGGTTGAGCCAAACCGGCGGCCTGCACGAAATGAAACCGTCTGAAACTTTGTTAAGCTGATTTCAAATTAATTTGCTTGGGTCTGAGGGCGCTTCAACCGCAGAATCGAAAAAGGAAGCGCACATTTCGCATTTGACGTTTTAATGTGGTGAAACACTGCCCTCCGCTGGAAAATCTACTAATAGCACCCTTTGTCAAAGATTTATTTCAACATTGTGTGAAGAAGCCAAGGTGCTTCCCGCGTGTGACATGAAAGATACGTTTGTGTGCCGTTTTTCAATTCCTGTGTCCTTCGTCCCCGGTTTCAAAGAGACGGTGGGGCGTCGGCGTCTGAGGCACAATAAGTAGGGACGGTATGCGACGACGCTCGCAGAATCAGCATGTTCTGACTACCGCAGCGTCTAATGGCCCTTAGTGCCAGCACTCAATACTCTTTTGCTGCACGATTTACGGTGATCAATGGCTCATTGTGTCCTCTGTGTGCCACTCTGCAGGAATTTGTCCTATTTCTCCAAGCAGCGGAGTCCGTCTGCGGTCATATTGAACCTGTGGGAGGCTCAGCATCAGGAGAACGGAGACCTGGACTCTCTGGCCAGCGCCCTGGAGGAAATCGGCCGGATCCATTCCAAAAGCCCCGCGAAGAGCCCGGCGGAACCGAACTCAGACTTCACTTAGTGGAGACCCGAGGTCACCCGGAGAGCAGGGCACCGTTTGGTACGGTAGACCCCCCACCCCCCTGCCCGATCTACGGTACAAACTCCTCCTCGCAGGAAACACGCTTTCCTGCGACACCCTGCTCAATTAACACAGAAATCGTGGACAAACCAGGACCAGAAAAAGAAGAATCACATCATTATCGACATACCTATTTATGTACAAAATCAAAGGAAAAGAAGAAAAAAAAATCCTAATCTTTTAATTAGTGGCGCATCAAAAAAAAAAAAAAAAAAAAAAAAAAGCCAAGGATGACGATGTTGCGAAGGCGATGTAGCGCCGGGGGCGAAAGGAAGAGGGCGCCGATGAGCAACCACTACGGAGGCGACGGTCTGTTTCCCGCCGGCCGGACCCATTTCTTCTGGTCTCACGTTCTCAAAAGACTGCCAGGACGCTTTGCTTCGTGTGACGTAGATATGTTTTCTTCTGTTTGCTTTTCGTTTCCCCTCCCCCCCCCCCAGTTATTTTCCTACAGTTTCTGCTGGAGTTGAGCCACACCCGTGTGAAGTACGTCCGTGTGGCTTCTTTCAGGGTGAATTACTCAGTGGCCTCTGTGAATTACTGCGATGGAACGACACAGGGATGAAAAAAAAACTCCAATGTTTTTTTCAGTCACCCCGGGGCGAAACTTCCGCAGTGTCGGCCCCCACTGACCCCCCCACACCCTGAACTGAGAGCAGAATTGCGCTTCGCTGATCCCTGTGGCTGTAGGGACTAGACCCTCTCATGTGCCGCCATTTTCCCCCACCAGGTCTTGCATATGTTACCAGGTCCTGTTTACACTTAGCGGGTTAAAGTTAACAAGTATGCTGTGGAGATCGGCGATGCCGTTTCAAAAATGGCAAGGCCGGGGACAGTGGGCTGAGGCGCGGGAGAGGCGTGTGTGAGCAGCCCGACGCTGGGTAGGCCAGCGCAGCGGTAATGGGTTTTTTTGAGTGCTTTTTACAGGATAAATATTTCTAGCGGGAAAAACTGTGGAGACCCTAATGGAAACACGTTTGTATAAGATTGCATCCCGCTGCGTGGTAGTACTGCTTTTCTCACACTGTCCGGAAAGCGGGGGGGGGCTGGGCGGGCTGGGCAGGGGGGAGGTGCGATTGGGCTTCATGCAACACCACAGTCGGGACAGCCAGGCATGCGTCATTACTGTACCTTATAATCCCATTTAAAGCATTAATATTTACTGCGCAATTTTTGAGATGTCTCAGCCACCTCGCCCCCCTCGCCTCGCGCCCCCGCACCATTAAACTCCTATGCACAACACTTACATAATTCTTGAGAAAGGGGTTGAGCCTATTACGTATTCAAATACTGTATGCGGGCGGATGGTGCTATGTTGTGAAAACCATGACGACTCTGTGTGACTGCAGAATTATGCTGCATGCATAGCTGCTCGGACTCACCGCTGAAGGTAGTGACAGAGAGACAGCGGCTGGCTGGTGGGTCTCACTCAGTCTGTTACAAAAACAGAAATAAATGGACCAAGGTACAGTGGATATCTGGTCCTGCGTCTGGATGAAGACGGGGGGGGGTTTCTCGTCGCATTTCACTGGCAGACTAAGAGAGGCCTAGCTCCTTGGTTCATAATAAATGATTACCTTAAGCTACCTAGCAGAGAAATGTGCTCGTTTCCATATTCGCGTCTGAGTGTCTGGGTGCCACCAATGAAAGGTCCCCCCACTGCTGTCTGGTTTGATGAGCGTCAGCCTCGTTTCTGTTGAAACAGGCCCAGAGAATCGTCTATTGAGCCACATGACCGAGCTGCCCGAGTATAAGAGACGACACTGGGCTTCCCAATTTCTTTGTTCTCCTGCGGAAAACGGTTCATTCCGGTTTGCGGTTCTGCCGTCTGAGATCTACAATCGATTTATTTGTGTCAGGGATTCATGGGCAACGTCCCTGAGCACCGTACAGCCCGTATTTTTAAAAGAGTCCAAAACTGACAACCCTGTCGCCGTCGCGCCAGCCGACCTTTGGGGAACAAAGTCACAGTTCACTCTCCCGCACGAGAGAGACACGGGGACCGGGCTGTCAGGATCAGATGTAATTAACAACAACACAAAGGCGCGAAGCAGTTCGACAGCCTCGATAAAATTCTGCGGGGACGCGGCGGCGAAGTTCCAGCCGCGTGAAACAAACGATCCGCCTAATCGATTTGGCCGCTCTGCGGTGGGCGTGTGCGTCGGAGAGCAAACAGAGCGTAGATTTATTTTATTGTTTTATTTTTGGATTTGTTTCTGATTTTATCCCATTCTCTCCCAATTTGGTAGTCAATGACACCCTCTATTTTCAAGTCAATCCCCCCCCTTGTAATGTGAGTTCGCTGCCGTAGCCCTGTGATCGGTAGTGACAAAGGCGAAATATCGTCTCCTCCGAGACAGCACTCGCCAGGCCGTCGACCGTAACTCCGGTACTCCAGAGCCACTCCTGTGCGCAGCGAACTTCCTGTCGGCTCCCTCCCCCCTCCCTGGGACAGACAGCCAATCGCCACCCCCTAGTGGCACTCCCGGCCAGAGCCGAGTCTGGCACGACGGGGAATCGAACCCCGGTCGCCGTGGCCAACGTCGAACATTGTAACCACTGGGCCACGCGGGAGGCATACAGAGCGTAGAATTTGAGTGGCTTGCGCGATGCAGTCTGAGGCGTGAACGTCGGCGCCGCTATTGGCTTCAAGCTCAATGTCTTTAGCAGAGCTGGTCTTTTCGAATGTTTTCCGAACGTGCGTGCACTTCCGCGCTGAAAGATGGACGAAGAGCAGAGGGGCGCTGCACTCTAACTCCGGTATCGACCACATTCTGATCGGCGGGAAATTCAAATTCATGTCTTTATGCCGTCGACGTAAGCTGGGATATCGAGGGAAAGGCATCCAAAGCTCTGGCAGTTATTTTACAGGTACAGGTATATCCCTGAAGAGAGGCCTTTAGTCCCACACTCACAAGATCTCAAGAGCACTTAGGCAAATCCCACAGGTGGCCAACACTGGGATTTGTGTAGGCCTGTTGTAGATCATATGCAGTTGATATGTTAGCATTCATAATTATCTAAAGTTACTGTTTTGCTTCTTTTTTTCTTTTCTTTTTTTCTCTCCATGATACTGAAGCTGTGACTGATTACATGCTGATGAATACCGTTAAATGTTTTGCTTACTTAATCTGACAGAATGCACTGCTCTGATCATTGTCCGTTACTCTGTTCTCCACTCATTTTGTTCCACATTATAGGTTCTGGAACATTCGCAACAGTCTGTGGTCATTAGGGTGCTGCAAAACGTAACATGAAAGTGGGTTGCTGTTAAAAAAAAAAAAAAAAAGAAAAAAGGAAAAATCTATAGGCTACAAAATATGGTGTGTGATTTGCTTTTGGAGTTCATTTTGTGTCTTTTGTAAAAGCCAGCTAAGTAATGGTATTTAAGAGGTTATATATATGATGTGTATCACTAGCTAATATCTCTAAATAAATATTATTTTGCAAAAGATGAACCATACGGATTTGAATCTAATGTTATCTGGTGTTATTTTGCACTCCATAAGTTCACTGATTTCTGACCTTCCAACCTGGTCTTGTGTGTCTTTCTGGTTGTGCCTCTTCAGCGTTTACAAGATCACTTTCCTTTGTGTACCGGTGCAGAAAAGCGCAATGCCCCAGAGAACGATACCAAATCAAGCCAGGAGACCTTTTCAAATTGGTTCTGATAAATAATGTTATGCTGAATGCAACAAATTCTCCATCTATTTCTTTTTTTTTTTTTTTTAAACAAAAAAACCCCCTTTGTCTCAGTCAAGATGTGCGTTTTGTTGCCCAGGCTCTGTAAACTTCATTTGCGAGTTCTAACCATTTTTAACACTCATTTTTTTGTCACAATTTCACACACAGACACAGTGCTGAGACAGCAATTAGTATGGTGATAAAATGAACAGGCATTGTTCTATTTCAAGAAGTAGCGAACATAGAGATAGAGAGTGTGAGAGACTATATTTAGTCATAAGCTTTTATATATATACAGTAGACTCATTTTTTATTCACACCCTTGATAAAGATTAATAAAAGAGATCGTATAAACTATATAAGTAATGAGCTTTATTTTATGCTCACAAAATACAGAAAATTATATTCTTTAATAATACAATTAGTAGTAGTTCAGATGTAGTTTTGCAAATTCAAGGTGCCTTTTTCAGTGAATTGCCTTCAAAAGAGGCTTCCTTCTTGCAACTCTGCCATAAAGGTCATTCTCATGTAGGCGTCATCGAATGGTAGGTTTAGACACCTTGTAGCTCCAAGATGCCAGGTTGTTTTGGAGATCTTTAACTGTGCCCCTTGGACTTATTTTTGCCTCTCGAACCATCCGTCTCACTACACGTGGGGGCAAGATAGACTTGCGCCCTCTACCTGGCAGGTTAGCCACTGTTCCAGTGGCCTTAAACTTCTTAATAATTGACACAACACTGGAAAGCAGTATCTTTAAACTTTTTAGTTTTTTGTAGCCATATCCTGATCTGTAGAGGTTAATAACCTTTTGTCTGATGCTTTCAGGGAGTTCTTTGCCTTTCATGATGATGGCTGACCACAGTATTTAAAATGTGTGTCTTCTCCTTTTTATACCCCTAGAGAAACAGGAAACCATTGTAGACCACTGTATAGTTCCATAACCTTCCAATGAACTTCAAATAAGTTGTATATTTATGAAGATTTGTTTTTGTTGGATTACATTTTAAAGAATAGTTAGGGGTGTGAATAATTGTGATCCAGATGTTTTCTGGAAAAAAAACATTAATAAAACAAAATGTGTTTTTCTGAACAATTGTATTAGTATTGTAGGTTTGGAATTTTCTGCATTTTTTGAGCATAAAATATACCTCAGTACTTGTATCCTTTATTTTATACAATCTATTTTGTTCATCTTTATCAAGGGTGTGAATAAAAACAGGAGTCTACTGCAGATGAAGATTTTTTAAAGTATTGATGACATGCAAGCATTTTTGCTCAAGAAGAGTAGGCTTCACATTGGCCCAGATTCAATGAGCTGCAATTTGCATTATCATTACATTACATGTGACATTTTAAGCATTTAGCAGACGCTCTTATCCAGACAGACTTACAAAATGTGCATGAATACATGGTATGATCAATCATTGTTCGTGCAAGAGATAAGTGCAGCATACAGTGATAGACATTGTTGGTTAAAAAGGTTAGTCATTTTTAATTTTTTTATCACTCACAGAATGGACAAAGGACATTGCAATTAAACTAAATGTGAGACCTACTAAGAAGAATACAACATTACAGTGTCAATTCTAAATAATAATTAATAATTGATTACATTTATATAGCGCCTTTCAGGAACCCAAAGCACTTTACAGTGAAGGTGGGAAAACTCACCTCAATCACCGCCATTGTGTAGCACCCACCAGGGTGAAGCACAGCAGGCATTATGCACCAGAGCGCTCACCACGCATCAGCTGAGTTGGAGAGGGAGGGAATTATTGAATTATTATTATTAATATTATTATTATTATTATTAATATATTCTGTTTGCATTTATATGTGTGTGCCCAGTCAGTAATAGATCATTTGTTAATTTGTGTTGGATAAACATTCTCAAAAGGGAATACAGCAGTTGTGCTCAACCAATTTACCGACCTGGGTTGCACCTACTCTAAAGCATTTTTTTTTACTTCTTAAAAATATTGGAATCTGGTGGTTAAGATTCTGAAAGGTCTCCATTGGCATTTCACACAAGTACGTTTGAAGTATAACCGTCTACTCAGATTACACGTCACAAATCATTTCTGCTGCCTGGTGGGACGTATTCCTGGTGTGTCCATGTTATGTCATTAATAAGCCCAGAATTGGTTAGGGTATATTTTCAGGGTAAAAAAAAAAAAGTTCCAATATGAAAGTGCAATAATGCAGGAGGAAATCTGGCTTTGTTATGAAAAATGTGAGAAAAATGCGTTTAATTATCTTTGCTTGTACTGGACACTTGATGCGCTCTTCAAACCAGGCATGAAGGGGCAGGAGTTGAGAGGAAGTATAATGTTGAGGTTGCTGGTTCAATTCCCGGGTGGGACACATCTGCCGTTGTACCCTTGAGCAAGGTACTTAACCTGAATTGCTTCAGTAAAATATCCAGCTGTATAAATGGATTGTATGTTAAGAAATGTAAACTGTGTAAGTCGCTCTGGATAAGAGCGTCTGCTAAATGCCTAAAATGTAAAACAAATGTAAAAAATGTAGCTGCCTTTTAAACAGTGGTAGGCCTACTGAACAAAAAACTGTTTAGTTCATTGGATTCATATCGCCTGCATCACCCGGTCCAATATAAACTTTGACAATCCGAAAAACAATAATTAATTAAGATTTTCAGACAAAAGGTGTGTTCAAAATGAAATAACAGCAAAGTGGAATTTATTTTAATAATCACTTTTCCAAGTCCAATGTTCCTCTGCGTAACTTCTGAATTACACCAACAGGAGGCGATGTTGTCCAAAGAAACAACGGTAAGCTGAAATCCTACCAATCATTAGGTTTATCCTGTGAAAATCCATTTTTTCTTTCTTTTTTTCCATTCAGTTGAAATTAGTTAAAAATATATAATAAAATCATTAAATAGATATTGTTTTAAACTGAAAATTATGGGGCTTTGATAGAAGTGATGGAAATACAGTACACACACACACACACAGACATTTCCCAATACATGTGTAAGAATAATTACCATATGTGTACACAAATAATTATCATATGTGTCTTCATTACACTACAGTTGCACAAATTCATAGGCTACCTTTGAACCCTTGGTTTTAACGTCTCAACAACAAACTGGTAACAAAATTCAGGTTCCCACTACCCCCTGCATGTGGGTAGCCAGTTTATTTTCACATAATCCATGGCCTTGGCTTCATATCACAATTTTTGTGCCTTGTATAACTACTGTAAATGGTGAATGTTGTACAGTACAGATTGGGTTTTTTGTATTATTAAACAAACAAACAAGAAATCAGTAAAAAAAATGTGTTTAAGAGAACATAAATGAATAGGCTGCAAGAGCTAAACACTAAACATACATGATTGGTATTGCTAGGGCCGCTTTGTGGTATATTGTATTCAATAAATATTGAACATTTTGGATGTTTTCTGTACAGTCGGAGCTGTATATTCAGCCTTTTGGAAATTAGGAAGTTCAGCTGAAGTTGATCTGATTGCGTCACCGTTTCAGTTTGAGTGGGTTATTTTTAGCCTTCGCTAAAACCACCCAAATTTTTTTGCGGGGGATGGTTTTCCAAATATTTAGCTTACATGACGAAAGAAAACTGGTTGTGAAATATTACAGAGTGCTGGTTTGTTTCTTGCCACCTGTAACCAATAAAACTCATATGTTGACTTGTTGAGTCAAATTAGGAGCTGTCAAACCATAATGGACAGGAAGTCTCTCCCGCGTGTGATATTTTGTTTTATATATATATATATTTATATAACAGTGACGTGGAATGTAAAAAAAAAAAAAAAACCTTTAGGACGTAGTCGTTCTAGAAGCGGGTACCGGGTACACTAAATTGGGAGAAATTTGAAACAAATCTTAAATAAATGTCTTTAAAAAAAAAGATGCATTTACTTTTGTTGCCTCATACATAGAATGAACGTCTTCATGCATTTCGTTCACTCGTCCCCTCCCGTTGGAGTGCATTGTAAAAAGGTGCTTACGGCCAGTAGGTGGCAGCAAAAGCACATTTTGTGCGCAATTCTCTGTCCTCATTTTTCTCCATACTAGAAAATAAATAAATAAATACACGTAAAATGAATGCAGCATGTTTCATATACCTACTTTCTATATTGTGTTTAAATGATTCGTTTTAATGATCCTTTAGTAAATAACCCACTGCATGCTTAATGACATATAGCCTTCTCTGGTTTTTAGGGAATAAGTTGATCTTTTGTGAAAGTTTTAATTTGGCCAGGACATGAACACAAACGTTCTGCTATAATGCTGAGGTATACACTGTTTCGTGTATACAGATGATTTGCATTCAAACTAGTTAATTTTTTCTCTGTGAGTCTCTGCAGCTGAGGCACAGATTAAATGGAAGACACCGGGTGAGACAAAAAAAAACAACAACGACCTCGGCTCTCGATGTCACGCAAGACGGCCCACTCCACGCTACCCTGTTCATTCAGACCTCTTCGCTGCTCTGTTGCCAGCCATCCACAGCTACTCAAAAGATTTTAATCTGCTTTATTAACAGGGTGGATGAAAGCCCTTGCCAACCTCCCACTCGCTGCATACCATTCCATCCAGCGCAGGAAGTCTGTTTGCAATATGCCAGAGCGGAACAAACTTCAGAGACAAATAATAGGAGTCACGAGGTGTGCATGGGAACAGCCACAGCAGTCTGCCCTCGGTCTGAACGTCTTCGCCCTAAAACCAGAAGTGCGGTTCAAAAAGAAAATACAGTTGAGGTCAGATTTGCCACGAGAGACAGTAAGAACACTCAACCAGATTCGGTTAAGTGTTCTTTCCTGTCTCTCGTGGCAAATCTGACCTCAACTGTTTTTTTTGAACCGCACTTTTAGTTTTATCCCCGGCCATGATTATGTGCTTTTGAAATGATGACCTGGGAAATGTTGAACTGGATGTCGTCACTATTCTTTCACAATCGTTTATAAATCACTGATACTATAACAAACAAAATCAAAATCAATTGATTTTTTTTTACTTTAAGGTTCAGGGTCAAAATCAAAATCAATCAACATGTCAAAATCATTCACTCCTTTACAGAACTACGTTTAATTTAAACGCAACAACGTCTTCAGTGTAATGGAGATCAGTTGTTTTGAATAGGAAATGTTGAATTTTAACATTCATTCCTGCTATGTTTATTGAATATTATATTATATTATCGAGGTCCTTCAACCGATCCTCTGCACCACTTTTAAAATAGTAGCTTCAAAAAATATTGTTTTTGTTGTGACAGGGCGAAGTAGCCGTAATTGGGAAATGTTGAATGTAAGATTACAGTATCTTGGATTACAGTAAGCTCTGTAACTCATACAATACACTGAAGGACAAAAAAAGGGAGTCCTGTGTCCCATTAAAACTAAATTATATTTGAAAACCGATATGCGACTGTTGACACTCCCAAACACGGCCCGAGGGCACGCGGGCAACGTGCTGCACATTTCCGCACGCATAGATCTATGGTCTGGTCGTTGGGTTGGTCACGAGCAGATCACGTGACACGGTGTTGCGGAAGCAAGGTGTTTGCCTTTAAAGGCGTGGCGCGGCACGGAGCACTTTCAGCTCCCGGGGAGCTCACACGAGCCTCTTGCACGCCGTGTTAAAATGCACAATAGGCGAGGGAGGGAAATCAGGCCATCCGTCAGGAGGCGCGTCGTCCAATTCGGCGTTTAAAGGTGTAGCACGCATGCGTGGGCGGAGAGTTATGCTAGATGTGTTTGCTCAGGTGTGTCAGTCAGGTCACTTCAGTTCAGAACGTTGTGGCAAAATGGAACCAGTTAACACTCGCTCATCATTCCCTTCAAGTCCAAATATGGGAAACGGTGTGACTCAGCAAAATCATAGCTGCAACTTACAAGGAGGGTGTACGTTCTTGGGAAGTCATAACTTCAAAGGCATGACTGATCTGTCTTTAGAAAGAATGTCCAATAATAACTAAAGGAATTACCCCAGTACCTAAAAGAAATGCAATGCAATGCTCCTTGGCATTTTTTTTGTTATCTGCTTTATGCCTTAAAAGTGCTTAAATACAAAAACATTCAGGTAAAAAATAAAATAAGGCGGTCTAACGCACCACGCTTCGGTGTGGTGTGCGCTGCCCGTCAGGGACGCGGATCGAAACCCGCGTCTCTACCAGACCGGCCCTGGTCGTCAGCCCGATCGGAGGCGGCATTTGGCTGTCCGCCTCCGGGGGAGGGGGGAGGGAGAGCCGGCACGAGTCCGTGGAGGAGAAGGCGTCAGTGAAGGATTCCCGTCTCGAAAGAGGCGGAAACAATCGGCCAGGAATGTGTGTCTCGCTCCCGGAGGACGGGCGACGGACTCGTGGGGGTGGGGAATTGAAATAAATAGAAGGTTTAATTGGCAACCAAATTGGGAGAAAAACGGAAAAAATCAGAAATAAAAATTGTAATAAAAAAAAAAAAAAAAAAAAATCACACTGGGTTGAACCATTTGGGGATGATGTTATTTATTGAAGATCTGTGTGTTTGCAGTGGAATTGAATAGGATAGTAATATATTTGCCAGCCTTGGGGATTTGTGCATAGAGACCTCTAGGCAGCATAAGTTACACATAATATAAGCAATATGAATACACCAACATATGGTCATTTTTTCACTTTTGTACCCCTCTGGTGCAGCTGTGGAGTGAAATGAAGACAGTGGAAGTTAAATGAAAATGGGACAGGCCTACTAATATGATCAGGAGAAAATATTAAATGTGGGATGAAAATTAAATATACACATTTAGAGTGCACTTTAGACGGCTCTGTTATGGTGTGGGGTGTTATGGTGTGGGATGCATTTTTCCTGGCATGGTTTAGGTCCTCTCAACCCCTTAGAGGGCAAGGTAAATGGCAATTAGTACAAAGCCATTCTGAGTGATCACCTTCATCCTGTGGTGAAGCATTTCTATCCTGAGGTGAGTGGTCTTCCAGGATGACAATGCCACCATCCACAGGGCACGAGTGGTCACTGACTGGTTTTATGAGCATGAAATGATGTAAACCATATACTATGGCCATCCCAGTCACCAGATCTCAACCCAGTTGAACGCTTGGAGATTTTGGAGTGGTGCCTGAGACAGCGTTTTCCACTACCATCAAACAAACACCAAATTATGGAATTTATCATGGAAGAATGGCAGTGTTACCATAATGGTTAAGGAACTGGGCTTGTAATGCAAAGGTTGCAGGTTCGATTCCCAGGTGCAGCACTACCGTTGTACCCTTGAGCAAGGTACTTTACCTGAATTGCTTCAGTAAAATATCCAGCTGTATAAATGGATTGTATGTAAAGAAATGTAAATTGTGTAAGTCACTCTGGATAAGAGCGTCTGCTAAATGCCTAAAAAATGTAAATGTAAAAATGAATGGTGTTGCATCCCTCCAATAGAGTTCCAGACACTTGTAGAATCTATGCCAAGGTGCATTGAAGCTGTTCTGGTGGCCAAACGCCAGTTACCTACAGTGCCTATAGAAAGTCATCATACCCTTTTAAAATAGTCACTTTTTTTTGTCTTACAGCCTGAAATGAAAGTACATAAACATTTGCCTTACAACACTCAAGTGAAAAAAAGGGCACAATTTCTGATAATTAATAAAAAATGAAAAACTAGAATAACAGGGTTGGAAAAGTGATCTATTGAGTGATTGAGTGACCTAAAAGTGACTATTTAAAAAGGGTATGATGACTTACTATAGGCACTGTATATGTCACAATGGGGGTTTGATTATCTGAGAAGGTTTGTATTTTAGAAACAGTATGATCTATCAAATGTTCTATCGAATGAAAAGTGCCTGTGCCCTTCTGTCTTTGTCCGAGGCATTGCTTAGAAACAAATTCCACAACTTTTTAATCAAATTGTGTTTTGTTTCGACTGGAGGAGAGGAGGACTGTCTGTCGAAAACAAAACACAATTTGATTAAAAAGTTGTGGAATTTGTTTCCAAGCAACAAATACTGGCAGAGGCACACACCCTGAACAGCAACTGGAGAACAAGTTGTGATGCCACACGGCCCCTTTCTCTCGATATATTCACCTTCTTCAGGGCAAAGATACTTACGCAATGCCTCGGATAAAGACAGCAGCATCGGAGGCTAAATATAAGCACAGTTCCTTCAAAATTTATTTAAAACAGTTTATAGAAACATTTTTATCCATTTTGACACTCGATAACTTTTTACCATACAGTGCATCTGTATTTTGCTGTGGATATTGGTACAAATATATTTGTAATAATCATGTAATTCGTTTTTTAAATGTATCCAATGGTCCTATAAACTATCAGTGGTGTAAATTGTAACTTGTATAGGATACTTATATCGTGTCTACGGCTGCCTTAGTCATTGTTGCATCATTAGTCGTTGTTGCATCATTGTGTGATGTCCTCTGACATTTCATCATAGTAATTATCAGGTTGGATTTTTTGGGGGTTTTTTTCTGGAAAATTATTGTGCTTGGATAAATGGAATGAAAAGGTCCAGTACATGTTCGATGAACTATTTCAGTAATCCAATAACTGTTCCCACTTGGTGATGCTATATTTTATGTAACTTAAATATATTTAAAGTCTTGAATATAAACTTATACATTTAAATATATGCTTAAAGTCATTGGAAAAGAATAACGGGCCAGTGTGAAATTCACAGCTAGTTCTCAAATACCCCAAAAAACGCTTCTGAAAGAAGTTAGAAATGTGGTCATGGCAACTTGTTTCACTAGCAAAAAAACAGCAAGCTGGAAATGTGTTTTTCAAGGGTACTGTTGGACAATTGGAAGTTTATGTTTTTTATCGCCTCGAACGTCTGTGCCCTCTTTAACTTCCTGAACCAATAAACATAAGCTGTCTGAAGATAAGTGTCAATGTCATGGAAATAGTTATTCTTCTTCAAATGTGACTCCAGCCCACCCTCAAGGTCACCCTTGTGAAGCACTGATGTGCAGTATGTCTCTCTATCTGTAGAGTGAGGGCAATGCACCCTTAGCATAGCATAGTTTACTCGCAATGTGGCAATCTGGCAATGTGCATTTACCGTTGTGAAAGGACGGGGGAATCAGGGTAATTAACGGCCCTTACCGATGAGTACCCACTGCTTGTGCACGTGGGGCTGTGTCCTTTCCAACCCTCTGCCAGTGCAGTTTCATTGTGATGGGGTTTTATGTATGACTATTAGAAGCTATGCTAATCCTTCTGAAGAATGAGGGGCCCTATTAGTGCGTGTGCGTGTGTGTTCTGCAGCATTATGGATGAAAATCGGTCTCTATAAGCAATTCAATTGCAGTTACGCTTAATGGTATTCCCTTTGCTTTTTACAATGGCTGCAATAAAATGGCAATTTAAGGAAAATACCAAAAGGTGTTTAGGCAATTTTCTATGTGCAGTGCACAAAGATGGTTGTCCTCCTCCCACATCACTGAGACCTTGAGAAATGGTGCAAAGTTCAGTTCAAACAGCACAGTGGGATTGAGTAAGCACGTATGGCAAAGTGGGTCGTGAGTGTGAAATTCCTCTTGACCTGATCAAGAGCCATAGTCATTAAGCCCCTCTCACCCCCTCTAAAAACTGGGGGAGCGCAGATTGTTGTACAACATGCGACAGCCACCAAATGAAAGCCATTTCATATGATTCTATTGGTGGAATCAGAGGTGTTTGACAGAATGGGGAGTAGATGCATGGAGTCATGGATATGACATCCCATCATGCTCCAGGGTTTTTTTTCCCCTCTTTCCAAATGGGAGGCAGCAGGCAGTGCATAGGAATGTGCAATGCTCTGAATGACTGTTGTAAAAGCCTTTGATGGGTTTGATATTTGTCAATGATTGACAAAGCGGTTCCCATTGTGGTGTAAGTGAAACCTCACTCTATAATTATTAACTACCAGCACAGTGTATGCTGCACTAACCCTTTCTTTGCTACCAACACATTTATTATTTTGACTTTTTGACATGAGTGTTCAATCAACCCAAGTTCACCCACATCACCCCTCTACTCTTCTCTCTGCACTGGCTCCCCATCACAGCACACATCAGATTCAGGTTAAAATGTTCGAATGTGGCGTTTCTACAGTTCTCTCTGTATTGTCGCATGCTAGAGGGTCATTATTTAGCACACAGACTCAAAATGGATTTGAACCCGGATACATCAGTGATACGAGATATAATTTGCCACTTTATCTGTGTGCAGCCGCTACCACCCTTCAAAGGTTTGACAAGCAGTTCAAACCGCAATTTTACTGTTTCCCTTCCTGTTTCGAAACAGTTGCTGTAAAATGACTCAACTGTAACGCAGTACTGGATATCACAGTGGTGCAGGAAACTACTTTTTCCAGATAGCAGAAACAACGCACTCTGATAGTGCCCGTGTGACCAATGTTTCTTGTGTCTCTATTCCTTCTTTGTGGTGTGGCAGGATTACTTTCTCACATCAAACTTGTATACCCTTCAGTGGGCACACATTAGCACAAACACAAGTTAGCACATTTCTTAACTAGATATTAATATATAAGATATTTGTCACTAACTATGACAAAATGTATACAGCCCTGCGATCCATTGGCGACCTGTCCAGGATGTATTCCCTGCCTCTCGTCCAATGCAGGCTGGGATAGGCTCCAGCCCTCCCGAGACCCTGACCAGGAATAAGCGGGTTAGAGAATGAATGGATGAATGAATGAATGAAAATGTATACATTGGAAATTTAACAACACATTTTCTTTGTTTTAAAATTGTTGTCTCGTTGTTTTTGGAAAACTAGCAGGCCCGCAGTACAAGGGAGGGAGAGTTGAATTAGAAAGAGGGTACAATTGGCTACCAAAATTGGGGAAATCTGACTTTAAAAAAATATATATGTAGGTACATGGATAAGTCCATTGCTAGAACAATCGTGTATTGACAATTTTCCTGTTAAAAGTGGGTGGATGGAGCCCAAGTTTTAGGCTTCATAGTTTTAGTATTGCAGAAATCCAGTTAATCCCATAGCTAATGGTGTAGATAATATACAATTGATAGCGTTTAAAGGCTGTACAGAAACCCCAACTGTTGCGTTTTGGTGGTCCAGCTGTGTAGCCTACATCTTGAGCAGTAATACATGGGTTTTTTAACGTGCTTATCGACTCACGGCGGCGTTGCATGTGACCGCTGTGACGCGGTTTAAACTTTGAATACTAGTTTCGTAGACCACGGCAGACTTTTAAGCGACACGGCCTCATATTTGCCAAACGACCATTGTCAAGATCCAGATAGACAGTAATGACGATTGATATGGCCTTGTTTGATCTAAGCGGTATTCTGCTTGTTTGTGCGTTGGTGGTCATATATTTTACCCCGCGAGGATGATTGTGCATGTATGGACATGAATAATGACAATTCAATGGGCTCAATGGTAGTTATTGATATAGCTATTATTATTTTTTACCACGCGAAGTTGACTGAAAGCTATAAAAACATAAATAAATGTGTATATATATATTTTTAAAGACTGGTTACATTAAAGGCTACTGTCATAGTCTGTGAGAAGACTCTAAACTGCCTTTTTTGTTTGGGCACCTTGGATTACTGGCCTGTGGCAAGTGTCACCTACATGCAGAGGAGACGTGACACATTCCTTTGGGTTAAACTCAATTGGCTTCGTGTTTTTTCTCAGGAGAAAAAATAACTTCTCAATCATGAAATTAGTTAATCTACCCGAAAGACTTGCCAGGGCATATAATGGAATGCATTGTGCAGCACTCCATGAATAACTATGAATCATCCAAGCATTTTAATCCAGACCGAAATGATCTACTGCCAGATGTAAACTTTCCTTATTTGGAATGTATATCACACATCAGATATCTTTTGTCACTTTGTCACTGTGGAATAGACTATCATACTTTACCATTAAAAAGCAATTCCCACCACCAGCACAAGTATTTGACAAGTAAAACATGCACACACTCCTGGTCTTATCATTTTGGCACATGTGACATGGGAGGGAGTGTGTGTTTGTCTGTGGGGGGGGGGGTGCCTTGCTTTTCTTCACTGTTGAAATATGAAATGAATCCCTCTTTAAGCAAATGCTATTTAATTGTTCATTTTAAGAAAGGTCAATACAGTTTTTTTCTGTTTGTGCTAGTTTGTGTGTTAATGTATTTATCAATGCATTTTGAGATGCTTTAAAAAATAAAAAAAAACTTGTTTTAGATGAAGCCATAACCACCACATGCCGAATAATACAGATCGGGACTTTCCATTGCTTTCCTTAAAACCCATATTAATTGAATGTCTATTATGCCATTTGTCCAGTAAGAGGGAGGGAGAAGATTGTTTTAATAAAATTATACTGCAACAAGACCCATGTCTGTGCTGACCCTATGAAAAACAAAGACATAATGTATTCACTGCATAGAGTGTTCCTTGGAAATAAGACATACTGTACTCATTTGTATTGAGAATAGGTGGATGGGAAGTTAAGTCTTGCAGACAGAGATAGTGGATACAGGGGCCCCTACAGATGCCGCAACCGGTAAAGGCACTTGCCCGGAGTGTAGGTTGCCCACTGCCAGGAGTCCTGTTTGGGGGGCAGCGATTAGCTGCCTGCCCCAGGGGGAGAGAGGAGGGAAGCCAGCACGAGCTCGCCGCTTGCAAAGTGGCTCTGTGTACAACAGAGATACAGAGTTACAGTCGATGGCTTGATGAGTTCCATCACAGAGGAGGCGGTTCTGCATCTTTGTCACTGCTGGTCCCAGAGTTGTGGCAGCAGGCTCACAGTACGAGGGAGGGATAGTTGAATTAGAAAGAGGGTACAATTGGCTACCAAAATGGGGAAAATCTTTTTTTTTATTTTTATAAATGTAGGTACATGGATAAGTCCATTGCTAGAACAATCGTGTATTGACAATTTTCCTGTTAAAAGTTGGTGGATGGAGCCCAAGTTTTAGTCTCGGATTAAGAAAATTCAGACACACAGTAAGCCTGTTCAGTGTGTACCAGTGAGTGGGATAAATGTGCTCATTTTTTTGTAATCAATTCCAGGTGATGTTCTGCCGGGTCTGTTGGAGTCAGTCTGCAGGCAAAATTCCAAGACATAATTGAAGACCTCGAGGAGATGTTTCCCACAATAAAAAAAGAAAAAGACATAAAGTGTGTCGAATACACTCTGAATGACCGTTTATGTTCAACAAGATTCAACATAACAGGGTAGGATAACACTACTCCTGGGTACCCTAAATCATTCAACTCACCTTACATTTTACATTTACATTTTAAGCATTTAGCAGACGCTCTTATCCAGAACTTACAAGATGTGCATCAATACAAGGTAAGAACAATCATAGTTAGCTACAAGATCAGTGCAGTAAAACGGCAATAGACATCATTGCAGGCGTCTGCATATCATACCTGTAACATTGGGAAAGAAAAGGTTAGTGGGTGTTTTTTTTTTGGCCTACTTATATTAGTAGTCACTGAACATACTACATATGTATATGTAGCGGATGAGCTCTAGTATGTGAGCGTCCGCTACAGAATGTGACGTCGATAAGAATGTGATTAGTTCCCAGAGTTAGAGACTGAGTCTTTAGAGTGGGCTAAAATTCTCTTTTGTGACGCTGCAGACAGAACCAACTCCGTTAAGAGATGCTACGTGATTAATCGGTCGGCCCGTGGTTTTGCCGCAGGAGTTTCGAGGGGGAGAAGTTGAGCCTGAGTCTCTTAGCTCAGTGGGCTAAATCATTCTCTTTTCACGTCGAGAGCCTCGGTTCGAAACTCGCTGCAGACAGAACCAACTCCGTTGCATTGGTGCCGTGACTCGGATGCTACGACTGATGGTAATCGGTCGGGCCGTGGTTTCTGCCGCAGGAGTTTCGAGGGGGAGAATGTAGCGGATGAGCTCTGGTACGTACGTCTGGTACCGTCTGGTACGCTACGTCTGGTACGCTACGTCTGGTAGCGTCCGCTACAGAATTTGATTAGTTCCCAGAGTTAGAGAATTGTGTTTTTAGCTCAGCGGGCTAAATCGCTCTCTTGTCGCATCAAGACCCTCGGTTCGAAACTCGCTGCGGGCAGAACCAACTCTGTTACATATATACTAGGTCTGGTCATTTCAGCAAAATAATGGCATAACTTCATGCCATGCAAGGTTTAGGCCTATAGGGAATTAGTGTTAGACAGGAAGGAAGCTCTGAGAAGACATACAGTATGTACAAATCAGGTCAATTTGTGTAATAAGCCCTGAGCAAATAGCACGTTAGCATAATGATAGTCAGTAAGCACATTTTTTTAGTTTACAGTGTGCTGTGCTTCTGTGTAAATATTTCTTTTTTAATTCAATTTTTGGTCTAATGTTTGATTTCAACAACAAATTCCCACAGAGTATTAAAAAATGAAAAATATGGGCTTATCATTTTCCCAGTAGCCATGTGCCCTCTTGCTGAAAGCTTATCTGGAGCAATAATACAAATGTCTATGAAATAGTTTTTTACACAAACACTTCAAAATTAAATTATGTTACTGTCCAAGAGGTGTGATTAAAAAATATACTTGTGAATTATGCAATAATTTGGAATTTAACATGACAAACATAAACATCTTATTTCTGTAACAGTATGTGTTTGGTTATATTGTGAATAATATATATATTCAATATCCGCCACTGAACAAGGTTAGAAATGTGGCATGCCATATTAGCTACCACGCGCTGTGATTGCAAAATACCTACACACCATGAATATAAATCACTAGATCTCATTCCTGTTACCGACTGAAGCTAACTACTGTAACTGCTCCTAGTTTGTTTATATAGCGTACCTAAATAGCCCTCCCACCCACAGATGCCGCAATTACGTAGGTGGGACGGTGTGCAATAGGTGATTTCACAATGGGTTCGTGTCAGACTATAAAATCAGACGAACAGAAGTAAAGCCACACGTTTGAGAAAACATACCGTCGGAATTCCCCGAGAGAATTGAACTGTTTACCGCGGTTTGATTACTTGTATTACAGTGGTTGCTGTATCTCCGAGCCTTTATCTAACTCCAGAATATTCTTTTATAAAAACGTATAAAATAGAAATATTGCTTTACAAAATTACGTTTGTGTAACTGGTGGTGTCACGTTTGGTATTTTAACATGAATTTATATTTAACATCGTCAACTTCACACATCGGGCGACGAAAATAGAAAACTGACATTAAGTATAAAGAAACGGTTAGGTTGTTATAATTCTACTGTTCAGAATACAATACAAGTGGCTATGACGTTTGCAAACCTATTTTATTAGACAAACTTAAAGGGGGCGGGTCTAGATCGAAGTTAACTTGAGATTGGCTGTGGGCCGGCTTTAGCTTTTTCCACATAGCTGTGAATGGGGTGTAAGGTTGACTCTAAGAACGATCCTGGGTCAGTAGCTAATAGACCGGCGGGTTTGCGTCATACTGGTTTCCGTTTAGGGCTGGGGGCGACGCACTTCAAGAAAAGTTTGCAAGCTAATCGCACGTAACCCGCACGGGCTCTCTAAAACAGAAGGAGCACCTTATTAAAAACATTTTACTCGCATCTTGAAAACGTCCTGGAAACATATACCTTTTCTTTATTAAGTTCACGTTCTTGTACAGGAAGTATGAGATGAGACGGCGCTGGAGTTCTGATTTTCTTTTCGGGATGAGCGCTATGAAAGTAAGTAGCCTAGACTGAACGATCTCAATAGAAATGCATCGTTCAGTTTTACGTAGACTGTTACCATACTTTATTGTCACCATACTTGTGTTGTTGACACATCTGTCCGTCTAAAGTAGTATCACCTGAATATTGCGCGTGAATTTAATAGATTATCATGGGATATAATTTAGAAATGACATTGTGAATCTCATGTGACCTAAAACCAATAAATGCATCGCGATTTGATTAACATTAATGTTTAGTCGTAATTAAAGGCAGTGGAACATATTTACAGTAGGCCGCCCGTTCTAAATACAAAGTCCATGCGTCCTATGTAGGCTAGTCTGCATACTGTAGCCCATTCATTAATATTGTATGCATTCCGTAGTTATTCAAGAGACATTGCGATATTTATCATAATAGAGACTTGTTTGGTAAAAAAAAAAGAAAAGAAAGAAAGATTGAAACCGCTTTGATTGGCGATTGCCAACAGTATTGCAGAAATCCAGTTAATCCCATAGCTAATGGCGTAAATAATATACAATTGATAGCGTTTAAAGGCTGTACAGAAACCCCAATTGTTGCGTTTTGGTGGTCCAGCTGTGTAGCCTACATCTTGAGCAGTAATACATGGGTTTTTTGACGTGCGTAACGACTCACGGCGGCGTTGCATGTGACCGCTGTGACGCGGTTTAAACTTTCAATACTAGTTTCGTAGACCGCGGCAGACTTTTAAGCGACACGGCCTCATATTTGCCAAACGACCATTGTCAAGATCCAGATAGACAGTAATGACGATTGATATGGCCTTATTTTATCTAAGCGGTATTCTGCTTGTTTGTGCGTTGGTGGTCATATATTTTACGCCGCGATATATATATTTTACGACTGTGCATGTATGGACATGAATAATGACAATTCAATGGGCTCAATGGTAGTTATTGATATATTGTGTTTTTTTACCACGCGAAGTTTACTGAAAGCTATAAAAACATAAATAAATGTATATATATATTTTTAAAACTGGTTACATTATAGGCTACTGTCATAGTCTGTGAGAAGACTGTAAACTGCCTTTTTTGTTTGGGCACCTTTGATTGCTGGCCTGTTGCAAGCATCACCTCCGTGCGGAGAAGACGTGACACATTCCTTTGGGTTAAACGCAATTGGCATCGTGTTTTTTTCTGTCCCAGATATGACAAGGGTACTCCATTTTGATGAGTAGTATGAATAGTAATCAAAATATAAAAGAGGACATTTCCGTTTTGAACTTGTCTGCACTGTATTTACAGTGTAATGTACTGTAAATGTATCTTATTGAATCAATCATCCCAGTTTGTTTAGAATTATATGCATATGAAAGCATTCTTCCCTGGGGTGATATTTTTGAATATTTAAGACATTTTAAGCCTGACATGCCATGACTATACAGGCATACAGTATATGACAGTAGCTGGGTGGCAAGTTGCATAAACCGTGGCGGTTTCCGTGGCAGTATGTATCCGTTCCACATAGTCTTAATTATGCACGCGGCAAGTCACGGCTCATGTTATTGCGTTCCATCTACTAAAATAACTCTAATTAAAAAATTTAATAAAAATAAAAAACAACTAAAATAAAATATAACATTTGATATAAGCCAAACCTTAAGAGACCTGATTGTTATGAATCAAGTACACAATTGAGATCCTATCACAGGCTTCACATCCATCGCATTAAGATAGTTCTGGAAGCAAGCTAGATAGCTGCCACTGGATTTAAGATTCTACCCAGTTATCTTGGGCATTAGTTACTGTAGCGAGCATAGATGTTATGAATTGACATTGTTACTTAAAATGGAGAAAGTGCAGACGTGATCATATTATGTTGCTCCGCTCCATGTGTCTGGACTACCGTGGCACTGCTGCTAGAGGTCACGTTTCAGGCCTTGCAGCAATTTGTAGTAGTTTAGTCAAAACAAATCCTGCAAGGAATGTTTTGACTCTAGAGAGTGCTAGAGACAGTTGTGCTCTGCCATTTGCGCATCTTTTTAAAAACATTTTTTAATAATAATTTCTATCCATTTTTTCCCAGTTTTTCTTCCAATTTGGTGGCCAAATATACCCTTTATTATTCCAACTATCCCCCCCATGAGCCAGCTGCTGGCCTATTCTGATACAGGTAGTAGCATGGGTGACGAACTGCCTCCTCCGAGACGGAACTCGCCGGTTGCTGACCGTGATTCCGATACAGCAAGCTCTGCCCATGGGGGACAGCCAATTGTCAGTACAAGTTAGCAGTGCGGGTGTGGGAATCAAACCAGCACTGCAGTGGGGAACTTGTACTACGGGAGAGTGCCTTTACCGTTACACCATCCGCGGGCCCAGTTTACGCCTTTTAATGTTGAGCCTTGAATGTCTGCTTGAAAATTGTCATTGGAGCCACTTATGTTTTTGACTGATGTTTTAACAGTTTTTGACTGCCAAGCCCATTAAGCTGCTGATTGTTTTGATGTGATCGGCACTATACACATTTACAGAGAGTAATGGAAAACTAGCTAATTTGAATAAATTCAAATGTATTGATTTTTCCATACAACATGAGTCTGAATTTGAAACTCGGAGCTTGTAATGGGCAATGAATTCAACAAATTAACGCAAATAAATCAACTAATTTTCAGTGGCCGAAATGGCAAATAAATTGCATGTTTTCTTACTGTAATGATACCGATACCAAAACAGAGCCTTGGTCTCTTCTGTGCTCCAAATCCAACCACTGTCATCACTGGCATTTTGACCACAATCACCAATGAATTTACTGATACAAATGTAAAATTATTAAAATTTCATTGAAATTCAAATTAATTATGTAGAAGTTATGATGATTGTTATTATTATTCATTAGTACAATAAGTAGTAGCCACAACAGTAGAGTAGTAATTGTAGTGCACTCTATATACAGTGGGTATAAGTACTTACCCACTTTGGCATTTTTCACATTTTATTTTCTTACGTCAGGGAATCAAAATTGATTTAATTGGAATTTCTTGCCACTGATCCACACAATATACTCTATAATGTCAGATAAAAAAAACGACTCTAAAGCTTTTTAAAATGTAATTACAAATAAAAAAACTGACAATTGATCCTTTTGCTAGGATGCACCTAAACTCTGGTGCAATCAATTGTCTTCAGAGGTCGCATACGTATTTGATTGGAGTCCACCTGCGTACAATTAAGATGTTTTAAATGATTTCAAATTAAATACACCTGTCTGTTAGGGGTTCCATAGTTGGTTAGTGCATTTCCAAACAACAGCTGCATCATGAAGACCAAAGAACGTTCAAAGCAAATCCAAGACATGGTTCTTCAAAAGCATCAATCAGGGGAAAGATATTAGAAGATTTCAAAGACTTTGAATATCCCCCAGAGCATTGTTAGGTCCGTCATAAAGAAATGGAGAGAATATAGCATAACTGTGAATTTGCTTAGAACATGTCGTCCTCCAAAACTGAGCATCCGTGCGAGAATGGCACTTGTTAGGGGGGCCACCAAGTGGCCTATGGCAACTATGGAGATAGTTTTCCATGGCAGAGATAGGAGAAATTGTCTATGGGACAACCATGGCCTGGACTCTTCACAAAGCTGTGCTTTATGGGAGGATGGTTTCTTCAACAAGAAATCTCACCTAGAGTTTGCCAGAAGACATGACTCTCAAACCAAGTAGAGGAAGATTCTATGGTCTGATGAGACCAAGAGTGAACTTTTTGGCTTCAACCTTAGGCACTATGTTTAGTGCAAGCCTAACGCTGCGCATCATCCCAAGAACACTATCCCTACCATGAAACATGGTCGTGGGAAGCCTAATGATATCGGGATGCTTATATGCTTCAGTGACTGGAAAACTTAAAATACTCAAACTCAATATAGAGGGCTAAATGTATGGAGCAAGATATAGACAAAACTTTGAGGAAAACCTGCCATCCGCAAGAGACCTGACCCAAAGCATACAGCAAAAACCACATTGGAGTGCTTTGGCTCAGCCAAAGCCCAGACCTCAATCCCATTGAGAACTTGTGTAAAGATTTGAAAATTGCTGTTCACGAAGGGTCCCTATCCAACCTCATGGAGCTTGAGCAATTTTGTAAAGAAGAATGGGTGAAAATTGCAGGTCCAGATGTGCAAATCTGGTAGAGACTTACTCAAATAGACGTATAGCTGTAGCTAAAGGTGCTTCTATCAAGTATTAAGTCAATTTGTAATTAATTAAGTAAAAGATTTAGTAGTTTTTTTGTATTCAGCATTATGGAGCATTTTGTGTTGATCAGTGGCAAGAAATCCCAATTAAATCCATTTTGATTCAATGAAGTAAAAGAATAACGTGAAAATGCCAAAGGGGGTGAATATTTTTATAGCCATTGTACATGTTTTACTATAATACAATTATATAGTGGTTATTCACACGGATGGTTTTTTTTTTGTTCATTTTTTTAAATATGGTCAGTTTACAGTATTTGTATACTTTTTAGATTTGTTACACAAGTAGAAGTTTCCTCTCACTATAGAAAACCTGAAATAAATGCACACATTTATATCAGAGCCATTTTGTTTTCAGGTTGAGTTGATTTCTCAGTGTAATCAATGTTGACCAAACGGATGTGGTGTGACACCAAGGGCATGTTGCTGCATGTTCTTCAGTGGTGAGGAGGAAGTTGGCTTTAGCCAGGACAATGGATTTTGACATCTGGATTACTGGTATTTGAGGGCAAGTAGTCCAGGAATTATTCTTTTCTTTGTCATTTCTTGCAAGCGTAGGTTATAACAAGGCTGACTGGCCTAGATGGACTTGTTTCACTTGCTCACTTTTTGACCAATGCCTTTGACTGTAATGCGTTCACTGGATCGCAGCCAAATGATAGAACTGATCCGCACGAGTCTCCTTTCATCAAGGCCGGGGCCAAACGTCCTGGCCAAATGCCGTGGCCAATCATGCACCTCCCTTGAGGGGTTGCGGGGAAATCGGCACTGGCACAGTGCACACAACAGCGCTGAAAACCAGTGCTTTAGCAAGGTGCACCACTCAATAGCCCCACAGTCCTATGGGAAACGGAACAATGAACCTTGCATCTAAACTGCCCTGCTTTTCCACTTGCCTTCTCCAGACAAGGTCTGTGCTAGTGGAGGCCTCTGTTTGGTTGTGCAGATACTTTGTGCCGAGCTTCGTACAGACAAGGGTGACCAGATAGAGCTGGCTTTGAAAATGGCTGCATGGCCTACATTTTCTCTGAGAAGACAAACAATGGATATGAAACCAGACGCTGTGTATTTCCTCTATGATATCAAATTGTCACCCATATTCCATTGTTGAGACCCGTGGATCAAAATGCCTGTATATATTACCATTTCTTTTCCATTGAAAGTTGCTTTGTCTTTTTTAAAGGGCTATTAATATCACATGGAATGCCTTGGGGCTGAACAAACTATGAAATATGGCTTGTTACTGTACCTTCTCACACTGTGTGCTCCAAAGTGTATAACATTTTCAGACTCCACTACCACTGAATTCTGTACATCTAGCTAATTGTCATCACCACTGCCTACTTGCTCAACACTATGTATCCCTGCTTACTCCTCATAAAAAATTTTTTACTAACCTTTTCCTTCCCAGTGTTACAGGTATGGTACGCAGCTGCCAACAACAATGTTGATCGCTATATTACTGCACTGATCTCTTGCGCGATCTATGATTGTTCCTACCATGTATAAATGTACATCTTGTAAGTCGCTCTGGATAAGAGCGTCTGCTAAATGCTTAAAATGTAAATGTAAAATGTTTTGTTGGAATAATTCCTGCTGGAATGGTTTTAAATTATTGCCCAATCTTAAAGAAGACGTACATTTTTAATACAGTGCATTGCGCATCGTGAATGCAATGGCATGGGCCTACAAGGTTTGAGCTGTGGTCCCTTGGGGGCCGTGGTCCTTGAGAGATGAATGCATTCTCAAACATGCACACTACGGTCAGAAGGTAGCATGATTAGAGCGCTCATTGTTTTCTAGCTTCCTGTTTTCTACAGAGACGGTTCAAAACTCCAGTTGCGTAGCCTTCGAGAATTTTCTGCTGCACGGTTAACACTTTAGAGGCTGTTGAAACTGTGGAGAAGGCACACCAATGTTTATATTACATTCTGTATGGAGATGGCATTAATTAGGGTGTGCTCCAGAGCGGTATCGTGTGGCTGCATCGTCCTATCAATCTATTGTGAATGGATCAAATAAGACAAGTGGTAACATCAGTGTTATTGATGTGAAGTAACAAATCCCATGCCACATGCCAACCTGATACATTCAGGTAATATGTGGAAATGTTTGCAAAAGGGAGTGGTTTTTACTTCAGGATTGAATTAGTTTTATAGATTAAAAATGATCTTTTCACAAATTCTTGTTTTTGAGACTTCATAAAAAAACAACAACAAAAAAATACAAGCTGCATATGCCTTATCTGCCAGGTTTTATTTACAATAATACTATGCCCTCAATGAAAAGTGGAAGGTATGGTTTTGAGACCGTAGTATCAGAATAAGGCCCTGGCACTTTATAAGTCCCAAGAAACGTTTGTATCCTCGGTTTGACAAATGCTGAATCAATACTTTGACTTAAGTCCAAGGGATATATTGTGAAAGACAATTTTAACATTGTCCACTGCAAATCATTGCCTTTCCAGATTAAGACCTCTCTCCTCGCATGCTGGTAGACAGGGAATTCAAAATGACTTGATTGATTGTGGTCGCCAAATTTGATGACTTGACTTTAAACAAAACAGCCCATATTTGAGGTGTTCAGGAGATATTTGTGTGCATTCCACAAAGCGCATGTAAAACATTGTAACTCTCGATTTGGCTTGCTCTTGTGACAGAACAGGGTCACTACTTTTGTTAATTAGACCCTACGGTGATCAGGGTGCCCACATTATCAACAATCTGTCATATTTCTAGACTTCTAGACTTCACCAAAGGTAAGGAGCAGCTATTCTCCTAGAGTACCCTGCCTTGAATCGGGACGGGATTGCTTTTGTGACATCGTAGTTGACGTGAACATTTAAATGTGATATTTAAAGGAGAACGTGCTATGTGATGTAGATGGCCTGGCAGTGGGCCGGCGACAGTTATGGGGTTAAGATAAGTTTGGTTAGGAGAGCAAGAGGCCACAGGTGGAAATGAGTTAAAGGCACATTCTGCACAGATATTAGGAGTTGCCTGGAACAGCTTGCCAGGTTAGGTAGTTGAGGCAGAAACACTTGGGCTATTTCCAGGCTAGATTCAGTACTAGATACTCCTCAGATTGGGACACGGCGAGCCTTGATGGGCTGAACGGCCCGTTCTCTTCGTTATGCATTCTTATTTTCTTATATCGGAAAATATTGTGATTACGGCAGTTCAGCTGTCAAAAAGAGGTCTTTCACAAAAGCCTTCTCAATGAATGAGTGTGAAGAGTTAGCAAAAGCAAAAGTAAAAAAGAAGAGAGATTAAAAGCAAAAGATATTAGCAAAGCATAGTCATTTCAAAATGAATAAATCACAATGCATGTGCTCATGGTATCTTATGGTGCGGTATTGTATTTAGTTATTGCCCCAAGGCGAATCTGAATTTCATTTGTCAAAATCCCTTTCGTGGAATAACTGAATTGAAAAATGGCACTTCTGTACTTTGCACTACTTCATGTTGATGTTTTCCTCCACCGCACTTGTAAAGCGTGATAAGAAACAGGATTCCTGAAATGGGAGTGTCGAGCAGTCCAATGAGTCAGAGGCGGTGAAATATTGTGAGGCGGAAAATGACATCCATTAAACACAGCTTGTTTATTGGTTATTGAAAACAGAAGACACCCGGACAGAAAACAAAAGTGAAGTATTAGCTTTGATAATGCAGTTGAGGGAGTGAGACATGGACTTTAGGAGTACAAGCTTTCCCTCTGGCCCTGGAAAATGTTGTGACTTTCAGACCATTAAGGTAAATGCTAAAAAAGTACTTTTATGCATTTTGTGCCGGGAGATGTTGCTGTGATTTGGCATATGACAGGTTGTTGACCGGTTGTTGAGTCATGTAGAAAAAGCTATCAGTCCGACCAAAATATATTGACTTTGAATTTTAATACAGTTTAATAGAAAACATGTAATATTTATTACAAAATATCCCTGTATTAGTTTTCATAAGGGTCAAACTGTCAAGAGTCACTTAGAAATCCAAAGTATGAATGTTATGGAAATGGTTAACCAGACACTCTCTGCACTGTGAGCTTGTTTGGATAAATCTGAATGGTGTGACTGTGCGTGTAATTCCATTAGTTCAAGCCTCCACACACCACGTTTCTGGAAAGTCTGACGTCAGCTTATCACGGTATTACAAAGTCCAGGAAACTCCCTCACTAAAACGTGATGGCTGCTCTCCAGAGCCTGCCTTTGGAATCATGGCAGCAAATGTTGTATTTGGAACACTTAAGCAAAGTGAGTAATCATGAGTTGTGTTTTTTTTAATTTTGAGGTGTGTCCCGTGAGGCAAAAAAAGAAAGGCACCTTATAGGGAGAAAAGTATTCGCATTATCGCCTGAGCAACTGTGACGTCAACGACCAGCAGATGCTGCATGTTATGGTTGGGCTACATTTTTGTAACTTTTTTTAACTGCTTCCCTGCAGATGTGTGCATCAGATGTTTCAAATTAAGAATTAAGGCCTATGATTGAAGACGCATGGCTTGTCATGTGAAAGCTGGCTCACTTACTATCACGGTCGCGGTTTGAAACCCGACTGTACCAGACCGGCCCTGGTGGGGAGTCCCGATCGGGGGTGGCATTTGGCTGTCCGCCCCAGGGGGAGGGGGGAAGGGAGGGTGAGCCGGCATGAACTCGCTGAGAAGCACGCACGGGTGCCTCCAGAATGTGGGTGGGTGAATTCCATCTCGAAGGAAGCGGCGTTCGCTGCCCTCGGAGTATTAGCTTGCCTCGTAGAGACTGGTGGCGAGTTTGTGTGGGGAGGGCAAATCGAATTAAATAGAGGGTATAAATGGGCACTAAATTGGGAGGAAAAACTGCAAAAAATAAGAAATGTAATTATAAAAAAAAATAAGCTGGTTCTGTCCATGTTCTTTAAAGTTCAGGTTGAATTTCCTTTGTTCTAGTGTTGTCATCATCTCTTCATCTTGGCCTTCATCCTTGCGGTGGCCAAGGAGTTGAATGCAGGGCCCATCTTTTGCCGAGAGAATCTGGAGTACCAACACAACAACTTCTGCTGTTCAAACTGTCCTGCCGGTAAGAAAAATGAGGAGCTGCCTCACCCCGGGAAAATGTGCATCTCAGAGTTGTTGACATGAGCAGAAATCAAATATGAATCACATAGCCTGATTTTGTAAGTCTCCGTAATGCAATTTGCTTAAGAAAGGACTTTAAAAAGACTGTGTCCCAAGAAATGTATGTATTTAATAGAAAAAAAATGTCTATTTTGTTTTGTCAGGTACCTATGTTAAAACGGCGTGTGAAAGAGGGGGAGAGAGGGGGACGTGTGAGGCCTGTCCCCTAAATCAGCAGTACACGGAGCACCCGAACGGACTGAACGCGTGCCTCCAGTGCACAAAGTGCCGCAAAGGTAAGGGTGGGCTTTGAAGGCTGGCAGTGTAGTGTAATGGTTAGGGAGCTGGGCTTGTAACTCAGAGGTTGCTGGTTCAATTCCCAGGTGGGGCACTGCCGTTGTACCCTTGAGCTAAAGGTACTTAACCTGGATTGCTTCAGTAAAAATATCCAGCTGTATAATTGGATTGTATGTAAAGAAATGTAAACTGTGTAAGTCGCTCTGGGTAAGAGTGTCTGCTAAATGCCTAAAAATGTCAGATGTAAATGTAAATGGGTAGGGAGCCCTGGTCCTGGAGGGGCCAGAGTCTGCTGATTTTCCTTGTTCCTCAGCACTTAATTGATCAATTAAAGAAGTTAATTACACAGTTAACTGGCTTCACCTGGTTTCCTAGGTCTGAATTGGCTGCTGATTTAGGGTGGACACACTTGAATCGTACTTCAAAACAGTTTCTCACAGCAGTGACGGCGCGGCAGTTACAGCTCAGTGTGTTGTCACGCACATCGACTCCGCCACTGTTGACAGACCAGCGTGGTGTTTGTCCTCCTCACAGATCAGGTCGTCACTGGAGTGTGCACCAGCACCAAGGACACGGAGTGCCAGTGTAAAGCGGGCACCTTCTGCGCACCCGACCAAGCCTGCGAAGTGTGCAAGAAGTGCACCAGGTAAGTCACTCCTCCCCCCTGGCTTCCCTGACAACCCTACACTGTACAGTCCATTTAGACCTGCATTTTCCACAGGTTAAGTACCTTTAGCCATGTCAACCTCTCACCTGGGAACACCCTGTGGGTTAATTTGTATTTATTTATATTGTAACTAAAGCTACACTGTCAGACCTGCTCCACCGCCATGTCCCTCTCATACGCCTTGTGGGCGTATTTATTTATATTTCCTACTGGCGCATCGTTTCCTATCCCTTTGATCCCTTTGATGTGGTGTGTGAAAACGTGTCTGCAAGCGCATGCCAAGGTCAGGGCCAGGTTATATTTTGAATAACCCCTTTTGCAGCACTCCTTTCCCCTCTGTTGTGGTTCGTGAATAAGCGCACGGTTGGCTTTAGGTACTACAGACGGCAATCCCAGACGGACTGAATGGCTTGTTCTTGTCATTTTATCTTCTTGCGTTCTGACGTCCTAACGAAACGCGGCCCAGGCTTTAGTCTGTCTGCAGGCCTGGCTCCGCGTGTCTGAAGCGCGTCTAATATACACCATTTAGCAGACGCTTTTATCCAAAGCGACTTGCAGTAGTGAATGCATACATTTTTCAGTATATGTGGCCCCAGTGGGGATTGAACCCACAACCTAAGCGTTGCCAACGCTGTGCTCTACCAACTGAGCCACAGAGAACCACTCACCTCTCAGCTCCTCACTGTGTTCCAGATGTAAAGCGGACGAGGAGGCGGTGAAGAATTGCACCACCACCTCCAATCGGGTCTGCAAACAGAAGCCACCTACCACCAGCGCCAGCAGCAACACCGCAGGTACAGCGGACGACTGCTCGCGCGATCTGTCGCTTCCTGTCACAATTCAACGAACGAACACGTTGGTTCTGTGGAAAAGTATGTTTGCGGTTGAAACCTCCCATCGGAATGTGCAAAAGAAGCTGTCAATGACAAATGCGCACTACAGGCACTCCTCGCTTAACGACCGAGTTCCGTTCCTATGACTAGGCCGTTAAGCGAATTGGTCGATAAGCGAGAGCCGCCCCTTACCGATATTTCAAGCATACTGAACTGTTAGTGGGTAGTGTAGTGAATACTGACCGACTGCGAGAACAAGACTGAGACTGAGAAAGGGTGATGCGAGATGAGATGCTTGACGCTGGGACACCGCGCTGCCATTTCCACGACCAAAGTTCTCGTACAGCGTACAATACCGACTGGTCGTAACTCCGCGGTCGTTAAACAGGTAGGTCGTTAAGTGAGGAGTACCTGTATTTTCAGTCCCGTCGCTGGATGTTGGGCTAATCGAGTCCAGGCTAGATGCAGTACTAGGTACTCTTTAGATGTCTTTGGACATCACGAGCCTAGATGGGCAGAACGGCCCGTTCTCGTTAATGTGCATTCTTATGTTCTTATGTTGGAATTATATTTTCCTTTCCTAGAGACTTTACATTGAGGTCAGTGGATAAACAAGACATTGCTGTTAAGCTGGCAATGTAATTGTGCCCGTGGTGCATATCTAAGTTGTTTTGTTTTGTTTTGTTTTGTTTTGTTTTTCCATGCAGTGACTGTTACTGTTGTGTTTGCCATGGTGATTGTCCTATGTTGCATCGGTGGCATCGGTGTCTTCTGTTGGAGGAAACAAAAATCACGTAAAAGGACAGGTGAGTCGAGCCAAACCCCCCCCTCCCCCAGCCGTGTGAAATACGTTCTGCTGGGCCTTTTCACTGAACATGGCGTATTCTGTTTGGATGTTTATGCAGTAGCCATTGGACATGTCATCCTTCTAGTCACCTTCTAATGCAAATTAGGGCTTACCTCTAATTTGCATTAACAAGCATGTGTGTTTCAGTCGCTTAATTTGCTGACGATGCCGTAGGCATGGCGACAAATGTGAGAACCGTTTAGTAGCCGGAGAGCAGTCAACCCCATCGCACTTTTCACACTTCCGGGTATTTCTTTAAAAGTATCCGTTTTTGGGCCGCTGGGTGGCGCGTCCTGTTAAGGTACCGTTCTAGTGTGCGGACGGGCACTGTGCCAGTGCCTGTGCCGACCGCGGACGGCGAACCCTCGCAGGGAAGCGTGCGATTAGCCATATCGCCACCTGGGGATTTCAGTTGGCCGTGTTCCATGTCATGCTGAATGTCTGTAGGAATTATTGACTTGATGAAACAGTGGTATTTCAACAAAATTATTATGATTCTGTGATGCAACTTTAGGTTTAATTTCTTTATTGAATGTACTGAGGCGTTTTGGTAAGTTGCCATTTACATGTACTGATTTATTGTTAAATATTTAATTCATATTTTCTGATATGCTGTAAATAAATCTGAGCATACCAGGCTTGGGATTAATTCCACTAATAAATTTCCAATTCAATTTCATCTCTCTTTAAATTCTATCAATTCAATTCCTTTAACAGTTTAATTATCTAAATTCAGTTCCAATTTAATTCCTCCCAATTCCAATTTTGAGCAAATTCAACAAACAGTGAGTTCCAATTCAATATTCTTCCCACAACAATTCCTTTAATTCAGTTCCATTAATTTAGTTTCCTGAATTTAATTTCCTTAATTTAATTTAATTTCCTTAAATAAATTCCTCACCTCACCTTCCCCTTTGTTCTGAGACGTATCTAAATCCATGCAATCATTTTAATTTGCTATTTGTTATAATAAACTAATTTAAAATTTTAATTGACAAATGTTATATTTCATAAAGTATTTACTTTTGAAGTCACTATTGCTTGTGGTGGTGGGGGGACTTTTTTCACAACAAAAGGTTTGGTTTTATTAATTCTTCAGTGTTACATTTCAAGGTCATCACACCTGACAAACAGGGTAGGGCCCAATTCCAGTAATTCAGTTCCAATTGAAAATGTATAAATTCTAATTAAAGTCCAATTCCGAAGATTACAAAAAAAATATATTTTTAAATATTTATAAATATAAATTTAAATTCAATTCCATTTAAAATTGGAATTGACCACGACCTTGGAGCGTACACTAGCAAGGGCTGTCTGGTAACTTCTGTACTCTTTTGCATTCACTGTTACAGACGTCTGCAGTGACCCTAGCGAAGTCGCAGTGATCAAAACGGTATGTTTTCTGGACCCTTAACTTGCATATTTGCAGATTAAAAGAAAACAAAAATGAAAACAAATAAAGGATGTTCCCAAAATACCAACAATAAGAAGATAATTGCTGTGAATGTTTCATATTAGACCATGGTGTAGACAGGATAATTGTGTAATACCCAGGACTCAAGTTCTCATTGCTGTCATTAATGCGTCAGTACTTGGGAAGCGTAGGGTACATCGCTGGAGGAATTACAACCCAGTGGCTGCCTTTGAACAGAACCTCTCACAAAGCGTCGTTGTGAATCATTCAGACGTGACTAACAGAGTCACTTAAAGCTGTCCAATGACAGGTGGAGGATTTGGGTGTAATCAGGGTGTGCCTCTTTTTGATTGGGTGGTCTCTTTTGACTGGCGTCTCCCAGGGTGAAGACGGTGAGAGGACGATGGAGGAGAGGCAGAACCTCCGGAACGCCGGGCTGGAGGGTCCACAGCCGGAGACGCAGCCCTTCCTGGAGGAGATTCTGCCGGTGGGTGCCAAGCCCCGGGCCGTCGAGGAGGAGGACAGGGGCCTGGGCGACAGCCTCCCCAACACCACCAGCTCGTCCCAAACCAGTCTTACCACTCACCCCACGGCCCTGCCCTCCAACAGCTGCCCTCACCCCTGCCTCGAGACACAGGGGCAGCCTGCCGCTAGGGTGAGAGCAGCGCCCATAGGGCACTCACTTTACCGCCATCTTTAAACCTTCATGCGCCCCCTCCCCTGCCCCCCTTCCTAGTTTGTAGCTACACAGAGACTATACCTCACTTCCTCCTTTCCCTGGTGGAGCGGAGCGGGGTGGAGGGGACGGGGGTGTTTGTTTCGACGGTCCTGTCCTGTTCTCCCCTCGTCTGTCTCAGTGGCCGAAAGGCTCAATCTTGGTTAGTCTTGAGGATCAGCATTGGCGCAAATTCACCCTTCTGTGTGAAGTGCTTCACTTGCTTGATTAGGGAGCCAAGAGAAAATGGCGAAGCAGCCGCTAACTTCTAATGGTCGTTAGAGGCGGATACGTTTTAACCTCAACGCCTATTCAAGGTGGTGATGAAACAAACCGCATCGTAGATGATAAGGAGCGTGTTGATCGGGTGACTTCATTCAGCCTTTATCAGCTGTGGTACTTTCCCAATTGTGGTTTAGCACTTTAATCTTCCACAATGTAGGGTGATAAAATGTAGGCCGCCATGTAAAGAAATAACAGAAATCACACCCCCATCACATCCTTCCTACAACAAATACAAAAAACTTTTTTCATTCACTGATAGTTAATATCACTCGGACCTGCCGTTTCTCCCTCCGCAACATCCGGAGGATCCGACCGTTCCTCACCCAAGAGGCCACTCAACTCCTGGTCCAGGCCCTGGTGATCTCACATCTAGACTACTGCAATTCCTTGCTGGCAGGCCTTCCGGCCTGCACCATCAAGCCACTGCAACTAGTCCAGAACGCTGCCGCTCGTCTGGTGTTCAACCAGCCGAAGTTCACCCACGTCACCCCTCCACTCTCCTCTCTGCACTGGCTCCCCATCACAGCACGCATCATATTCAAGTCACTGGTGCTTGCTTTTCAAGCGGCCAGAGGTACTGCTCCCCCATACCTCCAGTCACTCATCACTCCCTACACACCTCCCAGACCCCTCCGCTCCGCCTCCTCTGGTAAACTGACTGTCCCTTCCCTCCGGGCGCCTGGCAGCGCTCCTCGCGGTCTCGCCTCTTCTCTGTCCTGATCCTCGCTGGTGGAACGACCTTCCGCAATCGGTCAGGACCACGGAGTCACTTGCGATCTTCCGCAAGAGACTCAAAACCCACCTCTTCAGACTCCACTACCACTGAACTCTGTCCATCTAGCTAAATTGTCTTCACCACTGTTTACTTGTTCAACACTATACTAAAAATGTTTTAAAAAAGAATAATAATTCACTAACCTTTTCCTTCCTGGTGTTACAGGTATGGTACGCAGATGCCTGCAATGATGTCTATTGCTGTATTCCTGCACTGATCTCGTGCGCTAACTATGATTGTTCCTACCATGTATTAATGCACATCTTGTAAGTCGCTCTGGATAAGAGCGTCTGCTAAATGCTTAAAATGTTAAAAAATATAAATGTAATATGAAAGTGTACAAATTAGTAACAAATTACCTTTACAGCGCCCCCTGGTGGCTGAACCGGTAAAAGCACTCGCCCGGAGTGCAGGTTGCCCACTGTGGCTGGGGGTTCGAGTCCCATTCGACGGCAGCAATTGGCTGTCCGCCCCAGGGGGAGGAGGGGGGGGGGGAATCTATTGGATTCGTGGTTGACGGCTTTGTGGGGTCCGTATCGAAGGAGGCGGTTTGCCCACCCTCGTCACTAGCGGTCCCAGTAGTTACAGGCGGCAGGCTTGTGGGGAGGGTAACTGAGTCAATGGAGGGTACAATTGGGCACCAAATTGGGAGAAAGATGGGAAAAACTCTATAAAAAAAAAAAGTATGAAAAAATCATAATAATTACCTTTACAAGTAAAAAGTTATTTATGGCATTAATTTATTATACTAAAACTGTGGATGGTAGTTTGGTACAACTGTGATTGTACTGTATTATCTTGTGTTGCTTTGCATTATTTTTGAATTGTTGAACATATTTTGTATTCTAATGATGATATCATATTCCTTTGTGTCTTTACAGGGGGAGTCCTGGTTGCCAAGACTTATTCCTGTAAATGGTAAGAACATTTCCACAAACTGAGGCTAGGGTTTTGGTTGATGGGATGTCAAATGGGACATCTATAGTTTTAGTGGAGGGCCAGAGCTTATTGCACTACAAGCAACCTTGTGGAAAATCTGTATGAAGATATTACTAATATAATGCACTAGCATTCACAATAGAAGTAGTGGGCTTCTGGTGAATCTCACCAGTCATTTTACACTTTGTCCTTAAGTACCAAATTCACCTTTTCCACATAAAATTATGGACTTGGCAGTAATTGAAATGAATGAAAGTTGTGTGAGAAAGGAAAAATAAAAACACTTGCTTATACATTGGACTCAAATTGCAGGGTAAAGTGGTTAGACTGAAAGTTTTTTTTTTTTTTTTTTCAGATTTTTCTCTAAATTTAGTGCCCAATTATACCCTCTATTTATTTTGATTTGCCCACCCTACACTCGTCTCTATGAGGCAAGCTAATTCACTGAGTGCAGCGAACTCCGCCTCCTTCGAGACAGAATTCGCCCACCCACGTTCTGGAGTCACCCTTGCGCGCTTCTCAGCGAACTCGTGCCGGCTCACCCTCCCCCCTGGGGCGGACAGTCAAACGCCGCCCCAGATCGGGGCTCCCCACCAGGGCTGGTCTGGTACAGTCGGCAGCTCACACTTGTAAAGGACCAGCCCGATGGACTGAATACATTTCTGATGTGCTTGTTTCTTCTTCTCCAGGGGAAGAGTCTTTGAGGAAAGCCTTTGATGTAATCGAGGAAAACCTGCCGTGTGATCAACGCAACAAGTTCTTCCGATACATCGGGCTGAGTGACAATGCCATACACGATCCGGATCGCTTTACCACAGGAGACCGGGTGTACAAGCTCCTGACCACCTGGATGGAGAAGGAGGGCCTGAAAGCCGATATAAACGACCTCATTCAGGCGCTGTGGAGTCTTGGCCTCAGGCTTTGTGCAGAAACTGTTAATCTACAAGTCACTGAACTTGGATATTTTAAAAAAGACGAGACCAGTTGATGGCCTGCCGTAAATGTGACTGAGGGAAGAAAATAAAAAAATATCTTAGAAATAATGGGATAGAAGGAAGGGGGGGAGTTTCTGTGAGGGGGAAAAAACGCCTTTCTGAAGTTGTGAATAGCCTTGGGTATATGCTCTGGGTGGGAGTGGGGGCAATCAGTTTCTCCCCCAACCCCCCAAGGTTCTCAGACTGCATACCAGTACCTTCGCATATAGTGTACTGTGTACGGCATCTATTGTGATTTGAGCTCATGCTGTATGCAGATGCAGGACATTGCTTTACACTGGGTTTAAAATGGACTCGAAATGTCCCTGCACTAACCGGCATACCGAACGTACTTGACGTCACTATAAGTGTGTTAATGGATAAATAAGGAAAAGAAAAAGGAAAAAAAAGCACAGGTGTAGGTAGTTAATTAAGCACTGTTTGTGTAGCCTTGAACTGCGTTTTGTACGCATCTGTGCTGTCGAATGCACTCTCTTGGAACGGATCGTGGCAGGAGGCACAATGTCACACTGTCACAGTGGCATTTTTTTTCCAGAGCCATGAACTTATGAATGAATGCTTTATTTATGTCGAATAGTACATTTTTAATTGAATAGTGTACATAACTCACGAGTGGTGTCTCTCTCGCAATGATATGTGTGCCTGGAAAGTGCATGCTCCGTGCAATGTTTTAACACGGAGAACAGAAGCCAGATTGTAAATGGCATAGAAACTGAGCCTCTTCTTCTGGCAGAGGTGGGCTACCCCTCCCAGTAGGCAGAACTATGGCAAAGCACATTGTGTGGAGACATTGTGTCCTAGTTCCAAAGATTCTTCAGCTGATAGAAGGTATTGGTTTCCTCGTGAACTATGGCAAGTAATGCCTTGTTCAATGCAAAAAAAACCTAAAAAAACATTTTCTTTCTTTGACCAACGGGAGAGAGAGAATCGTGAAAGTACGCCTGTGCTTGGTCTTTGGATTCGACTTCTCTTGAGGCCCGATGCATACGAGTTCTCTGAATGAATTAAAAATGATAGATGGAAAGGTAAAAGAGGACGATTTTTTGTCGCTCCACTTTTTTGCCTTACCCCTTCGTTGGCAGTTGCACTGATTGGGGTTTATTCAATGCTGGCGGATTGACCTCTGGATTTGCACATTAAAGGCCTGGAGTAGGTTACTTTGGGCTGTGCTCTTTTGTTCATACAATGAAATTGGATCTCGCACCATTGACAGGTAAACAGATACAGGGGTCAGAAGCTTTTGTTGGGTTTGTTTGAAAGAAGGATAATCGCTTATTCTTGACAAGATAGAACATTGGATGGTTGTTGGCTAAATGCCTGTCAAGATGTTGTTCCGATCCTCTCGCCCTATTTCGTCCTCGTAATATATTCAGAGAAACGCGACATGGTATTTGTGAAGTACCGAATGTTCTCCTTTACAGATGAATTTTCTACTTCCTTTTGCACCTTTGACTTGAGTCATTTAGAACTAGGAGAATCAGAATGGATGTAAAGAAGTGTTCTGTAGATGTTCCTTTTTACTGCCTATGCTCCAATAGGTAATGCTAGCCTGATAGCATGTTTATTAATAATGTTACAGACTAGCAGGCTAACAGACCGTGATGGTCAAATGAGCTAGCATGCATTGTTAGCCAACAGAAAACATGAACAATACCTAGCTAGCTGCCAAAGCTCAGTACCTAAAGTCGAATGAGCAACGCCGATTCGTGCACTCGGCAGGTTTGTCGTTAATCACTGCCTTGGCTGCTGCGTGTAACGGCACAAGGATATCTTGAGCGATTATGTAATTGTTTTCCGATTTTCTCTCTATCTCTCTCTCTGGGAGTTATGGACTAAATAACTCGCTGTTGGGGGGAGCGGGCATCACCCTGCTGTACCACAGTCTACTGACTGACCGACGAGTCAAAGCAATTCAAACAAAGCACAAAGCTATACGTGAGCTGAAAGACAAGTAATGTACATGGCCATATTGAAAGGCAAAGGTGAATGAGTGCAAAGCAAACGCAGTTTTAACTTGCAGTGACAATTACATTTCAATTTTGGGACAAATCAAAGCAATGTGAAGTAGCCCATTGCAAAGCAAGTGTCCCTTTGCAACTATTTTCACTTTAGTGTTTGTGTTCAGGCACAAACCAGCGTCTGTAGAAAGGTACCACTGCCATGGTAAACTGAACAGAGATGGCTGTACAGAATGTTACTTATCCTGTGCTCTTCATTGAAGTGTTTGTATTTATTTTCAAAACCGTCTTGTATATTCGTCTGAGAATGTATTTGTGCCTCACCATTAAAAATATATTTTTTCGGATATATATCGGATGTGTGAGGATGTTTTCTCTACTGAATTTGTCATTGTTTTGTACTATTTTTTCCAATTCATTTTCTAAATAGACTATTTAGAATAAAGTTTGAACCGGAAATTCCCATTTTCTTGCATTTGATATCGAGACGTTTGACAAATATTTAAATACATTAAATTATAGTATTTATTGTTTTTGAGTATCATTTTGTAATGTTCGTGTGTACTGTTACTTTTAAAATAAAATGTTAATATTTACTGTTTGTTTTATTTCTGTTTGCACATTCATCCTATTGGCTGTTCATAGATTATAGTGGAAAGTATGGAATTTAATTGCACTGAATGCCTGAGTTTGATCAGCTATTACATCAAAAACAACACATCCATGTGTGCTGTAGAACAACTGACCAGACAAGCACTTTTCATGGTCTTGCTATTATGATTTAATGCAGGGTTACCCAAATTCAGTCCTGGGCCGGTATTCACAAAGCATTTTATCTTACCACTAGGAGTACTCCTGAATCGCACTAAAACATTCTAGCTGAGAGTCCTCTTAAAACCTATTCACAAAGCTGCAAAGACAAACTCATACTAAAGAAGTCGGCCAATTTTCAAGCTAAGAGTGAGGGCGGGGTTGACGTCGTTGCTATGGATGACGTTGTGACTCATGAACGAGCTTACTCAGAATGCCCACAGCGATTGGCTGATATAGGGATGTCACCAAAGGTCTCTGCCCAGCGATTTCAACCTAGAAAATAAATTATATGCTACTGTAAATTGGGGTATGTAGGCCTACCTGTTCCTGTTATATTCTAATAAAGATTATAAAATACAAATGTAGGCTATGTGTCACTGATTTAACATGAAACCAAGAATACTGACTAGTCAATTCATTACATGCCTGCATCTCGTAAACAATCAGCGGGTATCTATATAAGCAGCCTTCCAATTATCCAGACTAGAATCACCATGGCTGACAAACGCAAACGCAAACCAAGCTGGACGAAAGACCATTATTACACCATACACCACTGCTAGCATTTTTTTTTGGAAAAGCATCAAGATTTACACATTAAACACTGAAGGGGTTACATCATAACTCAATAAATAATTGTAGAAAGTTGGAATATTCATGCTTTCCCATGTTATTGATAATGATAATATATGCCATTTAGCAGACGCTTTTATCCAAAGCGAATTACAGTAGTGAATGCATACATTTTTCAGTATATGTAGTCCCAGTGGGAATTGAACCCACAACCTAAGTGTTGCCAACACCGAACCCTGGTCCTGGAGGGGCTAGAGCACAGGTGTCAAACTCATTCCATCGAGGGCCGAGTGTGTGCAGGTTTCTGTTGTAACCAATGCACTACACCAGGTGATTTCACTAATTAGCTCACTTCTTCAACTAAGGAGGGAACCTAATTGAAATCACCTGGTGTAATGCATTGCTTACAACACAAACCTGCACACACTCGGCCCTCGATGGAATGAGGTTGACAAGCCTGGGCTAGAGTCTGCTGGTTTTCCTTGTTCCTCAGCACTTAATTGATCAATTAAAGAAGTTAATTACACTGTTAACTGGCTTCACCTGGTTTCCTATTGGCTGCTGATTTCGGGTGGACACACCAGCAGGGCCCTGTGGCTCTTCAGGGCCAGGGTTCCTGATCCCTGACTTAAAGGACAGCTTGAACAGTGGCAGCTGGCGTATGGGAACAGAGGAGGCTGAGGCATCTTGCCTTTAAGCCGGTCATTGGTCTCAACCTGGTTTCATGTATTTTGCCTCATTAACAACAAATTCAGCAACCCGTTGGTGAGTAGGTTAATCACGAAACCTCGTCATTGTGTCTCGCGCATTAGCGTCCTCTTTTTTCCCCATTAGGTTAGAGAATGGAATTTACAGTGAGGGCTTTGAATCGTTCCAAAGAAGAGACTACAGTTTCAACTTAAATCCCCAACCGTAACGCACTTGTGAGAAACACGTGCCTGTAAAGCCTAGAAAACAAACTTCAGTTTGTGAAAAACGTAGGTGCTTTATCATGATCGTTGAACTGCATGATCCACATAGGGGCCTGTCTCACGAAGCAGGATTAGTGGGTTAGCGAGCTAACTTTGGGTTTAAGCCTGGCATTGACGAGTGGCTGACATGTGTGGCTGCAAAGCAAACATAGATATAAAAAAATGGCATATGCAAACTGATGAGGGCAATACCTGAATTAACCTACCCGGAGCAGGTTAGGTTCGCGGCATAAATTACCATGGCGATGCAACCCCGTTAAAAGTGAGCCAGACGTGAGACCGAAAACCCAGGGTTGTACCCAAAGTTGGCTCGCTAACCCACTAATCCTGCTTCGTGAGACAGGAGTTGATAACCACAGTGGTGAGACAGGTTAGCCGTAACTGCCTTTTTTGATTTTGTGTAGCCAGCTAACGCAAACATAGCGTGACTATGTTGAACTTCCTTCGCCATACAGGCCCCTGATCAGATAAAAGCATATTTACGTAGTCCATATAACATTTGGGCGAAGAGCACGTTTATCGATTATTATCGATTAAGTTCCGATCATAAAATGTTGATATAAAAAACAATGCTACACAACTTTGTGAAGAATTCTGTAAAGAAAAATGCTGTCACAAAATAGAATTGGGAAGCTAGTGGTACTAATTAATTATAATTCAGAACTAACAACCGGATTGATAATCAGGAAACGGAAACGGGTTGAAAGTAACCATGGGAAGGGTGTGGGTTTCAACCGTATTTTAAACCTCCGTAGTAAACTGAGCACACAGACGATAACAGGCAGCACGCAATCACGGGTTAAAAGGTAATTGCGCTTCAGCCTCCTTTATTTCAAGCCGACTTAATCGCCACTGAACTCAAAACATGTCAATGGGTAGCCTACCGTTTTTTAAAGTAGCTGGAGTTGCCAGTTAGAACTTGCACAGCTGTCAGAGAGTGTAAAAATGTCACAAACCTGCACAAGAAACAAACAACCTGAAGTACAGATTTGGCTGGGCACATTTCAGATATCAGTATTGGACCCCAAAAAGATCGTTGGTGTACCTACTTCACGTACACTACACCTATGACCCAGCTGAGCCCTGCTTCATCCCTGCTCCATAACTAGACTAGAACCAGCACTCCGAGCTCCGAGAAATGACATAGTTTTATTTATTATTTTCTAAACACACCGTTTTCACTCATGTTTAAGCCAGGAGACAATATGTTTTATTCCTCTACAGAGGGATATTCAGTTTTCTTTTCTTGGCCCAATTTGTGAGGTCATTCAGCACTGGTGGAGGGCTCCACATTCATAATGCTGATCTAACTCTCGTCATTTTGTCTTCATGCACTTGACTGACAGCTGTGAGTCCCAGCGCAGCGTGTTGTTGAGCCTTGGGAAAACAAAGAGCATTATGTAAGCCACACTTAATAATCACCTGGTGATCTTGTTGATCTCTGGCCCTGGGAGCGCCTGGAACATGACATTGTGGACCCTGTGTTTACCCCCACAGTTCTGTCATGATCCTGCAGTAGAGCATAGCCATGGTCATCAGAAAAACAAGCACAGAGAGGAAAGTGGTGTAGGTCTGTCGTTGCTCTGGGTGGGGCCACACCTCTTGACCGCATGTGTAATACCCATCAAAGAGGAAGGAAGTCATATTTCAACTGAGGGACCAAAAACAGATTTTGTAAGTGTACATATTGTAACGGTGTACACCACAGAATTACCAGTCGAGAGACTTTGCTTTTTCATTATTCTAGTGCTCCTTCTGTATTAGAATACAGCGTGAGGCACCAGGAAGTACAATCAATGCATCAGAACCACACGGGGGTCATTCAACACGCATACACACCCAGTGACGGTGATAATGTCACATGCACTCAAACAAACATCATTCGTACGAGGGGGAAAAGGGGCTTTCACTCAAACAACATCTTAGTTTCCATATTTGAACATTTACGAAAACGAAATGGTGGGCAGCTAGCATTCCTGTGGCTAAGTTAGCTGCCCACCGTTACAATATAAATACAGCACGTATAGCTAGCATACATGTGATCGAATTAAATGTAATCTTCATCATAAAATACAGGCCAACAAAATATTGGTAAAAAATATAAAATTTCAACTGTGCACACCCGTTAGATATGAAACTGGCAAATTCTCTCTTAAGGAGTTTTGTTTTCAAGGGAGGACTCAATCAATGTATACAGCAGTTTGTTTCTTTGCTTTCATTTTTATAAATGCCACATTTTGCCTAACATTCCTTTATACGGGGGAAAAGGTGTAAGCAAGTGTAATCATCAAACCCCCAGTGCATTTTGGTGGTGATAAATGCAAAGCAGACTATTTAAATGAGATTATTGTACATCACAATGTCGGTTTATCACATACACCAATTGGAAAAAAATGCAGTTGCAGTTATTTGCCACACGTCTCATAAAATACAAGTATGAACAGTGCTTGAAATACAACATACATCTGCCAATTACAAGCAGTAAGAGATACAACTTTGTACTGACAACTCGTAACAACTGATAAATTCTGACTTTAAAAGGTGGGTTTTGAGTCTCTTGCGGAAGATTGCAAGTGATTCCGCGGTCAGGCAGAGAAATGGCAAGACTGCGAGGAGCGGCTTCCGGGCGCCCGGAGGGACATGGGGACAGTCAGTTTGCTGGAGGAGGCGGGCGGAGGGGTCTGGCTGCAGTGTAGGGTGTGTCTGGAAGTAAGGGGGAGCAGTTCCTCTAGCCCAGGGGTGTCAATCTTATCCGAGAAGGGCCAGTGTGGGTGCAGGCTTTTGTTCTAGCCCAGCACTAAACGACTGATTAAACTAACCAAGGTCTTGATTGTAGACCATGATTGGTGAATTAGTTGAATCAGGTGTTTTAGTGCAGGGCTAGAACAAAAGCCTGCACCCACACCGGCCCTTCTCGGATAAGATTGGACACCCCTGCTCTAGCCGCTTGATAAGCCCTAATGATAAACTCCTGATCTGAGTTCCAGTCCAACTTCCCTTTTTGAGAATAAGAATTAAAAAATATGTATTTATTTATTTTCTTACAACACTTCCTTACAACAGCGTGCTATCACTTCTTGATTTTGGTTGTGGAATCTCAACTGTCAGCCCAGATGTGGCATTTAGCTGCTCACCGTGACACTAGATAAGACTAATACTGTAGATTAAATCCTATACTATTTAGTAAACAATTCAAGGTTCACATTCTTCTTCTGAGGTTACCTGTGTTCTAGCCTCGTTTATTGTCAGTTAAAAAGATTAAGCATTAAGTCAAGTTAATTTGGATTTTTAACAAAATGTAATCAATGGGCCAATGGAAAACTGAGCCACATGAAATGGCTTACTCGTTTACTGTATGTGGGTTCTTACCAACTTTTTCAAGTATCAAAAAGGGAACATGAAAAACCACAATTGTGCTTTTAACAAGTTGTCTGTAGCAGATCGCTCCGGTTCAATTAAATTGATTAGAATTAAATTCCTTAAAATTGTTCACCGAAACAGATGATTGAAAGGTAATTGCTGTTATGAAAGCCAGACTTCACAATTATAAAGTGATACCATGCTTATAAAGCAGTGAACTCAAAACCATTATAATCTATTGTCCTTTTAGTGCCTTTCAACTCATTATTCCCTCCCTCTCTACCTCAGGTGATGTGTGGTGAGTGTTTTGGGTTAAAATGGCTGCTCTGCATCATATGGTGGGTGCTGCACTTTGGTGGTGGTTGAGGTGAGTTCTCCCCCTTCACTACTAAAGGAGAAAATGTCAAATCAAATGTCACTTCTTTTTTTTAGGTATGGTGTAAAAAGCATTTAGGTTGAGCACTCCAGAATGTAAATGGTCATCAAACTCAGGGTGGTTTGTCAAACACCTTCGGGAATCAGTGTTTGTCTCTTTTTAAGCGGCTATAATTTCTCCTAAGTTAGTTTTATTGCGGCCAGATCCCACTCGCTGCAGCACAAAGCATTAGTGGGCTTCGGGAGACAGTGTCCGCATCTGCATCACCAATATTTTGTCTGATATTCTTCTTCAGAATCTGTCCTTTCATGTCCCAAAGCTAGCTGAGCCAAACAACATCAACTACAGTTAGTCTTGGTGATTATGGCCTGTAGTTTTCGTGGATTATTTGACAATTGGTAGCTCACAGGGAAATGGACATAAACAACACCATGTGAATGACAAGACGTATAGTAAGAAGTACATCATGAAGCTATGGATTTTTGTCCAAGTGCTCCTTTAAGCACTTTGTATTAATGCCAATGGATTTATTTTCACACATTTTCATTTTACTATTTTACAAATTTACTATTTTTATTTTCACAAATAGTATTAATGCTAATGGATTTATTTTATAAAGCATTTTTCATGTCATGATCTCAAAGTGCTTAACACTGAAATGGAGAAACTCAACCACCACTGATATGTAACACCCACTTGGGTGAAGCATGGCAGCCATTTTGTGCCAGAACACTCTGGAACACTCTCCACCATACTGAGGTCAGCTGAGGTGGAGAGAGGGGGATTACCAAGCCAATTAAACTGAGGGAATGTCACATTCAAAAGATGTCTTCTCCTAGAACACAGTGCACTGGGGCATTGTTTTTTCTTTAGTTCCAAAGGCAAGACTGCCCCCTAGTGGCTCCTAACCAGCACTTCCAGTAGCAGTTTTCCCAGGTCTCCCATCCACATGCTAAGAAGGTTTACATCTGCTTTGCTTCAGTCTCTCAATATGAGTTACACGGTGGTCTGGCTGCTGGCTATCAAAAAAAAGTTTCCTTTTTAGTTTAGCCTATATGCAGTTATGGAGAAAACGGATTGATTTTTCCCAGGCGATAAAGAACTGCACCCTCAGCCCACATCAAAAGTTTACAGAACATGTTTTACACATGCACTTATACCCATACGTTTTTGTGCATTTGTGTTTGTGGGCAATTCCATTTCAAGGTAATGCTACTCTATTTAAAAGGTCTGTCTAGCATTAAGCATGCAGCGTAATTGTCAACCACTGATAAACTACTTTATCTGAATTAACTGATGCACATGTACCATGACATACCACATGGGGTACATTTAGCAAAGACTTGTGGGGAATAAATGGCTGCAAGACTCACAGCAGTGTGAAGAAACCCATTGGAGGATATTTATGCTTGTTATTGCAATAGCCTGTGCAGTCATCAAGCAGTTGGCGTATTACATTATATGTAAATGTTTGCTGTAGATGCATATATCAGACTTATCGGGTAATTCCTGTGCAGATAATTAAATGGGTCTAAAAAACTGTTTGTTTAAGAAAACTTTGGACAAGGCCCACAGATTTGCTATACAGCATTTTGTTCTACTGCAATGGGAAGGCATTAAAAGTTTAGAGGTTCTTCCACATCTAACTTAGTGTCAATAACTATAAATATACAAAAGTTGAGTACTATATACACACATGGTACTGCAATTCTTTCATTCGCAACTACAAATGTGCTCTTTGATGAATGTACCTCTGTATCTCAATGTCTTTTGATGTTTTTGGAAGTTGTACCATAGTCAGAGAGCAGAGGGACCATTTGAAAAGGGGCCCAACTGACAGCAAATAGGAGAACCACCGTGACCATCGTCTTCACAGCATGCCTTTCTTTCTGTGTCAAAGGACAACACGACAAGGTTTACAAAGGTTCAAATCATTCACTCTCTCCCTCCTCCAGTGTGTTCCTTTAGTGACATCCTTTTTCATTTGACTTTGGTTGTATTATTTATTTTCTTACTTTCACCAATATTCAGAAGAAAATAATCTTTTCATATTTCATGTTTGGTTGTAAAGGCAAGGGTAACAATCCAAAACGATGGCGTCTTTGTAAAGTTTACGTCTACATTAATGCTGCTATTGGACGATGGTGTGAGGGCTTCACCTGAAAAGCAGAGAAACCACTGCATGCCAGTGTCACTCAAACCAACTTCAGTGTTCAGTGGAATTTTGGACCTTCACTAAGCCCTTAAGAAAAAGTATTATATGTTGATATATTAAAAAAATATATCGCTTTTTTTTCATATGCCATTAATGATTAAAAAAAGTTATCCGTTAATACCACTTTCAAATGTGTGCATATTATTGTAAAATGTACAAATGGAATTATACAACATATGCATGACATGGCATGTGAAATGGAGACATGTACAACATACATTTCTCCTTTTCATATTTTGATGTTACTTTTTCATAAGGGAAGCCATGTGTGATGGGTGTATTGGCAAGGACCAAAGTTTTATTCTGCTAAAAATATCAGTCTCCATTCTCTGTGTTGATGGACCCTTTGTTTTTTCAGTATTTTTTTACAGTTTCAATGTTCGCAAACACCCTCCACACATCAGCCTCCCCCTCTGATGTGTTTGCTGCAGGGCACAACCTGACAGCCTGGTGTCAGCCCCGTGACGCGCAACGGTCTCTGACCCGGAGTCAGTCTGACCCATTCAGTACTTGCTCTGTACGCCTCTCTCCCTCTCCCCACGGTCCATTCCCACTGATTCTGTATATCAACTTGATGCAGAGTACCCAGAGAGACACCGCCTTAATCTAGGACTGCTATAGAGGGTGGTCTAACGTTAATACAGTATACTGTAATGGTGCCACTCGAGGTCCTCTGCTGTTGATCCTGTTCGTGACGTCAATTGATGTGGGCGTGGCCCAAGAGACACTCAGATTTCCCGGAGAGAGAGATAAGGAGATGCAATCGCAGGTAAGGCAAATAAGTTTTATTCACCAATGTGCACACAGGGAGAGCCGTTCAAGGACAAAACCAAACAACGCTCTGAAGACTTAATCTCCGAACACCCATTACTATAGCAAAACATGGTGGAATCTTCCCACCCCTCCCTGCTGTGCCCTCCCTTCGATATCTGGCATGATGAATACATTTACATTTACATTTACATTTTAAGCATTTAGCAGACGCTCTTATCCAGAGCGTCTTACAAGATTTACATACATTTCTCATTCAGGTGCTGTTGGCCATCTAACACCCCCAGCTATGACCATCCATAGATTTCAACCAATTACACACGCAGGCCGAAAGGGCCTACCACCTCCTAAACCCAACTCGTGTTAAGGGTGGCACGTGTGCTCACCCCTCGGGTGAAGATGATCCAAAGCCCTCTATCACATTGACTATATTCAACATCAGTGTACATTTACATTACATTTTAGCCATTTAGCAGATGCATTTATACACTTAGCAGATGCTCTTATCCAGAGCGACTTACAATCCATTTATACAGCTGGATATTTTACTGAAGCAATTCAAGTTAAGTACCTTGCTCAAGGGTACAATGGCAGTGCTCCCACCTGGGAATTGAACCAGCAACCTCTGAGTTACAAGCCCAGCTCCCTAACCATTACACTACACTGCCAGCCCTATCTGCGTGCATATACTCGATTAGTGTGGAATGTACAGGTGTGTATGAATTCTGTAAGTGTACAGAAATGTACAAAACAAGAACGGAATAAAAGAGAATCAAATCCACTTGAAGTAGTTGATGTCCCATATCTAGATTTCTCATTGCGTGTCCCAGTAAATGTTTGTGCTTTCCAACTCCACCATGTTAATTTCCATCAGGATGACCTTTCCATAAACGTTTTGGAAAAAATAATCCTGATCAAAACGTCAATTGTTGCCGCACAAAAAAGCAACACAAATAGAAGCTGAATGTGCTGGAGTAGGGTATTCCTTAGTTTAGTTTGATGCCAAAAGCTTTCATGGAGCTATAATGATTACGATTAAAAATTTTTAATAAACAGTAATTATCTCCACTTTGTGAGCATACCACATTGGGGCTGCAACTACCATAGCAATCAACCCGGCCACTGGAAAGAGACTGAAAACATTTAGTGGCATATTGATCAAAAACAATGTTTAAATAAATGAAGAGTTCACTGGTTGTGATCACTATAACAAAAACAGCACAAAATGATACAACATGCATTTCCTGTAAGGCAGTGGCATTAATAATTGCCTTTGAAGAGCCACAGGATGTCTGGTTTTTCTACTTGCCTTAAAGTCAGCAACAATTTCAGACAAAAGCAGAGTTCTATGTAGTCAACTGCTTTGACTAACAAATTAAATGCTGAGCTTGCACATCTTGTAGCCCTCTAAAGGCAAGAGTGATTACCACTGCTCTGAGGGGACATTGTTTGGTTCTATCTTGCACCAGTTTTTCAGCCTGATGTTCAATTACTCTGATACTAGCTCTTCTGTATCTGTGTTCCTGTTGATCTTGTCCCTGTATTGTGTGTATAAACTAACTTACCGTTATGGCCTTGTACTGTAATTTACTATGGATAACACTGTCTGTTATCTGAATAAATACACAGAGAAATCAGCACAAGGGTTAGGGTTAGTGGGGGTTAGTGCGGGGCGGGGAAGAAATACAAGTCACAATCTCTGTAGTTATTGAAGATACTGGTTTATGAAATCATACATGAAGTACAGAATAATTGTCATTAATGTGATGTCACAATAATGATAATGATGCTGTACTTTATGTATTCATTTTTAAACCAATATCTTCAATAACTACAGAAAGAGTTTTGGGGTAGCTTGATTAGGCAGGTGCTTTTAAGACAATATTTGGTTTTCTGGGGTCCTCAAGTTGTCGTCTTTCTTTACATCTCTTTGCAGCTTCTGTGTGTGACAGGGTCAGTGAGAGCCAAAATGCCGTAGTACTGCTAAATAGCCATGAGGTGGAGCTGTCACACTGCCTAACCACATTGGCCTGCCAGTATCAGCACACGTCAGGCTAGACAAGAGAAAGCTTGCAGAACCACAAACGTCGTTCTGATCCCGTTATATTATCAATGTCACCAGTAGGCTAGAGGGGCTCGGTGTTACATCCTTTAATGGGGCCCAGGATTGATGACAGCGCCCCTGGTGGTCTAATGGATCTGTGATTACGGCGGCAGCACCAGGCCTTGAGCTGTGGGCTGCGTTCCTTCTCATCAAACCTCTTGGTGGCATGACATGGAGAACAGTCGCTTCGCAACTTCAACGGGTACAGAATTCCATGGAACCTCTCCACGGCAATACAGGCCATGGTGAGAATGCTAGTCGCTGTGGCAGGCACCTGCAGAAATGGTATTAACTTGTGCAGGAAATCACCTGCAACACGAGAAAGATAATTGCATGAACAGTAAATCTCCGTTCTTCATTGCATTATGTGACTAGCTTCTACCACACTACTCACATTTGGGAATGGTTTGCTAAAATATCCTCATGGAATCATTTTGTTTAAAGAATTTTATTTTGTTGACTGTGTACGCCGTAACAATATTGTTTTGCTTATTTGAATTCATTTCATGGTTCTCTGTAACAATATTGTAGGTTTGGTTCAATTACTTTGCCACATTGAAAATTTATGCATTCACTAACGTGGATAAAAGCGTCTGCTAAATCTTTATATTTTATTATTATTATTTTTGTGAAATATAATTTTTGGAAACAACATTTTTTTTTTATTTTTGTGTGGCAACATTATTATTGACAGCAATAATATTTTCAGTTCCTCTAGAAAAATGTTATTATAGGAGTTTACAAAAGATAAAAAAGCAAATGCACTGTTATTTATTGTAGCCAATATCTTTATATAAATCAAATGTCTGCATTAAAACTATACACACTGTCACCTATTCGTTAGATAATTTATTCAGCCATGTTCACATGGGAGTGTAATATGTGAAACGCAACAATCTTGAGTAGTGTGTCATGAGAATTGTTTCTCTTCTCTCTCTTCTACCCACTCTTGCTTTTTTTCATTTGAAACAGTTAAAACAAAATGAATTGTATATAGTTACCATTGTACTTTCATAACTAATAATGCATAATGGCTGGTTTATTCTGACAGCTTAAGAACACTGGGATTAGTGCCTTAGGCCATCTGACAGGACAGACACCTTATCCTTTATTAGTATCAAATATTCATAAACACTCGTGGGCTAGGTATATTGACCACGTCCACATATGTCAATCACTTTCAAGAAACCAATCACATGACATCGCTCAAAACCCAAAGAGGACAATGTCCGTTATTTGAACATGGAAGCAGAGTTGATTTCCTCAGCAACCTGGCAACCCTGAAGGGCTTCTTACCTGCCAACCAGTTTGTGAAGAAGTTCTGCAGCAAGGTGGCAGGAATGCAGAAGATGGAGATTAGGGGGGGGGTCACTCAACACCAAGGAGCAGATGAGGAAGGTGCTAGGAGACTGAAGGGCTTTCCTCTGACACAGCAGCAAGAGTACGGCCGTGTTTCCCACCAGCGTCAGGGTAAAGATCAGCACGTAGAGGAGGCCAGAGACGGGCTGCAACGCAAACGGCAGCCGCGGGACGTACACCAGAGGCAAAAGACCGTACTCCTGGATCAACTGCCTCCTGGAGCGGTTTGAGGCCTCCAGCCAGACGTCCAGAAGCCGCACCGTGAAGTTCACTCTTGAGCAGCCAGACCGGGAAGAAAATGAGCTGGAAAATAAGTCACTCAGTCCAAGACCCAAGGGGCATTTCCTACGGCAGCTTGTACCTACATAACATATGCCATTTCGCTTTTATCCAAAGTGACTTTAGTGAATGCATACATTTTTCAGTATATGTGGCCCCAGTGGGAACCTAAGGATTGTCAACGCCATGCTCCCCCTACTGAGCCACACAGAACCACTTAGGATTATTGTGTTTATTTATTATAGCCAGAAGTGAAATTAACTTCTGGTCCCTACTGAGTAGCATGTGTCACACCATGCATACACTGGAATGCTAAACCATGCATGGCTAACGGTTCCCCCTGTGGATGTGGATAAATGGCAGGTGTCTATGAGCCAGAGGACTAAGCCCCGCCTGAGATGGAGTTATTATGGGATATATTTGGTAATCTATCATATTTCAGATTGCATTTTGCAGATTTCAAACGGGGTGGGGCCTAAGGCCCATGAACGTCAAGATCTGGCCCTGGGTTTGAGGGTCGATTCTGCTTTATGGTCTTTTTGTAAAACTGCTCCTTTGAAGGGTTTTGCTGTCACTGGTGTGGTGAAACGTGTGCCAGGAGACAGAGCACATTCACCTGGTTTTCCATGCTATCTGTCCCACTTGCTCTGATCAAAAGGAATGGCACCACTTACTATATAGGTTACTGGCTGGATACTGCCTGGTCCTGGTCCCCACCATATTCTCTTGAAGTTGAAGCTGCTATTTCCTTCCTTGTAATTGTGCTGATCACCTGTACAAATTAGAATAGTACTTTTTTTTAAATGCTAAACTGGTAAAATAATTTGTTTGAATGAATACAGATAATGACAACTTAACAATTTCTCACTATTGTGGGTGGATTCGAAAGTGGCAGGCTGTATTAATGCACAGGCATTGCAGGGCTTTGCATTTGTGTGAAAGAAAAATGTAATTTTCATATTTATTTCCATCACATTCAGAAACTATCTAATATGTAGTTGTCTGGACACAATAAGGTGTGAACTTCAAAGGTGTATTCAAGAGAGAAAACTATTCTGTAAACAATTTGAAAACCACACCTGAGCTCTTCTGAATGATTTGTGAGGTTTGGTAATGGTGTTTATAGGAGGATGCGCAGAAATGAAACCGCTTTTCTGGCAATGTACTGTGAACATCTCTCACATGAACGATCGACAATGGTTTGCCAATGAAAAGCAGATTCATTCAAATAATTATTATTGCAACATTGATTATCAGACATATCATTTCAGACTTTTCCCTAGGTTTAGAAAAGGCTTTGGTGATGGATATTTAGAGGGGGGGAAATTTAGCAATTCTGTCAATTCTGACCCCATACTTTTTTATTCAAACCTTTACTCCTAAATATTTTGAGCAAAATCCTACAACTCCCAAATGATAGGCAGGAAAAGACCATTACTATTCTGAAGGCAGGAATATCAATATCAAAGATTTGCCAGGACGAGGACATGAGAGTTTATCCTGCTCATGTTAGCCTGGTGCTAAATAACCAGCACACACTAACCGCACTGTGTCTGAGTGCACTGCGCCACATTCGCATGATGACATGTTCAGTGATGAGTCATAGTGCACAACAGGAGGTGGTGAGTGTGTCTAACGGCCTGGCACTTCGTGTTCCACAGATGACGTTCCAGATGGATCGAGGCCTGCACTACTCTACTAGACTGAGCAAGTAAGCCCTGTCCGATCCTGACAGAAAAGAAAAGAGGACAAAACGAATGTTGCTGGTTAATTAGCTAGCCAATAAACTAACGTGGAAGGCAGCTAAGAAATGCGAGGGCGGTGAATGCAATCTATGCTGGGTGGTCCTTTTTTCCACAGCCCACACAAACAACTCAGCTAGGCCTTCCACAATGCTGAGCGTGCCCACAGCTAAATGGTTGGTTATATATCCTTGACTTGTGTATGTCCCTGATGGAAATGGGCCCATTCCTCTTGAGTTTGGTATGCCCAGTATGCCCTTCTGTCCAGGGGGCGTCCACAGAAATTTGCAGGGAACCCTACTTCATCTGGCTCTTGATAGGGGTTGTCAATCACATACCCTGTTAACCCTCCCTGTGGTTCTGGACCTGCCACTGCTTCTGTCCACTGTTCAATGCCCTCTTTAAAAAGGTTTAAAAACTGTTCTTTCTGTGCTCCCTAAACTATGCAGAACTGATGTTTATGATACATGAATATGATGTGCAGATCGTATGTATAAGAATAAAATCGGCATGCACTGCAGCTATTTTAATGTAAAATTCTGAACCATGCATCCAAATATGAAGCCAAGCCTACTTCTAAACCATGATATTTTTTTTTTTTTTTTATTTTTTTTCTCTCCTCAGTGTGATCTTGTGATTTCAAACAATATATAAACTGCCGGAAGCTAAATAGATTCTTCTTATCTTGCTCCACTCAAATTTGCACCAATGTCATATCACCTGCCTGAGATGAATGAGGAGCAAATTATTTTACTGTTCAAATGGAAGGAAGTGAAAGGCACAAGGCACAAGGTAAAATAAAGGTGTTATGAGTACCAATAAAACGGTTTTGTATTTACTCTTATGGAAATTATATGGTTGTATATATATACCATTTAGCAGACGCTTTTATCCAAAGCGACTTACAGTAGTGAATGCATAGATTTTTCAGTATGTGTGGTTCCAGTGGGAATTGAACCCACAACCTAAGCGTTGCCAACGCCATACATACCTACCTCTACCTACTGAGCCATAGAGAACCTTACTGTATAAGGAATATACAGTATTGCAAATCTGCAAAGAAAGACCATTATAATCCTCAGCTAACAAAGTCTAAAACAATCAAGAAGGTGCTATGGGGCACTACAAATAAAATCTTAAACACAAACAAATCCAACTGAATTTAAAGTAGATGGTGACCCAGCAACACTAACCCACAAATGTATTTTTACTGAAGTTTGTCTGACACTGGGAGCAAGATTCCAGCAATTAATGAAAGTCCTTTACGGTACATGAATTTTGTCTCTTCCAACTAATTTCAATTTGACTTTGTGAACCTTAAATATGTTTGGGAATTTGGGAACTTACTCCTGGTCATGATCGATGTGATGTAAAGTTGTTGTGAAGTATAATTGCCAAAGGTCAAATTGCCAAAGGTATTCTTCCCCAATTATTAAATATTGCTAAAATTGTCCTCATTTACAAGGCAGGTGGTCCCTTAGCTTTCACCAATTACTGCACCATCTCAATTATCACATCCATCTCCAAAATACATAAAAAGCTTGCCTATAATAGACTGATTAAGTATCTTGACAAAGAAAATATAAACTACAACCATTAATATGGCTTCAGAAAATCTTGTTTGCCATTCACCAATACAAAACCAGTCCCTAGGTCCACTATTCTAAATGATTACCGGGGTTTAGGTTCTCCAAGGAAACCTGTGTCACTTGTATATATGTAGTCTACATCATTGTTTTTGCTCAGAATATTTTTGCCATGGGGATTCAATAAGCTACTAAGGATTGTAAATGCTAATGTAAGTCAATACCAACATTCAAGGCCCTGATGGATCATTTAAGTCCAGTGATGTATTGCTAATTCATTATCAAATTGTTCGATTGCTCTGTCTCTCTTCTGAATTTATCTACGTTGTGAAGAAGGCTTTTTCTTTTTAACAGATTAAGGCGCCTAATTTAAGTTTTTTTAATTGCTATTTAGTTTTGCGTTAAAAGTTGCCTTTGTATGTTCACATTTTTAAGTTTATGATTGAATACTCTCGAGATACGTTGCGTATCATATAAAATTGTTACGGGCAGTAAAAAAGGTTATAGCGCATTTTAGAAAAAATAGTCTTTCAATATGCTTTATAACAATATGGTCACCAGAGGGCGATATTGCATAGCATATAGGCTTCCACACAAACTACCCACCAGTTCATTCTGCACCAGTTTATACAGTACACTAAATTCGAAATAAAATCGTTACTTTTAAATTATAATACATGATCTCTTATTTAGAAAATGAAGATGTGCAACTGAACGAAAATATGTTTTATACGAGACGTACTGTCCAATGGAGATCGCGCCCCGTAGCAGGTAAACTTTGGACTACATTGTCTGTCGAGCATTGCGGATAGGTGAAGGAACTAGCACTCAAAACAGAGAGGGAACTAGTCTGAAGACAGGTAGCTAGCAAACTAGTAGAAGTTTACAGCTTTCTTAGCTAGCTAGCTAGCTAACTATATTTGACATTCTCATTAATTAAGATGAAGAATAGAATTGCACGTTGAAAGTGCACAGAAGTGTTTTTGAAGTTGTGGTAAGTATGTCTTATTTCACCATCGCTTTGGCTTAAGTATAACATCGTTTTTATTGAGCTTTTAACTTTACTATCAAGGCTGCCAGGTTTGGCCAGGTCTTGTGACGGGTGGCAATAAAACAGCAACAGATTTACAGTTACTGCAATTTAATACCACTGACAGTGGCAATTAAATCCGTTAACACGAAAGGAACTGGAGCTTTTTAAAAGACGCTTTTGTCTGCCTTGGTTGACCTGACGCATTCAGACCAACAACCCTAGGAGCTGCATACCTAGGAAGGTGCTATATTTTAAATTACGGGCTTTGGAGTTGTATTGGTGCTCGATTGTGTGACGAATAATGAGTTAACTACGTAAGGAACTAGCTCGCTAGCCTAGTTAACAGGATTGCACGGTAGCTGATGTTAGCTAGCTGCCATTAAGTCTTATCGAAGGACGTACTGTATTATCAAAACATTTAGTTTGCGTGCTAGCTAGCTACGTTAGCTGTAAAATAGTGCTGTAAAATGCCTGGCTCTGTGAAAAAGGCTAAGATAGCGCTAGCTACCTAACTAGCTATTTTAGAGAACATATGTTCAAAAAACTGTCAGAAACACGGCTATTCATCTGTGCTGTCTTGATAAAAAAGCAGGTATATGGATGTATAAATGGTATGTGAATGTTTGTTTACTCGTGATGGATAATAAGGGCCTGCTAATGCAAAAAGTAGCCTTCGTCAGAAGAGCTATTTCGTCAAGAAACGTAACTTTCTGTCCAACCAGGACATTTTAATGTATTCTATTAATCATGCTGTGTCAATCGATTTATAATTGCATGCTATTCCAAAAGTAAGACGGGGAAAGGTTTCATATAATCCACAGACACTGTGTCAAATGAGGTCAAGTGCTCAACAATGTGTCCGTAATACTAGAACATTTGACAGAGTGCGATCATGACAGGACATATGATTATATTTTTTTACGTTATATATAATATATACTTATATATAAGTAACGTTATATATATTTTGAGTTGATGGAAATGTTGGGGGTAACGTTAGACAAAATAATGTCAAAAACCTTTTCCCATGAGGTTTGGCCGAATTGCAGGTGTGTCAGTTGCAGAAACGGCTAAATTGTTTAATGTGTCAAGGGAAACAGTGTTTAAAATCACGACAGCATACGCCAAACAAGGAAGAACTGCATCAGAAAAAGGAACTGTGGTCGCAAGTCCAAGCTCATACACAGGGGTAGACGCTTAACAAGGTCGTTTCTAAAAATCACAATCAAGTGAAACGCCTTCCATGGCCTCCCCAATAACCATGTCTAAACATCATCAAACCTTTATGGGAACTTCTGTTACATAGAGTGTGAGGAAGATTTTCATCTCTCAAAGACCTGGAGGCTTTTCTTCTTGAAGAATGGATAGAAAAATACAAATAAATTAATTGTCTTAACTGTTAAGGTGTCCACCTTCTGGAAATTGATACAGTGGTAATAGTTTTCACTTTTCATAATTGCCAAATTCCACCCAATTTTTTTTCTTTCATTTATAATATGATGGAAAAGATTAAATCTGTTTGCCACGATCATCATGACCAAATGTGTATAATTTAACACACAAGAATCATTCTTTTTTTGCTATTTGGTTAGCAAATCATCTTCAGCCCAGTCAGACTCGACGTGATCAGGCAGCCTTTCCCCCACACAGCTGTGAGCAAGTGAGGAAGTGGATCCTACCCTGGTGAAGTCCAGGTATACAACAGAGTGTGGTTGCTCATAGAACACGTGCTTCCTGTTTCCTCTGGTACACTTAGGTCTGAAATGCACCTGGCTTTGTCATGGTCTACAAGGTCTTTCGCTCACTCTTGCCAAACTGCTAGATGGAAACGGGCCCAGAATATCAAATATATACGCTGGGAGTGTGAAGGCTAAATCAACAAAACAAATCATTGTTAGACCAACGTGTTGTGGTTACTGTCACAGATTTATTCACATATGTTGCAATTAGATGTTTACTGTTGCAATAGTTGTTATGTAATACTGGTTTTCCATTGTAAATAAAAATGTACATTTCTCTCGAATACCAAGATATAGGCTAAAGCAGTTGTATTGACTGTATACCTACATCTCTGTGTTTAATAATCACATTTAAATAAGCCCATTTGATAATATTAGCTGACTAGTAATAGTAGAGTATACCTATACACTATATGGCCAAAAGCCAGTGGACACCTGACCATCACACCTATATGAGCTTGTTGGACATCCCATTCTAAAACCATGGGCATTAATATGGAGTTGGACCCCCTTTTGCAGCTATGACAGCTGCCACTCTTCTGGGAAGGCTTTCCACAAGATTTTGGAGTGTGTCTGTGGGAATTTTGCCCATTCAGCCAAAAGAGCATCTGTGAGGTCAGGCACTGATGTTGGACTAGAAGGCCTGGCTCGCAATCGGCGTTCTAATTCCTCCCAAAGGTGTTCAATGGGGTTGAGGTCAGGGCTCTGTGCAGGCCAATCGAGTTCCTCCACACCAAACTCATCTAACCATGTCTTTATGGACCTCGCTTTGTGCACAGGGGCACAGTCATGCTGGAACAGCAAAGGGCCTTCCCCAAACTGTTGCCACAAAGTTGAAAGTGCCCAATTGGCTAAGATGTCTTCGTATCCTGTAGCATTAAGAATACCCTTCACTGGAACTAAGGGGCCTATCCCAAACCCTGAGAAACAGCCCTGAACTCAATCATTAGTAGGGGTGTCCACTGACTTTTGGCCATATAGTGTACATGCAGGCTGTCTCTACATTGCCATTTTCCAGAAGGTGGACACCTTAACATTTAAGACAATTCATTTGTTTGTATTTTTATTAATCCTTTATTTAACCAGGTAGGTCAACTGAGAACTCAAATCTCTTTCGCAGTGACGACCTGGGGAATGAAGGTGGGTGGGGAAATGCAGGAACACGGAACAAGTGAAATGCGGAAGCAAGAGAACATTAGATTACGAGAAAGAGGAATCGAGACAAAAATGCACTACAAGTGGGGAGGGAGGGAATTTTTAATTTTTGAGATGTCGAGCGGTATCAGGAGGATATGGCCACGGAATGTACGTACGCGTGCGTGTGATTTAAGTGAAGTACATTTAAGCCTTTAGATGAGCAGGGCTGACTGGTCTCACCCGTCCCCGTCTCTCTCTCTGGTCCTCAGGGCTTGTCAGGATGGGGTCCATGTTGCTCTTCTACGTGTCGTACCTGCTGTGCGTGTGCCTGGGCGTCCTCTGCCTGGTCTTCGTGTCCTACTGGAACTCCACCTGGCGTGGGGGCTTCGCGTGGGACGGCACGGCTCGCCAGTTCAACTGGCACCCTGTCCTGATGGTGACGGGGCTGGTGGTGCTGTATGGGAACGGTGAGAGAGGGCGCTTGGATTAGTCACGTTAGTGGCGGGCGGCGGGTCACGGCGAAACAGGTGTTGGGGAACAGGAGTGGAATTGGGGAATCTGCCAAAATTACCAGCATGTTCCTTATTTTCATTATTGTAGAGGATCTACATATTGGAAGTAAATGGTAATGTTGCATTGTTTATTTGTATACTGCTGTATTGTAATTGTTTTGTGTATTGTTACAGGAGAATGTGTTTTTTGAATTAGTGTACTTATTTAATGTGTAACTGAGTGTAATTATTAGCTTTTCAAATGAATTAGTTAGATCAGTGGTCTTCAATCCTGGTCCTGGGGGAGCCCTGTGTATGCTGGGTTTTGTTACAGCCGATCTTTTGATCGATTAGGTCGGATGTTGAGAACATGAAAACAGGTTTGGGTCAGTGCCGTTTGCTTTGAGTTCTTCATTTTCAACAAATGGTTTAGTTTCAGTGACCAGGTGTCCACACCTGCAATCATTTACCATACAGCACATGCCATAAATTAAAACATTAGTTGATTTGACTGATTTAAGTCCTGGGGTGTGAATATTATGAGATATGTATTCTTCATGGCATGCATAGCCATTTCTGACATAATGTGGTCTTAAGAAGGTAAACCATCCTTCAATAATGTTAAAAGTGTCTAATTAAGAACAATTAAGAGCTTGTTACAATGTTGGAATGAAAACCAGCATGCACAACAGCTCCAACGCTGGTTCACTTTGAGATTAGACCACAGTAAAACGTTCCATTTAGAAGACACAGGAACAGTCAGATCAAGAAATGTAGCTAAAATGACCGATCACGTAAATAATTGGGCTAATTAAATCATTAAGAGCAGACGTTGATATGAAGTCTAGAAACCGATACAGCCCTCCTTGCCCACCCAAGATGTAGACCAACTGAAAAGATTTCAATATCACTATCATATACCAAAAAGTCATTCATATTTGCCACTTGCAAAAAGGAAACTTGCAAGAATTTCTGTCAGCATAGGACAGGATAGAGGCTAGATGCCACCCATGCAGAGGACAAATACGCCGCGAAATTCACCATCGTAACTGATGGTTCGGGTTAGGGTTACGGTTAGGTTTAGGGTTATGGTTCGGTCATGCGCACTGTAAAATCGAAAAACATCCCCAGAACAGTCACATCTCGAATCGCATGTCGTCCTCTGCATGGGTGGCATCTAACCTCCACCCTTAGGACAGGGGCACAGCTAGCCAGCCGCAACATCCACACTGCTTGCTGGCTAACTATATAGCTGTTGTATTGTAAACATGTTGTAACCATAAGTGCAGGTCAAAGTGTATTATTTTATGTCAGCATCTAGGTTTGGTGCTACAATGAACAGTGTCAATTTTCAGTCAATCCAGTTGTTACTAGATAAAATCAGACAAAAAAAAAAAAAAAGCGGATCTCTGCCATTGTTGTTAGGTTCCACAAAACCTTTGGCAGAAGGCACGCGCTGAGTCTGGTTCCCACGGTTGACGTCAGAAAAACACCATTATTTATTCACGTCTTTCCCACAGTGACTTCACGATTTTTATAAATTGGGGATATATTTAGTAAAATAATTGCATCCCGCGTGTTTTCTATTTAGCGGGGTGTTTACTAATGCTAAGTAAATAACGACGGCGTGTTCATTGCTACAACAACACCGCTTTATTTAAGGGACGTTTTGAGTGTGTGAGGAAACCACAATTTAACATTGAGCGTAAGAGGAAATGCGCGTTTTCCAAAGAGGAATTGCAGGTGTTCACATATTCATATCTCTCAGCTTCGCAAGCAGTGCGTTGTTCTTGACGATGGTCACTGAACGAGAGATGTTAGGAAAGCCGACGTAGAAGAAAAAATAATGTTGTAATGAGATCCCTATTACCGGTGGCTTGATTATTGGTTAATTTCAACAAAGGTTTATAGTAACAAAATGAGAATGATGGCTACTGTAATGTAACTAACAATTCCAATCAATAAAGGGTTCAACTGATTTTAAAAATGGATGCATCTTGACATCACTTTCAAAGTTACGAAGAGTTGCGTTCTATTGCATTGTTTCCACAGGCATGTAAAAAATAAAGTGCGTTGAAAACACATTTTCCCATTGTAGCAGTACCATAAGAAGCTGGCAATCTCTCGTTTTAGCACCAATGTCAATGTCCTTCAATTACATTTACCCCTGCTTTCTCCGGACTAAATAACGGCCACAATCAAGTGAGCCGCAATTGACCCTTCGCTAAACCACGCCCCCCTTAGTTACTGTTGCTAAGTCCGTCAAGCTTTCGGAGCCAGCATGGCGCTCCCACTGTCGCTAACTGCACTTCCTGGAGAAATATTGTCAAATTTTTGGAAAATAGAAAAAGCGATTTCAGATAGAAGCAGACAGAAGTATCTACAATATGCATTTGAAGGTTATATTCAAGATATCACACTGACTCAGCAACAAAATGACGTAAAAAAAATTCAGATAGAAGCGAAAGCCTACAGATCAGAGTAAAAGTGAACCACCGCATCACCTGGCGATTGAGACAGAGGACAACGACATTAAGGAGCAACACTGTTTCTGTAAAGCTGGGTAGGTCTCTATTCACTATTACAATCATTAAAAAGCAAAAGCAGTAGGCCTATATAACGTTACATTCAGTAGTAAGTTAGCTAGCATTAGCTAACTAACGTAACATTAGTAGCCTATAGTGTACTGTAACGACATTACTCTGGTTAGCTCCACAGGTAGCTCCCTGGACCTCTGTAAAGCAAAAATATCAGCAGTGTGTCAGCCCAGTCCTCCACAAGATTTGGGTACTCGGGACTGGGCTTCCCATTGACAAAGTGCTGAAATAGTAATGAAAAATAGTATTACATTTTGACATCAAGGTAACGTTACCCACAGGTTTTTAGAGCTTGACGGTAACATCTTAACGTTAGCAAGCTGGCTGGATCACGAATAACAAAGCTAACATTTAGTCTAACTTTACTAACGTTGCAACCCGGAGCTGTATATCCAGACCGTAGCCACGTTAGCTTAGCTGGCTAACACTTTTCAGGATTTGATTTTGGTTTTGTAAAGGAAAAAAAACATATATCTCCTTCCAACCTCTCTGGGTAACGAGTGTCACTGTTACAAGTGCCCCAGGCACAACGTTTAACCATAATTATGAAGAAAATCTCTACATTTTCCGTCAAAGTCAATGGAGCGCAGCAAAAAACTGTCGGACCTCTGTCGGAGTCTGTCAAATACTGCGCTGTGATTGGCCAGTCTGTGTTTTCGGGCGTGGTTTAGCGAAGGGTCAATTGTTACCAACCTTGAAAATCAACCTTGAATATCATGAGTCATGTGCATATTTTGCATCCTCTCTTCCCGAGTTTTTGCGGCCATACAAATAAAACTCCTCAAAACACATTTGCATTAGGACAACCAAAAATGACCATTTCTGCATTTCACCAATGCAAAAGGTGCTTACGCCACCAGAGTAGATACCTAATGTCCCAATTCTACAGGCAGCAAGAGCTCTGCAGCACCGCAAGGTCTTGATAATGAAATGAAATGAAATATGCCATTTAGCAGACACTTTTATCCAAAGCAACTTATAGTAGTGAATGCATACATTTTTCAGTATATGTGGTCCCAATGGGAATCAAACCCACAATCTAAGCATTGTCAGCGCCGTGCTCTACCTACTGAGCCACACAGAACCATAGATAAATGCTAAAGATAAATCTGCCCCCAGGTCTCACTTCAGGAAATTGCAATTGCTCCAGCGAATATGAGAGTACGGAAGACTGTCAGCGTGATTGCCGTAGTTTTCCGTTGGGGGCGTTTGCATTCGGTCTGAATGCTTTACTTTGTTGAATGGCTGTCTGCAGTTCATCCCGCCTTGACCCAGCGGCAGTGTAGTGTAATGGTTAGAGAACTGGGCTTGTAACGACAAGGTTGCAGGTTCGATCCCCAGGTGGGGGCACTGCCGTTGTACCCTTGAGCAAGGCACTTAACCTGAATTGCTTCAGTGAAATATCCAGCTGTATACATGGATTGTATGTGTAAGTCACTCTGGATAAGAGCGTCTGCTAAATGCCTGTAATGTAATGACCCTATTAGCGGCAGTGCTGTACCGCGTCCCACTGACCTGGGGTCAGAACAAGCTGCCCTGGAAGCTGCTGCATGCCAGCTTGCTCTTCCTGGCTCTGATCCTGTCCATCCTGGGGCTGTGTGCCGTCTTCGGCTTCCACAATGCCAACGGCGTCCCCAACCTCTACTCGCTGCACAGCTGGCTGGGCATCGTCACTACAGCCCTCTTCACCGCACAGGTATGGCCCCGCCCGCGCTCCTCGTCACGTATATCAGGCAGGCAGTGTGGTATAATGGTTAGGGAGCTGGGCCTGTAACTCAGAGGTTGCTGGTTCAATCCCCGGGTGGGGCACTGCCATTGTACCCTTGGTACTTAACCTGAATTGCTTCAGTTAATATCCAGCTGTATAAATGGATTGTAAAGAAATGCAAACTGTAAGTCGCTCTGTATAAGAGCGTCTGCTAAATGCCTAAACTGTAATGTAATGTCATGTCACATAGCACTTTGCGTTTTAAGGCCGTGACACGCTGGCAATTCTTTGGTAGCAATTGCCGCCAGTTGCAACCGCTTGCTGGCAACACAATGAATGTGAGAAAGTAGAGCAACCAGGTATGGATACGGTCTGCTGAAATATAATGTTGCATCATTGTTGTTCAATTATGACTCTTATGTCATTGTAAGTTATGTGATATTTGTTATGTGTACAAAAGCACGATTGAGATGACTAAGATGGGACAATCTTGCTGAACCCCGAATGCAGCTAAAACAATAAAAAAGTAATAAGTTACATGTTTTCAGATTTGAAGCAGTAAAGCAGTCCCGTGACACGGTGACGGGACATTCATTTAAAACGTGAACTCGGTGTGCACCCTGCTCCGGACCCCTGGCGCTTGTGTTTCCCTGATCGTCCGTGATAGTCCACGTAATGATCTCGTTTGGCGGTCTCCTTTGGCGATCGTGTTTTAGAAGCGGGACAGATTGCGTCTCCCCGCTCACCTGTCTGTGTCTCTGCGGCCAGTGGGCACTGGGCCTGGCTGCCTTCCTCCTCCCCTGTTCCCCCGTAGCACTCCGCGGGCTGCTGAAACCCGTCCACGTGTGGATGGGCGGTGCCATCTTCATCCTGAGCATGGCGTCCTGCATCTCGGGCATTAACGAGAAGCTCTTTTTTGTGCTGTAAGTGTCTGGTGGAGCCAGCTGGCGCACGCACATCTGCCCTGCTGGTTAAAAATAAAGACGTGTTGTTTTTCTTCTTTAGTGTGCTTAGATGAACTGAACTGATTTGTGCGGGTTTAATTATTGTTTTCCTGCTTTAGCAGATGTATAACGTTCTGCTATTGTTAGAATGGTTATCTGTTATTGTTACTGTTAAATGTCATTGTGATTGTTGGTATTTTTCTTGTAATTTGGTGTCATGAGTTGTAAGGGCAACCTGCAAAGTGGCTTAATTGTCTCGCACCCCGTTTGGTTAAGATTCCAGGGGTGTGACTGCACAATGTTTCATGCCTTTTGTTTTGTTTAGCACATTGTGTCCTCTTTGTACAAAGTTTCTCCCAAAAAAAAGAATCAGAAAACCTCCGTTTGGGAGTCATGTGCAGTGTTCTTTGCTGCAGTGGCCTAAATTTGCATTTCCTCAGTCGACCTTAACCATTGGCTCTCTGTCTAGCAACGGAAACACCAATGGGACACGGCCATATTCTGATCTGCCAGCAGAGGCCGTATTTGCCAATTCATTAGGAGTCCTGATCATAGCCTTTGGATTGGTTGTCCTGCAAATCTTGTCCAATAAGAGGTGGCAACGACCAGAGCCAGGGTGTGAGGAGGAGACTTCTAGAGTGAGTATGACAACAAAGAACAGGTACAGGTAACTGCCAAAATAAAGGAAACACCATGAAGTGTCTTAACAGGGCATTGAGCCACCACAAGCCGACAGAAAAACTTCAATGCACCTTAGCGTAGATTCTAGATGGCATATCATCTAAGGCTATTGGAGGGATGCAACACCATTCTTCCACAATAAATTTCATCATTTTGTGTATTGTTAATGGTTGTGGAAAACACTGTCTCAGACACTGCTCTAGAATCTCCCATAAGTGTCAGTTGGGTTGAGATCTGGTGACTGGAGACGGCCATGGCATATGGTTTACATCGTTTTACATGATCATCAAACCATTCGGTGACCACTCGTGCCCTGTGGATAGGGGCATTGTCATCCTGGAGGAGATCACTCCCATCAGGATAGAAATGCTTCACCACAGGATGAAGGTGATCACTCAGAATGGCTTTGTATTTATTGCCATTTACCTTGCCCCCTAAGGAGTTGAGTGGACAGGAAAATGCACACAACACCATAACAGAGCCGCCAGAACCCTTCACTTACTCAAGTGTTCCCTTTTTTTGAAGTTACCTGTATATATGTATATATAAATATGTACAGATTATTTTTCATTGTTTTCCAGCATGCTAGTGATGCTTTGTTCAGGTGCAAAGGAAAGACTGCATAGCTGGGATTGTAAAGCTGTAACATTATAGCTGCATTGAGGACTGCGGTTTCCATGGCAGCAGTGAAGGTTTCTTTATACTGACGTTTCCATGTCCCAAGTTTGTTTTCACAAAATGTGGTTTATCGAGTTTGCTGTTTGTCATTGTTTTCAGCCATTGCTTGATGAGGACAGCTGATGGAAGAACCTCTCCCAGACCTCTCAAACAAGGCTTGCTCTTGTGATATCCCTTACTGAAGACTGGAGTTTGATTTTTGTCCCTCTATATGTGTTGAATCACTCCTTGGACAAGCCATATTTCCTGGTGTCATCCCAAAAATGATCATCTACTACTTAGGCATTACTCAGAACAATGTGATCAATAAATGTACTGGCAAAATAACTGAATATATCAAGCTAAACATGGCTGTGTTTTCTCAAAAGGAATTAAAGGTGCAATTTGCTCAAAATGAATGCCACCTCGTCATTTAATCTCGACTGGTAATGTTTACGGTGCGTTTGATGGTACGTTTAATATTGTTTCAATATAATTAACGTTTCCTGTGGTATGCACATATTTTTAAAAATGTTGAAAAAGGGGTTGGAGTATAAATGAGAATTATACGATATATATATTTTTTTACATTTTATTTACTGTTCATTGTGCGGTTTTTATTTTTTTCTGGAAACATAAACCGAATAAACCGTCCAATCGTTTGTGCTTCAACCTCCCCAAAGATTTCCACCTTTGTGACACAATCCGGTTGAAACTGGAATCTGATCGGAGAGGCAAGGCACTACAACCGAATTCACGTGATGTTGAAAGTCACCAGTGGAGGTGGCTAACAATTGACTTTCCTCTACACCAATCAAAATATACCCTTTGGAAAGAGCGATATAAGGTTTAGGAAGTAACCAATGGCTGAGGAATGAATGTCTGTGTTAATGCAATAGCCAATAGGAGTCTTTATTACCAAACACTCGCTGTATTTGCATACAAGCTTTATAAATACAGGGTAGAAAGGAGGAGCATTATTTCGCGGAGTTCCATCAAATAGAAGAAGTTACAAACATGCCTGAGCCAGCTAAAGCAGCGCCGAAGAAGGGTTCGAAAAAAGCGGTTACAAAGACCCCTGGAAAAACAGGCAAAAAGCGCAGAAAGACGAGGAAGGAAAGCTATGCGATTTACGTGTATAAAGTATTGAAGCAAGTGCATCCTGACACCGGCATATCGTCTAAGGCTATGGGTATTATGAATTCTTTTGTCAATGACATCTTCGAACGCATCGCCGGCGAGTCCTCCCGTTTGGCTCACTACAACAAGCGTTCAACGATCACTTCCCGGGAGATCCAGACGGCTGTCCGCCTGTTATTGCCTGGGGAACTGGCAAAACACGCCGTGTCTGAGGGTACGAAGGCCGTCACCAAGTACACGAGCTCCAAGTGAAAACGCCTTTTTCCTTTTAACCCAACCCAAAGGCTCTTATAAGAGCCACCCAAAATCGAATAAAAGATCTATTCCATTTGTCTAAATCTAGTGTGCGTGCGTGTGCTTGTGTATAGGCGCGTTATCCCGATGAAGCCATGATACGCCTATAGTAGCCTATAGCTAGTGATTTCATTGCACTGCATGAACCACTTTCCATACTGTAACGCTTCACAACATCGAATACTGCATAATTTGAAATTGTTTTTGTTGCGTGCATTCAGATGAAAACCGTTTTTTCCCCTGAACGTTTGTCATGTATTTGCAATGACAAGCCACACGAAAGGGTTAATTATGCACCAATCAAAACAACCAATCGCTGTGTTTCTGGTGGTTTGCCAATGCAACGTGGGTTTCAAATAGGTCCGCGGTGCTTCTATAATATAATCTCGCCATTGCGCATGCTACTCATTTCGGGTAATAGCGCAAACAGGAAAGACCTACGGAAAAAATTTTAAAATGTCTGGAAGAGGAAAAGGCGGAAAGGGACTTGGCAAAGGTGGCGCAAAGCGTCATCGGAAAGTGCTTCGTGATAACATTCAGGGTATCACTAAGCCAGCTATCCGGCGTCTGGCTCGCCGCGGTGGCGTGAAGCGTATATCCGGTCTCATCTACGAGGAGACTAGAGGAGTCCTCAAAGTTTTCTTGGAGAACGTCATTCGTGATGCGGTCACCTACACCGAGCACGCCAAACGCAAAACCGTAACGGCAATGGACGTTGTGTATGCCCTGAAACGCCAGGGACGCACACTGTACGGCTTCGGAGGTTAAACTCGTCCGTTCGCAAATCAAAGGCTCTTTTAAGAGCCGCCCAAACATTCGTTTAAAGAGCATAGCCTACCTTTCCTTTAACGTGTTCCAGCTATGATATCCATGACTCACACGATCGTAAAAAAGCGCAATATTGCCTGAAGGAGCATACAGCGCTATCATGACCGCCGCTATAATAACCACGTTCGGTTACTTGTAACAACGCAAACATGCTACATGTAACAATCCTGCCACTGTCCACGTGATAAAGCGATGTTGCACTATATGTTGGTTTTGTAGCAATGAGCTAAATTGGGTGCATAATTGCACCGAATGTTTTAGTTATGTCACTGAATTAGCAGAATCCTTTCTTCAAACTTGCAAATCATTTTAAGATACCCGTAGGCTATGTAAATTGCAAATAATGAAGCTTAAATAATTTAAGCTTAAATTACGTTTAAAATGTAAAAATGGCACATCCACTAACGTATATCAATATACTTTGACGTAACATAGGACAGCGAGGCGTAACTTTCCATATGAATCGTCACTGCTTGACATCTTGACATTCACTCTAACGTTAAGAAGTTCTAGTATGATTGTTATTTTTATCAATATCAAACAAGTTCGTTCGTCATACGCCATAATTTAAGAACAGGGAATTCCTTATGAAACGATGTCTTTTATATCTCGTACATTTACTAATTTGTAGGATTTGAACTGGTGAGCTACGACAACAAATAATCGAACATTTTCAAAATGGCTGTCCATAATGCCATGAATCCCTGTTAGTATTTAGTCCAACTATTTAGGAAAGTAAACATGGAACTATGAAAAATTAACCTACTACGGGCAACATACTTAACCTGTAGAATATACCTGTAATTACACATTTTGTTTTTGAAGCATCAAAATTTAAAACTTAGTTAGAAATAATGGTGTTACGGCCACGGCCGCAACTTTGTTTATTTTTTGTGTTCCCTCGTGTTTTCCCTTTCCCTTTCTCCCTGTCAGTTTCGTGTTTGTGCGTACTCACCTGCTTACCTGCCTGTCCTGCCTGCCTCCTTCGTCTGCCCTCACCATCGCTTACCTACCCCAGTCCCTGTTTATAATAAAAACCTTCACTTTACCTCATGCTCAGTGCCTGTGTCTGCGTTTGGGTCCGATCAGTGTCACTCCTAATAAATTTATAATAATTCTGATTACTAAAGGTACAATATATAAACATACCTACAATCTTAGGCCACGATTTTCAAATTAAAACCATTTATCTGAGCAGTAATTTTATTTGGTCGAAAAAACACTAACATTGAAGTAAACACAAATAACCTTATTGTGTTTTTAATTCAAGTCAGTATTTTATGTGGCCTCCCTTAGAATGCTAGAGTTAGACTTTTGGTAGAGTGTCGTGTAATTTTTTCAAATAGTCCAGTGATAAATTCTTCCAAGCTTCCTGCAGGATTTGCCATAACTTTTCTTTTGACTTTGTTCTTTTCCCTGTCCAAGTGATCCCACACAGCTTCAATTATGTTGAGGTCAGGGCTCTGAGGTGGCCAATCTAATACTGTGAGTGTTCCATCTGCACACTTCCGCTCCAAGTAGGTCTTAATCATATTTGCAGTGTGTTTGTGGTTGTTATCGCGCTGAAAGATAACGTTTTTGCCAATCAGTTGCTTTCCAGAAGGTACAGCATGATGAATCAAGATCTGTTTATATTCTCAGCGTTCATAATTCCATCGATTTTGACTTTCTAAGACTTTCTGCCACTGGTTGTTGTTCCATGCTTTATGGTCTTTAGCGTATTGCTATCTCGTCTGCTTGTTGCCTTTCCCACAAGATCATTTCTTGTAAGACTTCTTCTCACAGTCAAAGCATGTACTTTGGTGCCAGAAGACCCTGCCAGATACTGAGCAAGCACTTCACTGGATTTCCTTCTGTCCCTCAAGGAAGTGACCTTTAAGTACTATTTATCAGATGCAGACAATTTTTTAGGTCTTCCACTGAATTTTCTGTCTTCAACTTGTCCAGTTTAATCAAATTCTTTATGACAGCTTGAACACCACCTCTTGAGTTGGCGGACTGTTGCTCGCTGAGAATTGCCTTGTTGATGCCAAACTATGATTTTATGTCTGTCAAACTAAACAAACTACAGTACATGGAATGGCTGGAGTGTCTCTAGGAATGGTTTGGGAACCAAACCTGTGTTGCTCTAACCATCTCAGAAGATAGCCTATCAATAACTTTTTGGAAAACACAATATATTCTTGTTACTTTTTATTATATTAATGTTTATTTGTGTTTATTCTAATGTTATATATGGTTTCCCCAAGCAAATAAATACTTACTGCCCAGATAAATAGCTTTAAATATAATTTTCTCAGGTGACCATTACTGTATATGCATAATCTAACAAATTGGTCAAATGCCAGGACAACGTTGCCTCCTCGTTGCATTGTAACAATAGCATGGAAGTAACCGATAAATAACTGCTATTGAATTGCATGTCTCACCACAGATGTTATATCAGTCACAATGTAACGAAAGAGTACTTAAAATAAGGTGTAAAACGATACAAAAATACACAAAATAAAAAAATAATCAAGCAAGCAATGCGCCACGCCGATAAGGGATGAAATGGCGACCTGTGATGAGCTGTGCTAACTTCACCTTTGATAAAGTGTTTGAATTTCTACACGTTGAACAATTCAAGTTCTAAACTGTCACACAAATGTAAAGTAGAGTCTTTTCTTTGACGACGAGTTGTTAATTGTAATTTTCGGGCGACGTTTAATGATTTTATTTCTGATAGAATAGAGGAAGTGGGGTCCGAGCAGCTTGGTTTCCTCGCGATATTCTGAATCTTTTCCGGTTTGTATTGAAACTCAAGAGGCGATTTACGTTTAACATTTTGGCACCTAAAACACACTGGTGTTCTATATTGATTTACATGTTTTATTTGGTGTGTAAATGTTTATTTGCCCGAGAATTCTGCGGTTTTCTGTGAGAAGAAAACACAATCCAAGAGCGTTTTCTTCAACTCGGAGCGGCTGTGCAGACAGTTGAGTCTATATGGTTCTCATCTAGCATTTAAGTTCCGCCCTATGCTGTATGCCGTGATTACATTTTCTGACTGACATTCGGTACCGGAGAAAAAACTTCTTAACTTAAAAACTTCAGAGATGGTGGAAGTCGCTCCAGTCCCCGCCGCCGCTCAGGCAAAGACTACCAAGAAGAAACCTGTGGCCAAAGCGAAAAAACCCGGCCCCAGCGTGTCCGACCTTATTCTGGAAGCGGTTGCTGCCTCGAAGGACCGCAAGGGGATCTCTTTTTCTGCCTTGAAGAAGATTTTGATAGCTGATGGTTACAATATAGAGGCAAATAACAACCGTGTCAAATTTGCACTGAAGGCACTGTTGAAGAAAGGGGCTTTGCAGCAGACAAAGGGATGTGGCGCTTCAGGGTCCTTCAGAGTTCCCCCGGAGACGAAGAAGCCGGCGAAAAAAGCGACAAATCAACCGCCAGTAAAGAAGACGCCAGTAAAGAAGCCGGCGGCCAAGAAAGAGAAGGTGGTGGCTGCTGCTGCTAGGAAACCAGCGGCCAAGACCACGGTCAAGAAGGCGACCGTGACGAAGAAGGTTACCTTAGGTCAGAAGAAAGCGAAGAAGACCGTTCCGAAGAAAGCCAAGAGTACTACCCCCAAGAGGACAAAATCAGCCAGGGGAAAACTTCCAGCGAAGAAAGCTCCCAAAGCCAAGACTACACCAAAAAAGAAAAAGAAGTAAACGGCGAGTTCACACAATTTTTAAACCCAAAGGCTCTTCTAAGAGCCACCACAACATTCAGAAAAGTGCAATATAATTCCATTGCTTCGGTGTTTGTGATTGTCATTATTTTATTTTCAATGTATGAGAAATATATTGTATATATAGCCTATGTAACAATATAGCTCATTGTATATGGAGGAATGTGAATATTTCGTTCAATTCATAAACTTAATGTATCTACATTTTTCATATTCCTAATTACTGCTGAAAGGGGCACTGGCCCCGAAATTATTCCGTATTCAGCATGCAATTACGCAAATTAATCCAGGACCAGCCTGGTATTATCCCTGCTACTGATTGAGTTATCTTGTCAAATATGATCCGATGACGTTCCCAAAACGGGAAATTGCTAAACATACTAGCAATTCCTTCAAAAGTAAAAAAAGGGTAACGTTTGATCTCTTTAGGCAGGCGACCTCTACTTATTTCGACAGAACCTGGTCATGGGATAATTGAAATGGAAAGTGATGACAATTTCCAGACAGTCCAGACAATTCCCAGACAGTATATATTTTATTTGTGGCACAGCAGTATTACGTTTTTATTTAAACAAATGCGCCACATTCAAACAATCCAATCAACTTGGAATCATTCCCCCAAGCCAATCGGAAATTGGTAACCACCTTTTCCTAGTTACACATTGGAGGAATATAGACTAGACTTAATTCATAGAGCGGATTTGGATTTAGATATAGCGGTATTCGTTTCGTTTAGACCAACATTTGCCTCGGTAAATCTAAAGAGAGTAGTCTAGTACACAGACTGCTGTAGTAGGACGCTCTGTATCATATTAGTGATCATGGCTTTGTTTTCAATGTCTTTGTTCCATCAATTGTCTTCGTAAAGATCAATGCTATATGAATTAAAGTTGTTACAAACATGTAACTGCCAAAATAAAGGAAACACTTGAGTACATTAAGGCTCCTGAGCGGCTGTGTTATGTGTTGGGTGCATTTTCCCGACATTGTAAGTCCACTCAACCCCTTAGCCATTCTGAGTGATCACCGAAGAGGGTGAAGAATTTATATCCCGATGGGAGTGGTCTCCACGAGTGGTCGCTGTATGGTTTGATAAGCATGTACAACGATGTAAACCATCGCAGCATTTTCCACCACCATCAACAAAACACCACGATGGAATTTCTCCCTCCAATAGAGTTCCAGACACCGCTAGAATCTACGCCAAGGCCCATTGAAGCTGGCCCAACGTCCTATTTATACACTTTATGTTGGTGTTTCCTTCATTTTGGCAGTTACCTAGCTCTAGTGAATTTATCCTTACAAGCACGGGCGCAGTTCCCTACATAACAGGTAGGGACGCGTCCCTATCACTTTTTTGAAAATGCGATTTTGTCCCTACCACTCGTTAAATTCTATCACCGAGAGGGACAAAAACGACAAAAACTTTAAAACATGTCTCTAGGTGGACATGTCCAGCATACCTTATCTTGGAGCTAATCTAGTTGATTTTATAGTCAGCTAAATACAGTTGCCCTTTGACAGCCATCAATCACTATCAATCACCAATGAATGCATGCCCTGCACTATTTTATCCACCCAAATGGTGGCAGGATCAGCCTTAGATGGGGGGAAACAGGCCAGCAGAGTTCAGGTGATATAAAACGTTAATAAAGTTAAAATAGCTGTATTCCTGAGTTGTCATTATACAGCGCAGAATTGTTTCCGTGGGAAAATAATTCTAATAATACCATCAAAGGATTTGGTTCCAGACGTTCAGCTGTTTGGACTACTTGGGCTACTTACCAAAGGAATTAATACACACTAGGCGAATTACATGTATTCACAAAGTTAGATACCATTTCATGAGGTACATCCGCTGAAAAAATAATTTGAAGGTGTTGCTGATTGCGAACCGGACTACTTTCATTGAATTAAGAGTATTTTCATTGTCAGGAGCCTCAAGTTAATTTCAGTGGTGGGCGCCTTGATATTGATGCATCCTGAGTAGGGCTGCGACGGTATGAATCGTACTACATCAGTTTTTATCACATCAGTCGGTATCACACAAAGTTTACAACTCGGTCTGTTTATTGCACGGCTCTTTACAGATTTATATAACATTATAATTGAAAAACAAAACAAAAAATGCAACTGAATACAGTAATAGTAAATGAATAGTGTAATTGTATTTTTAAATCAATTTAAATCATTCACTTTGCGAATTAATCGTAATATTTTGCTTATCGGATCTAGTAGCCTACTATATTTAGCTACTCACTTTCCAAAACATGGCATAACGTGGAGGATGATGCTCACGCAGGTGGAATGCAAGGTTTGAAGTGCTCCCTCATCTGGCCATTACGCGTTTCCCACATTCTCTACAGATGGGAGATCCGTTCTCAACAACAACCAGGACCGCAACAACCTATTTTCAGGCCATATGCAAAATGCGAGTTGACGCCCCCCAAAAAGGAGCGCGCGCACACCCACCCACACCGGAAAACAATTACACAGCGATTATCAATTTGAAAGCTTTATTTTTCAATATAGGCAACGTTTTGAAGATGACCGTCTATGCATTTCCCCAGTAGGCTAACCGTGATTCTAATGAATTCCAGGCAAGGTAAGCATCTATATGATCAGTCTCATGGAGTTTTAATACATTTGACAGACATTGCCAGTTGATATATCCTACATCAAAACGGCTATCGTGTTGTTTGGCTCCACCAAAAACTTTGCACACAAAGCAGTAAACTTTGTTTGTTTTATTAGAAAACATTAAGCAGTCTCGTTCAACTCTTAACGTTCTGTAGTAAACGAAAACAGTAGACTTCGCCTGTTAGAAAATCGCCTGTTGCTTTTCTCTGCCCTGGGAAATGCACCATCTGGTTGTGTAGCTAGCTAACTACAGCTACCTACCAGAGATGGGGAATGCTAGGTAGCTGTCTGCACGCGCGCAATCGCGTTGTAATCAAAACAAAATGCAAGAACAGCCAAAGAGGTGGTGGGATTAAATGACAATAGCAGACACCCCAGGTCCAGTATTAGGCTATATTATTTAATATGGGTTATTTAGACATTTTAGTAGGGTAACGGTTTAAATATGTCCCCCCTGCATGAAAATAGCGTTTGCTACATGATTTTGTGTTGATCAGTGGCAAGAAATCCCAATGAAATCCATTTTGATTCCATGAAGTAAGTAAAATGTGAAAAATGCCAAATGGGGTGAATACTTTTTATACCGATAGTGTGTATATATATATATATATGTATGCATACATAGACAGACCAATAGTAGCTACATTCCCTTATGTAAAATAAGATATGGGACTACTGAACAGTTAGGATTTTACTGTAATGGATAGCCTACCATATATATATATATATATATATATTGTAGATCAGTGGGTTGTTTACTCAATTCTATGGTTTATAATACAAATTTGTTTCGTAGACGAAAAACAAGTTGGTTCACTCTTCAGTTAGTCTCCATATACATATATATTCAAGATAGCCCACAGGACTAAAGGGTTTTCAAATATTAAATGTGATGCATAAAGTCTTCCACATCAGACATTCTTTTTTAATATTAAAATTACTGTATGAATCCGGAGAATCCTGGACGTAGACGTAGTCTGAGGATGTCAATACGCTCTCAAAAAAAAGGTATCTTGTTGTTGCTACGTTTAATCCGCTACGGGTCGGCTGGATCGCCGCAGATCCGAGCAGCAATAAAAGTTGCTATTTCTAACTTCGCGAGATTTTATCATACACACGCGGTAAAAACATTGACAGAAACCTTAGAATCGCGACTTTCCGATTTGAGCACTGGAAAATAATGAGATTTTTTAAATTCGGTTAATTAGACAAAAAGTAAACCTTGTCTTTTACTCTCTCTTTTACTCTAGGTCTACCTGGAAGTGCCGTCCCACTTCTATTGACATGGTAACAAGGTGCTAGTTTCGGGGAGGGCGTGGGAGGGGCGATGCCATGTGTGAAAACGCCGGTGTAAACAACACATAAAATGTCCGACGACTTGAAGCACATTTTATTCATTTCTGGAAGATCAAGATGGCAAGAGTTTATGCTCGGGACTGTCTGCGACAGCATTTTGAATTGAGAATTGATCCAGCTGAGGACCTAACTGACGTTGAGTAAGTAACTATTTGATTTGCCATGTTTTCAAATGCTAGTGAAAATGTATACGTTTGTAACGTTATACATATTCCGTTTGTTGTAACGTTACAAATGGCAATAGGCACTCAAGATCTATGTAAAAATACTTTTCACATTGCAAATAAAATCTTTTTAATTTCAAACGTAAATTACACAAATGGGGTATGGCTACAGATCGTTTGTTAGAACACAAAAGATAACATTATCTGGAATGCCCTCCGCCCTTCCCCCACACATCCGACAGTCTGACACCATAACAAAATTTAAGTCACACCTCAAAACTCACCTGTTCAAACTGGCCTATTCACTGTAATGCTCTGATGTATTGTGTGTCCTTACAACCTTTTGTTTTAATTATGTTTACAGTGACGACGATGCGGAACACGAAGCACCTACTCCTCCACAAGTTGCCACAGAAAAGCCACGCAGGACTCGTACACAAAGGTATGTGTCTTATGTGCATTATTGTTAGGCTGTATGACCATGAGGCATTCCTCTGCCAGATGTGATGTTTGTAGTCTGTAGAGATTTGTGTATGATGTAAATATCACATTTCCTAACAACTTTTTTTTTGGTTCGTTTTTACAGTGGTACCAGAGCGCCTCTACAAGCTGCCACAGAAAAGCCACAGAGGATTTGTACACCAGCCTCACAAGCGTGTGCACAGAAGGTACCTAGAGAACGGGCTACTTTTGATTTGATGCATATGCCTATGCCCACTGCCAAACAGACTCTGGATGTCAGCAAAGTGGCTTCTGTTGGTCGCAAGAAATGCGTACTCTGCCAGATAGAGTCGGGAAAACAACAGTGCACTCCATGGGAGTGCAAGGTTTGTGACGTTCCCTTGTGTCTACAGTTGACCAGAAACTGTTTTGCGAAGTGGCACCAACGGCTGTGAAAGAACAGATTGTTGGTTCTAGAGTTGATCTTCTCTCCATGTTTTATTTTTTTTGTATATAGTTTGTGTGATGTTTTCAATAAATGAAAAAAAAAAAATTTTTTTTTTTTCTATATTCTGTCTTCTCAGAAGCTCACTGAATATTGTTTACTCTGATGGCCTTTGTCTTTGTCTGATGGCCTTTGAGAGAGAGATGGCCCATCTGACAGATCTTAGAGGTGTGGAGAACCCTCAGGTGTGGATCATGAATATTCAGGCCATTAGCAAATAGCCCTCCCACAGCCAGAAATAAATTTGACCAGTTCTGATAAAACCAGGTTTTTAGCTATTTAGATCTCAGATGTGCTAAACTATTTTGACATCCTTACATAACCAAGACCTTGATGAACAAATTTCATATTGACAAAACAATTCATCACTATAGTTTAGTGTGTGCTTTCACAACATTTGTGACAGCACAAAAATGCTGCAAGCTGCATATGATACTGACAAAACTATTGATGGCATAGACATGTAGCTGTGATTGTCCTTAAAATAAAAATATCAAACACTTTGAGTAAGTGTGTGTTAAGTTGCTGAAATTTAGATAAATATCCGATGACACCAAAATCACAAAGCTTCTCTGAATTAAGCACGGACCTGTGGGGGGTATAAGCTACAAATGATTGTCACTGTGGCATTACCTGTGTAGGGTACTGAATTGTACCTTTAGTCAGAAGAACACAATTATTGTACTCTTGCCGTAAAAAGAATGTTGCTTGCAGTACAGTTTGTTTTCATTCCAATACTCATACCAGTGTGAGTAAGGAGTCATTACCCTACCTGGGTACATATCTGTACCTTTCCTCATTTTTTACCTTTTTCACTGGGAAAAGATACAAATCTGTATCATGAAGGATCTGATATGTACCTTTGAAGGTACAATGCAAACATTTGTACCCCACGGGACAAAAGTGTCACGTAATTGTATATTTGTTTTTGAGAGTGTAGATTATTTAATTATGCATTTTCCAGCTCTCAAATTATGAATAGTCTTTGATCAATAAAACATCAGAGATCCATGTTTAGTCACACATCTTTCTGATCTCCTTAGAAATATCCTTGCCTGGGAGCAAAATATTTCAGCAATGGTAGTGAGTTCAAAAAGTTGAAATGCTGCAACTTTGTGAAATATAATTCGCAGGATGTGGGTACAAATGTTTATGTTTTAGCTTTGCATTCAAACATCATTTGTAAATAACAATTCAGTGTTTAAGGATTTGAAGTCATGCAGGCGGCAGTGTTAGCATAATGGTTATGGAACTGGGTTTGTAACGCAAAGGTTGCAGGTTCGATCCCAGGTGGGCACTGTCGTTGTACCCTTGAGTATGGTACTTAACCTGGTTTGCTTCAGTAAAATATCCAGCTGTATAAATTGATTTTATGTAAAGAAATGTGAAACTGTAAGTCGCTCTGTATAAGAGCATCTGCTAAATGCCTGTAATGTAATGCAGAGGCTAACAATGGAATGCATGAAACCATTTCGCAGAAACTATTTGTTTGTGTGTTGGATCTTCATCATATGAACGCGTTCTGACAGTGCTTTTCAACACGCACAGCTTTTTAAAACGGTACTGTACTGTCCCCCCCACTCCGCAGACCAGTGGGGTGGTTTTCTGAGGATTCAAACGTTCTCTCAAGCAGCCTTAAATATTATCTTAGGAGTTTGTTAGCCTGTTTCATGTTTGCTCAGTATCACACACATATTTAAAAAGGAGGGATACGTTGCTTCACATCATTTTTTTCATATACCGTAAAGTCAATATTTGTGCAAGCCAGAAATTAAGTGATCCTGTTCAAAGTTTACAATGAAGTCTGATGTAAGCCTTGACCGCGCATACAGATTCTGAAGTGGGTTAGCTGACACTGACACACAGTGTACTAAAGTACTAAACACAGTTAAAGTGAAAGGCATTGAAGTGACAGGGTGTTACAGTCAATTACAGTTCTAACACAGTACAGTTGTCTAGAGCAGAGTTGTGCAAACTCGGTCCTGGGGCCCCCCTGTGCATGCTTGTTGATGTTAGTCTTTTTATTAATTTAAGGCTGTTGAAAATATGTGTTTAAGTTCTTTGATGGTTTTTTATTTTCGCACATTGCAGGTTTGGCTCATTGCCATTTGTTTGTATTCAGACACATTCAATTATTTGTGGAGTGAAGCGGCCCCCTGGCGAGTTGCCAGAGTTCCTAAAATAGAGGCGTGTCTGGAGATGTCCGCCATTCTGACTTCGATTTAAGTTAAGCGATTTTTGCCCCATAAAAAATGTTGAATAAGTTGTGCGCCACTACCTGGCCATTGTTGGCAAGAGCATCTATACAGGAAAAAAGATAAAAGCACACTTCTGCACATTGTCAACTTTGAGATAATGTACAATGTAGTATAATGTTTGCTGAACTCATTAACCAGTATTTCTAATTCTTTATCTAAAAAAAAATGTGTCTATAACCACTTTGCTTCCTTCTTCTCCAACTCGGCTCCTGTGTGATTGCCTACACCGTTACTTCTTCTTCTTTTTTTGTTTCAGATTTTTTCCAGTTTTTCTCCCAATTAAGTGGAAAATTATACCCTCTATTTAACTCGCCGCCCGTCCTCCGGGTCAAGCTAATTCCCCCGACGCCAGCGATGATCCACCTCCTCCGAGACGGAACTGGCCCCCTTTTCTGGAGACACCCTTCGCGCTTCTCGGTGAGTTTGTGTCAGCTCACCCTCCCCCCTCCCCCTGGTCTGGCACAGTCGGGTTTCGAACCACGACCGCAATAGGCAGCTCACACTCGCAAAGGACCAGTCAAAGCGAGTGCGTTAGACTGCTACACTATCCGAGGCCCCCAGTGCTTCTCCTCTTAAACACTCCTTAATTTAAATCATGGGAACGCGCCGGCGCAGATAATAGTGTAATAAATTTACTCTTTAAAAAAACACCACAAAACAAAATCGGTTGAGAAAATATACAGTGTCCCTTCTCCAAGTCAAAAATGTCACCATTTCTTACTTTACAGCCTGAAATTAAAACATTTATCCCATTTATTTGCACATTTTACCATTTTCATTTAATTAATGTTCAGAAATTTGGAGAAACTTGTAAGTTGTAGGGCATATTGTGTAAATTAAGTGTCTGTTTTCATGTTTTAATTTCAGGCTATAAGGCAAAAAAAGGTGACATTTTTGAGATGGGGTGTAGACTTTAAAGGGACACTGTGTGTGTATATATATATATATATATATATATACATACTGTGTATGTATATATATATATATATATATACATATATATGTGTGAATATATGTGTGAATTTCCTATCATTGCCTCTATTTTAGTAAAAATATGAAAGATCTTTTAACTAAAAAAAAATATATATATTGTATTGGGCCTTTTATTTGCAATAAAGATAATATTGTGAACGGGGAGTCTGAAATGTTTAATAAATTATGAACAGAGATATTATTTCTAAATTTAGCACTGATGAACAATACTGCAAACAGAGATTTGCATCATTTATAAATAACGGCCATGCTATGAGGAGTTAACAAGTCAAAGAGGGGTGGGTACCGCCAGAAACATGCCGATGTGTTGCTAAGTAGTTTTGCGCTTCAATCTTGGGTCCTAAATCAGCATGAAATCAGCTTTTTTCTCATCCCTGCAATGTGCTGGCCTTTATACTCAAGCATACTTCAAGCCTCTGTCACTCCCCCTCCCCAGGAGACTGGACCAAAGGCAGCTTCCATGTGTGCTTGCTCTTTGCCTTGTTCACTTGGATTAGAGTGCTTCTGGCAGGCATGTCTGCGAATTGATGTCTGCTGACCTTTTGAAGCCCCTGACTGTGGGACAAAACGGTTCACTGGAATCTTTCGGACTTTCAAAGCTCTGGGTGTGCAACTAAGTGTAAAAATCTGTCACTTAAAAAAGAAAAAAAAGACTGTACTTGTAGAATGCTAGCTGATATTCGCACTGACTCCTTTTGAAAGTTATTGAATTCAAACCATGTGGAATGAACATCGAACTAAAAATGTAATGTAATTGGCTTAAAGTGATGTCCACAGAGGCTTACCTGGGTTGACTGATCGAATGCTTTTTGACATTGTGAGAGTCTGGCCAAGCAATAATCCAATCAAAAGGCATAATGGTCTTCAATCCGGCATCGAACCCAGTGGAGTGTTCAAAAATAACTAGTCTATTTACAGTACCTTAGTAACTACAGAGGTTACTTCCTGGGTATGAATCCCGAGAGCCAATGAGGACAGAGCTTCTTCCTGAGTCAAAGGTGTGATTTTGTCCAGTGACAAATCTGTCTCCCCGTCTCCGTGGACCAAAACAGCGAGGCTGTCAGCGGGCCGGTGGCTGTGCCTGTCTCCGCCGGCAGCCTCGGCAATATGCGACTCGACGTCAAAGCACAGCTCCTTGTCGCTGGGCTCCCTGATGGCGTGCGGCAGCAGGTAGGGGCGCCTGCAAGCGGCGAGGTCCTGCGGGTCGGTGGTGTTGTGGTGATAGGACGCGAGCTCGTTGCTGAAGTCCACCGCCTCCACCGCGCTGCTGGAGCAGAACCTCCCGCACCCGAGCAGGGCCGCGAAGGCCCTGCGGAAGTCGGCGTTGAAGGCGTAGACCACAGGGTTCAGGGTGGAGTTGGCCCAGCCGAACCACACGAACACGTCGAACGTCGTCTCGCTGACACAGGGCAGCTGGCCGACGCGGTGGACGACAGGGTCGCAGAACGGGACCATGCAGTTCAGCACAAAGAACGGCAGCCAGCAGCAGACGAAGACGCCCATGATCGTGGAGAGGGTCTTGAGGACCTTGGTCTCCTTCTTGAAGGAGCTCCTCGTCCCGTCTTCGGACGGCGGGCCGCGGCCCTGGCACCGCTGGGCACGCTCGGCCGCGCGCTCCTGCACGGACATCCTGCGGATCTGCCGCTGCGCGATGCGGAATATGCGCGTGTAGGTGACGATCATGACGGCCACGGGGATGTAGAAGCTGATCAGGGACGAGGCGATGGCGTAGGTCCGGTTCAGGCTTGCGTCGCATTTCTCGGGAGGCCCGGTGGACTCGGCCGGCGGGAGGCTGCCCTTGGCCTTGTGCCAGCTCAGCTGCACTGGGATGAAGGAAATGAGGACAGAGAGGGTCCACGCCACTCCAATCATGACCAGGGCGGCCCGGCGGGTCATCTTGCGCTCGTAGCGGAACGGGCTGGCGATGGCCCAGTAGCGGTCCACACTAATTATGCACAGGTTGAGAATGGAGGCAGTGGAGCACATGATGTCGAAGGCCACCCACACCTCGCAGAAGCCGCCGAACGGCCAGAACCCGGCGACCTCGGCCACGGCCCTCCAGGGCATGACCAGGACGGCCACGAAAAGGTCAGACACGGCCAGGGACACGACGAACACGTAGGTCACCTTGGAGCGCAGGTGACGGAACTTGACCACCGCGGCGCACACCAGGGCGTTCCCGAGCAGGGTGGTGAGCACGAAGAGGAGGAGCAGGCAGGCGGTGAGAGACCGGGTCACCAGCTCCGGCACCGAGCCGTCGGCACTGCCCGGTCGCTCCGCGTCAGTCATGTTCCACTCCAGCCCTGTGCCTTGCCTGCTCCCTTTTGTTGGCTATCTTCTCCTGTGCACTTGTACATCAGCAGAAGGGACAGTCCTTTCAGATGATTTTGACTGTTCCTTAACCAAGGTCAATAAATAAAATAAAATAAAATAAATAAATAAGTGAAACTCCCTCTGATTTCAATCTGCAAAGCTGCCTTCTTTATTTTTTTCGTTTTTACTTTCTTACCTTTTCAGGTCTAACATGAACCTACTCTTCTCTGGCCGTTTCCCACAGATCCTTCGCTGCCGACCAATGCGTATGCTTTGAGGAAGGCATGAAGAGACCCGCAGTGATGCTCGCTGAACTCACTGGTGAGTTGAAGGAAGGGGAGGAGGCAGGGGGGATTTAGAGGTTTAGAGAGAGAGAGAGGGGGGTGAGAGAGAGAGAGAGGGAGAGAGAGAGAGTGAGAGAGAGAGGGAGCAGGTGAGAGGGAGAGAGAGAGAGAGAGAGAGAGAGAGGGAGCGGGTGTGAGAGATAGAGAGAGGGAGAGAGAGAGAGAGGGAGCGGGAGAGAGAGAGAGAGAGAGAGAGAGAGAGGGAGCGGGTGAGAGAGAGAGAGAGAGAGATGCACAAGAATAAGGGTCAACGCTGGCTTCACTCTCATTCTGCTCATATGCTCTTAATTTAATTTTGTTCAGGTTATCTCTATAAATGAAATACTTTCCTGTGAGTGGTAGCTATAAATGACAAAGTATATAGAGCATTGTGGGATACACAATATGGAAAATGTTTTTTTTCTTACTTCCACCACTTTACTTTCGCAGCCCTTCACAGCTTGATATAAGTATCGAAACGGCATTTTGAATGTCGTAAACGTGAACGAGACAACTTCACAGCGGGCACGAGGAGAAAAACGAACATTTAAATGTCAAGCAGACGAAAAAGAAATGCCGCTTCAACGGCTAATCAAAACGAAACACGAGATTCCCTATACATTTGCGAATGGAGTTGAGTTTGGTGTTATGAAGTTGTCAGATTCCTGTAGGCTACTGCTATAACTTAAAAATCCGATTAGACTACAGCATTAAGTAAACGAATGTGTCCGAAATGTTACTGTCAATAAATATAAAAGTCAACGTGTATACACGAACTTACAAATGACTCTTCATACAGAATTATCCTAATTAAAAAGTAAAAATATATTATTTGTTCCGCACACTGTGTTTAACGCAGGATACGCCAGGTGGCGGTATATCATCGACAACGTCATAAACCACAGGGGACAGGTTCTAGCCTATTTGACTTCGGGGTGTTTGGGCACAATCAAGTAGCACTACAACACAGTGATTGATATCGAGTAGATACAGTAGTTTGTCGGCTTCTAAAACGTTGTAAACTTTGTCATAGTTTCCATGGAAACATTCCCACTGTATCGAATGCTCCATTGGTACCAACAGGTTAGTAACGCAATAGGGAAAACATCAAGAAATGGCAAGAAAGCAATTTTGAGACACGATTTGGCAGCCATGAAGACAATGACAACAATTACATCACCTCAATTGAAATTGCTAGTTCATCAATGTGATGTTAATACTTCTCAAATGTAACCGAAACATGTAACCTGTGCGCCATTTAAGCCTTGTGTCAAAGTAGCCTACTCGACTCTTGATATTCAAACGTTGCTCCTAGTGCTGTGAATTCTGCCCTGTGATATTAATTAGCTATTTGCTGACGGGGCCACCACCAATGGGGAAACATGGCCAGAAATATGGCAGTATGAGTTGACCGTTGTCCATTAGTCCAGTTCAGTAAAGCACGTGGACCGCATTGGCGCTGTTATTACTCCCGTGAGATCGGACAAACGGGATGACATTTTTTTGCAACTTTTTCGGTTAGAAAATACTTCGGGCTGACGATGAAGTCATTGCTGGCGTGGGCGTGACGGGGCAGTTCCGCGAGGCGTGACTTGGTCTGTAGCTCCGCTGATAATGCGGGAGGTAGTGAAAGTTTGCGGAGAAAGTCCACAGAAGAAAAAAGGGAACAACCGAACTTCGGGGGGACTTGCGGACGTCCCGGGCCACCAATATCGCTCCTTGACCATTTCATCAGCGTAACAAGGGGACATCTGAAGCCTGTTCGTTGACAAGTCTCCAAAATTTCAAAGTACGTACGATTTTACCTCTTTATAATAAATGGCGTGTTCTTAGGATTCGATCGATGGATTGATGAATCGAGGATGAGGAGAAGGCAGAACAGTTATTCTGGTGTACCACTTTTTCCTCCCCTTTATCCTCCATTAGTATTTCGCAGTTTTTCTTTTGTTTGCGTTTGTCAGGAGTGATTGGATGGAAATCGTTTGTTTTAAGTGCAAGCAGTAAAGCGTTAGGTGTTCTGGTTAATCATAATGCTTGATATTGTTTTACTTATTATTATTTAAAGAATAGTTGAATAGTTGTATTGTTACAGTATATGCGTGGAAGCTGATCAGGTCACCTAAATACAAATTCACAGCGCGATGCATTGAACTCTTTAAAGGTGGAATTTACATATTTTTGATTTTAGGATTCAGTGGCTTCCTTCATGCATCGTATAGTTGTAGTGTAGTTTTATTGTTACTTTTGAATGTACTTTTGTCAGAAACTCATCCCGTGAGTCATTTAAAAGCACATTGATTTAATTTTAAGCCAAGGCTCAATGCAACTCATCACTGTATTTACATTCGTTTTTTCCACACAGTCTGTGCAATGGAAGAACAGTTTTATATGCTAAGCTTATTCTCACCACTTTAAATGGCTAATAGAGATCAAAGTCTTGATGTTCATTTTCATATTGTGACGTCATTTGTGCCTTTGAAGGATGAGGTGGACTATTAGAAATGGGTGGTAGGGGTGGGGAGGGGGAAATTATGGATAACTAATACAAATTTTGTTCAATTTGACTGTGGATCAATCCAGTACATTTTAGGAAATAATTCCTCTGCATTGTTCTGCAAGTAGGGAGGAACTCATATGCTTTGAAGGAGTGACAGGTAAAAAAAAATGGGATGAAATATCTGAGATGTGTCAGTGCCCCAGGGTGTGCATATCAGCATTACTTGGCTGGCAGTGCTAATGCACCGCTGCCCTGGGTTAGGGTTCCTCACATCACGATTGCGTGGTGTTGAGTGATGAAATATTGGGACGCGTGACTTGGAGGGAAGAAAGCACATTATGTGTCAATGAGTTCATATACGTGTTCCTTTGTTTGCTTTCGCATCCTATGCTGTGAAGCTGAAAGGAAGGAGTAGGAATGTATTACACATTCGGAGGATTATGTGGTTTATATTATGGGGCAAAACGCCAGGAAGCTTAACTTTTTAATGATTGCGTTTGTAGCAAGCGTAGTGTTATGGCAAGGAAACGAATAAAAAAAAAAAATTTTCACAGAGAAACACTCCACCTACAATGTCTTTGGAATGAAGTGTCGGTCGGAACCTTGTGACCGAAGGAGCGGAGGAAGAATAAGAAAGGGCATGTTATCTCTCATACCTCTCAAAGATCCCAAAGGACTTTGAAGTGGGAGAAGGGGGGGGGGGTTGGAGGGAGGGTAAATCTACACCAGTTGAAGTGGAAATGAACAAGGGATTATTTTGACAGTTATTTGGGGGGGATAAAGAAATCGCTTGATTTAGAGCAACTCATTTGATGTCATCCACTAACTCCTCACTTACTGCCATGGGATTTTTTAACGACCTCATTGAGTCAGTATGCTAGTTTCATTGTCATGTGTAATCTGAAAAACCCTCCCACAGCAGAATGTCCCAGTCACTGGTATTCCACTGGGAGAAGAGGAACGACTGACCCTCACTGGGCCTTCCACCATCTCTTCACTTCAAACAGCAACCTGTTTTTTTCCCCCTCAGGTCATCTCAGTGTGGTATAATGGGTAGGGAACTGGGCTTGTAACATTAAGGTTGCAGGTTCAATCCCCAGGTGGGACACTGCCTTGAGCTAAAGGTACTTAACCTGAATTGCTTCAGTTAATATCCAGCTGTATAAATAGATTGTAAAGAAATGTAAACTGTAAGTCGCTCTGGATAAGAGCGTCTGCTAAATGCCTGTAATTATCTCCCACCCTGATGCTGACCAATGAGGTTCAGCCATTTGTGGTGTTAGAATAGAATGTTTCTAAGGGTGGTATTGCAGCTGGATGCCACATCCGTTCTCCCTATCACTGGGAACCCCCTTCTCCCTATCACGAATAAACCATTGATGAAGGGTCTATTCTTCCAAAACGATGATAGGAAGAAAACCAGCGGTCCCTTCTAGGAACAGTAAAAAAAAAAAAGTCTTGTATTGGGTAGAGCAGGCCATAAATCTTAAATGGGGCATTTAGATTTTCTACCATAGGCTGTTCCTCTTGGATGCCCTTCTTTGTTTGATTGGCTGTTGCTAGGAGACTGCAGTTTGACCCCTGCGCTTTCCAGTTCTTGGAGTTCTCTTTGTTTTTATCACTTTGTTTACTGCAGTACGCTCTGTCCTTAGTTTGATGGAGTGATTTAGTTTAAAGCAGGAACAATGCTGGGTTTTTTGTTTGTTTTGTTGTTGCATACTTTTCCAGCGAATCTTTGTGAACCCAACATGGTTTACACCCGTCGGTGTAGGGTGCCTGTCTAAATGCATCGCCAGCAATGGAAACACAGTAGCGGACTTTCAGACGGATGCATTGCCTTGACGTTGCATACATGCTGACAGGTTGACCGAGGAACCCCCTCGCCGACAGTTTCATGGCACAACTCTGAAAAAAGGCTGTGGAAAGCGAAACATTCCTAACGTGTAGCCCGACAGCCCTCCCGGGAACAGGGAGTCTGAGCATGTTGGAGATGAAATGCACAGATAGGAAAGTGAGGTCTGCACGATCGCACACATGCAGCTCATTAATCTGATCCGTCGCAGGCGCTGTGTGGAGCGCGGGCGCCGAGCGACAGCAAGTTCCGTGGGTAGATGCGGGAGCGCATGGTCTCCTCTTACAGCTATTGGTTTTGTAACTTCTGTAACCGCTGCCACGTTATGACAGGGGAAGGGGGAGAGGGGAGAGGAGGGGAGGGGGCTGGGAAATGGAAAGTTTTGAAATCGTTGTGGATAAATTCTACTCTCTCTGCCAGGCCGGGGTTTTTGTTTTTTTACAACTTAAAAGCTGTTCCGTTGATCGAATGGTATTGTACAATGCAAAAAGTACCCAGGGAAAGAAGTCAGAAGGCACTTTCTTGGACGGTTCACTGCACAAATATAATCCTCTATTTTGCTAATGGCATGCCGTTGTCATTGCTTGTGCTCTTTAAGGTCCACTGCTTACCAGTTCAACACATAATGGATTTAGGCTCCTGCTTGTCATCTGTAAAGTGCTCCACCTGATTGTCTCACCAATGTTATCCACTTACACCTCCATGGCATCTTCCCTCCTCCACTTATATCTCATTTCAAATATTGCAAGTACCAAAAAAGCAGTTCCACATGCTAACGACTCTAAACCAGTGTAGAGAATAGAACATTGCATTTATGTTTCACCTTTCACAGAACCCAAAGCGCTTTACAGTGAAGGAGGGAAACTTACCTCAACCATCGCCGAATCTGGGTGATGCACGGCAGTCGTTTTGCACCACAATGCTCACCAGAGGGAGTGGAGAGGGAATTATTGAGACATTTAAACTGGGGGATGATCAGGTGGCTGATGGAAAGAGCCACGTTGGGAATGTGTTAGTTTGTTGACTGAGATGGAAACCAGTTGACATGGATGAACTCCACTGTAACCAGATGCACTGCTCCACATCCCCCAAAAGGCTAGAGACAACCAAAACCTTCCCTGGGTTTCATCTTGCCACAGAACGACCTGGCCCCTTAAGGACATCCAGTGGCTTCAGTCTCACCTCAGATTGTAAAATATTTTGATACATGTAAATACATACCATAATGTTTAGTTTTTTTAAACTGTTTTTTCTGCCTTCTCGGGCTGCCTTTCCAGAATGAAAATCCGCTTTAACACGGTCCACCCTTTTAAGGGGTCTAATCATTGGCTCGCTTGTTGACATGTGACATGGGCGATCTCCATGGGCGGTGTTGCATGGGAAGGTTGGCTGGAGTGAGACAGGAGTGAGACAAGACTGTGAATGTGTGTATGTTCTTCTTTCTGTCACCATCTTGTTCTTTTGGTCCCTCTTTCCAGGCTGGTAAAACAGAAACTCTTCAGTAAACTTACTCAAAAGCCCCTTCTACGAGCTTTCCAAGGAAGTTCCAGAAGCTGCATCATTTGTAACTGACCAACACCTTCACATGACTTTTCAGTGACATGCATGCACTGGAATAAGCTTTCCATCAGCTTGTTTAAGTAATGTTGGGTCATAAAATTGTGTTTACACACCCTGGCACCCCCCCTTCAACTGCACAACTTCAGGTCTTGTTTAGTAGGGAAGCCTTTCAGATACTGAAATTTGACCTTTTGCTGAGCCGGGATATGCAATAGAGTTTAAAAAAAACATCTGTCTGATGGTGAAGAGGGAGAGGAGACACCTCCTACGAAAATATGAAGCTATTACTCACCATAGATCACATTTTATCTCTTGAACTCTGAGTGTGAAATATGCCATTTAATAACATGACATGTGGACTGTTAAAGTTGTTCTATTGAGATTTATGCTTGCACAGCGAGGATGCATTTTTCCACATTGATCCAAGTGTTTGATCAAAAACACGTGAAATTGTATTGTATTGTGTGTGAGCTGCAACCTCTGTGTTTCTTTTTAGACGCTAATCGATCTTTTGTCCTGTCATTTCTCCAAAGTCACGTGACTCAGAAGTGCATTGACGAGTAACGTCCTCTCTTGTCTCTCTTGGCTCCAGATAATTCCTGCCAGTAGACCGTCCCAGAAGAGTACCCCCCGACCATGCCAGCCCCTCGCTCTCTTCCCTGCCACCTGACCGCCCTGCTGTGCCTGTGGGCGCTGTGCGGGGCTCAGTACGATCCGTGGGGTTACCCGCCGGGGTACTTACAGGCGGGCTACCCACAGGGCTACCCAGAGCCTGTCGAGGAGCTGTACACCGCCCCCCAGCTGTCCCCGGACACCCCCAGGATTCAGCTGCGTCTGGCCGGGGACAAGCGCAAGCACAACGAGGGCCGCGTGGAGGTCTTCTACGAGGGCGAGTGGGGCACCGTCTGCGATGACGACTTCTCCATCCACGGCGCCCAGGTGGTGTGCAGAGAGCTGGGATACCTGGAAGCCGTCTCCTGGTCAGCAGGCTCCAAGTATGGCAAAGGAGAAGGTGAGACGGCCTACCGTTCTAATCCAGTCCACTCAGGGCTGCCAACATTGGCTTGCCTGAATACAGGACGCAAAGCACGCTAGATTCGTTATTGTTGGGCATGGGGGTTTAATACTGTTTTATGCTGGTTTTTCCACCGAATCAATTATGTTTCAGCGTGCTTTAACCATACAGCAAACCAAATTTGGTAGGTTTTTCACAACTTTGCAAACTACGGAGCAAAAGGGTGTCCTGTATGGAACATGCTGTTTTGGGCTGAAATACGGGACGTCCTGGCTAATACGGGACTCTTGGCAACCCATCCACCTGGTCCAGTTGCCATCTTGGAGGGTGTAACGGTTTTTAGTTTCCTAAAGAACCTACTGATACGAGGTGCAGTAATCTCCGACGTAACGAAGATGGCATTCTGTGTTGAGACCTGTCCACTCACATTGCAGTGTGTTTTTATGTCCTCACAGTTTCCATGGAAGGTTCTCCCTCACGTTGTCTGACTCCCGTCTTGGAATGCTCTTGGAATTACTTGTTCAAGTAATTAAAAGTGGAACTGATACCACAGGAGGCAAATTTAACTTGGCGGGGAAATGAATGGAATAGCTGGATGGCTGGTCAGGGAAGCAGACATAATGTCATCCTCATCTTTTTGTAGGCTGGTTAGAACATTGTAACTCCCAACTCTGTAAACCCAGTCCAAGGCTGTAGGGGCTTTAAACAGCTGGTAACCAAACCCAGACACGTCAGATTGCTGTAATTAACCTGCTGCAGAAAGGACTCACATTTTCCAAGGATGAAGGGCCAGTTCACGATGTAAATGAGATCCGGCTCATCTCTTGAGCTTTGCTGTGGGGGCCCTGTGTGGAAACAATTTGCACACCACTTTAGACAACATTTACTCAAATTTCTCAGACCCCCTTCATCCACTAAGATTAACAAAGGTAATTCAGTTCAATTGGTGATATGCTATTGGGTCATAAATGTACAGGTGACTGCCAAAGTAGGGAAACACCAACATACAGGTGTCTTAATAGGGCGTTTGGCCACCATGAGCCACTCAACAGCTTCAAATTCCATAATTTGATGTTTTGTTGATGGTGGTGGAAAACACTGTCTCAGGTGCCACTCCAAAATCTCCCATGTGGTCAACTGGGTTGAGATCTGGTGACAGAGATGGCCATGGCCATATATATATATCAGGTTAATGGGTTCTTTAAGAAAATGAAAACCACTCCTCCATGATGGCTCCATTTGAATCCTGGCCTCAGTAGTATACTGTTATCAAGCACTTGTTGTACTTATGTCATGAAGAAGGCAGTATGTTTTTCTGCCATGATTTACAATTACTTACCCAGAACAACACACACACACACCATGATGTACATAGTCAGCTAAATATTGGTCAATTTCCAAATTATGGTTGTCAAGAAATGTAACTTAGACATAAACATTGGTTACATTTATTTAGTCTGGAATTACCTTTGGTACTCTAGCTTTGTTAGGTAAGGACTGAAATGACAAAATTGCAATGAATTTCAATTGGCTAATTTTTGTAACTTATCTTCCTGCTTTCTGAAATGTTGCATTCCTCTAAATGGCTCCATAATAATTTGTGGTTTCTGGAGAGATTGCTTCTTGACATTTGAGACTTGAGACTTTGATCAACTACAACTCCCAAGTCTTTTTAAAATTGAACTCCTTTCTTGTATTTTATTTCCCACATGCATATCTTTACATTTACCAATACTAAATGTCATGCCATGTTTCTGCCCACTTGGGGATTTTTAAGTCATCTTGGATTACCTTTGCTGATTCCAAACTGTTTGCTAAAAAAAAGTAACTATCTTGCTCCTAACATCCCTATCCCTATCACAATTATGATCTTACCAATTTGTTTTCCTCTCCTTTTTCACTCTGTCTATTAAACAGTTTTGCCTGTGCTGCAGAGTGAGAGGCCAATGTGGCTCGAAGTAATCTGTTTAAGGATGTTCTAGGCTTATTCAACCACTCACTGTAATCGCACAGACCTACAAACCATATTACCATAAAGCCATCAATATTTCTGTCAAAGTGTGATGCTTTTCCAAAATGGTATGGATTTTGGGCTGGGTGACTCAGGCTTGACTTGATCATTTCTCAAAAAACATGCTGCTGTTGACAGAGGCCACCCCAGGCTCCAGTATGAAAAATTATCTGTCTTTTTAGTTCAGTGATTTCTTTAAAAAGATAATAATAATAATAAAATTAGCCTGAAAATTAGTTCACTGATTTAATTAAAAAAGATAAATTAAGATGAACTCAGGCATTTGCATAGCTATGATTAGTTTTTTTTTTTTAAAGAACTCAGGCATTGTATTACACAATACACCTTGTTATAACTGGCGTGGTCCGTCAGAATCAAATCCATGATCTTGACGACTGCACAGCCCAACTCCCAACAAGAGACATGATTAGCTTGTTGAATAAAATACTCGAATTCCTTGCATTGGGAACTAATTAAGTGCCTCAACTCCTTGTTGACTGAGCTCTGCTACACTGCCATGATTAAATAGTCTTTACAACTTACCACTTTCCCAGGGTTACATTTTTTCATAGAGCAACCATAGATGGCTTTTTTTAGGATTAGGGGTAGGGATACATTTAGGGGTGCTGGGTCTAAGTGGTCCAGCAGACTTTAATTCAGGCTTCCGAACGTACTTGAAAGTGTAGAGGTAATTTGGTTGCCTTGCCCTGAAGCGTGAGCAGGTTGGGCGATGGTGTGAATTTAACCAGTTGACCTCTGCAGGGGTGGGGCTTGTTTGCTGACGGATTCTCCAGTGTCTCTGTGACCGTTCTGCCTTTTGTTTCTCAGGCCGCATCTGGTTTGACAATGTCCACTGCACCGGGAAGGAGAAGACCCTGTCCATGTGCCCCTCCAACGGCATCGGCGTATCGGACTGCAAGCACACGGAGGATGTGGGCGTGGTGTGCAGCGACAAGAGGATCCCAGGCTTCAAGTTCATCAACACCCTGACCAACAATGTGGAGGTCAGCTTCTCCTCCCTTCCGTCAAACAACAACAACATCGAGTCTGTTTAAACCTGCTGCTATTTCCTCTTTTGGTTTTTGGTCCGTTCGCATAGTTGTACCTGAGGTTTACATAATGAAGGGTTTGGATGTCTGAGTCTTGTCTTCCATTGGCAGTTGCCTCTCACCTCTGGAGCTTTGTCAGAAAGTTTACTACGTGCAGACACATACCGTATTTGACTCAAAAATGCAAAACGGAGGGGAAAAAATAGCCGGCCGTAAACTGTGGTAAACTGTTATAAGAATGAATGTGTTCTTGAATGACGTGTGATGTTTGGGTGGCAGTATTATAAAGTGGTTAGGGAGCTGGAAGGTTGCAGGTTTGAGTCCCAGGTGGGGCACTATTGTAGCCCTGAACAAAAGATAAGTGTAGCATGTAAAATGTGAGCTACGTAACTCACCCTGGAAAAAGGCAACTGCGAGGAAAGTGGATCTTAAAATGTAAGAAGTACCCAGTAATAATATAGCTGTGAGCATGGTCATTGTGGCAATATTAGCTGTGTTTACGCCTCAGCTTACGCGAAGAGAGACTAGTGATATCCTACACGCATTATTACAGCATACGGTTTCGCTTCGGAAATGGCTGTGTTCAAGTTAGGCATGCGTCATTGGTAGTAAAATATTTGACCTGCGAGGAAGGCTGTCAGTTCCTGCTTTAAGTGTTGTATTTGAAGTCCTACGGAGAAAGTGGCCCTAATTGGTGAGTGAAAGGTGTCAGGCAATTAAAGAGCGGGTTGGCTCGTAACTCGTAGTGTATTCACAGTGGGGCCTGCGAGACTTGCGTGAAGCCGTGAGTGAATGATGTCTTTCCATGAGCCCTGCAGCACTGTCCAGTGGGAAGCCCTGTGTTCAGCAGGGGCCTGTAAGACTGACCACTATCTGGGCATAGGGCAGGCCCCAAACAGGATGCTTATGTCAGAAATCTTTAAAGGAAACTCGCTGTGGGAAAGAAATTTACTGTATGACTTGTGCACTACCCCACACCTCTTTCCTGAAACAAGGCTTGAGAAAACACCAGAGAATGATTCAGAGGATGTATTTACCAGCGGGCGGAGGCTGCCTTGTCATTGGCCACTTTCCCCCTGTGCTTTCTGGGAGGAGTAGTCTGTGTTTCCCTGGCCTTTAAACCGCGCCAAAGAAGTGTCCAGCGATGTGTCACCCTGGCCCCTCGACCGGGTTTAAGCCAAAACACAACGTGTTCCTGTTGTTTTAGGCGGAGGCCCTTTAGGAAGCCTGTGGAAGGGTTGCAACATTGTTCAGGCTGAGAAATTACCAAAAATGTCCTGGAATGACCTTGCTATAAAGCAAGGCATTCTTTTTTAAAAGGTCTCAGGAATTTGGAAAATGTGCAATAAAAAATAAAATTACATCTTCCATGCAGACGTCTCTTTGATAGAGATGTTTAAAAAAAAAACTGTTTTTACAATTCATGAGGAAATAATAGATTTGGGCAATGCACTGGCATGGAAGAGAAAATGATAAACAAGGGCTCGCAAGTGGCTTATCCAGCCGCGATGTGCAGTGATGTGCCCTAATGTTCGGAATCAAATCCTGACCTGAAGTGCTGACTGTGGCCGAATGTTCCAGGGGGCAAGAGTAACGCTCGGTCGGCCGTAGCCTACAGTTTGCAGTGAATTTCCTAACTTGTCACTCAAAAAGAACCCCTCTGGTTGATTTGGCGCCTGCGATCTGCCAGTCCTCAGGTTACATGGTAACAGCTCAGTGGGTGGATTGCATTCCCTCCATTCTTGGCGGACGTGTGCCCTAGTACGTGTCCTCCTCAGTTTGACAGAGTAATTAAGAAAAACTGAGAATGGCTGGCAGTGTAGTGTAATGTTTAGGGAGCTGGGCTTGTAACTCAGAGGTTGCAGGTTCAATTCCCAGGTGGGGCACTGCTGGGGTACCCTTGAGCAAGGTACATAACCTGAATTGCTTCAGTAAAATATCCAGCTGTATAAATGGATTGTATGTAAAGAAATGTAAACTGTGTAAGTCGCTCTGGATAAGAGTGTCTGCTAAATGCCTAAATGTAAAATGTGGAGAATTAAAAAAAGTTCTCCCTGGAGCGATCCGCGCGAGCGACCGGGTACGGGACTTTCGGCAGTCGCTAGGCGGATAAGACCGGGAGACGTCTAGACGGAGTCCGCCTCCGCCGTCTCCAGCTGAGATATTCACTGCGGAGCGAAGCTCAGCTTTTCCATCCCCCGGAGCGTATGTGCGCTTCGCCGGGCTCTGTAAACACAGCGAGGTCCCCCCTGCCCCGCTCCAGGTGGACCTGCTCTCGTCCTCCCGGAATGTTAATAAGGAGATTCACAGCTGCTGGTCTTGCCGCATAACGGGAGGAATGACGACATACTGGTGTGGGAAGGTGGGGGGGGAGGGGGAGGGGGGGGCAGAGATGAGAACACTTTAGCCATTGTGGAAAGATACCGTAGCGGTAGCTTGTGGTGTGGCACACGGGAACAGTTCGTCAGCCGGTCGGTCGGCCACAAAGGAAGCAAATGTCGAAGGTATGAAGTGAGAAAGACGTGTCATTTGAAATTAGCATGCATGTGTCACTGACCTCTCTCCAGTGAAAGCATTTTTTTGCAAATTCCCTCTGAGGATGAGTGGTCTTGTTTGCATACGGGAAAGGAAGTAGAAGTAAATGATTCTTTTCAGTGAAGATGGGTTAAGAAATTGCTCCTGAAATAGTTGAGTGTTTTGAAATGGTACAACCTTCAATATGCTGCATTTTGTTTTTACAAGCAAGTGAGTAACAGCGTTTTAAAAATTAAGAACTTATGCAAGCAGGCATATTTACTATGAACACTTTTTATTTGTTTTCAGCCACTTTTGCTAACTTTGCCTTAAACTTCCAGGTCATAGCAGACATACAGTGGGGTCCAATAGTCCACTATATCTGTTTGTTTTCATCATTCATTGAAAACTAACACTACATTTTTACTCAGGAGAACAATTTGACCCATTACTACTTCGCTAAGCTCTGCGGACATAATTACAAACAGCTGCAAAAAGCTTTGCAAAGGAAGTGTCCTTTTTCAAGATTAAAGCACCTGCAGTAGCAACGAGAACACATAGAGGACCATATTAATTACGTCAATATCCATTAGAAGACCAAAACAACTCAGACTGTGTATTAGGAGTGTCCATGTATTAAAACTTAAATGAAAAATAAGGGGTCACAACATTTTGAGGAAATGAAAGGCAATGGTGGGCAAACAAAATATTTATAGATATTTCACTTTCATACCATCCTTTCTCAACCCAAATGTTTTTTATCTTTTTTTATGAAGTTTATATTTTTTTCCCTCTTAAAGTTTTATGACATTCTTGAATAACAAATACCACATGAGTAAAAATGTTGTTAGTTTTCGATGAATGGTGAAAATAACAGATCTTGTTAGATGACTCAGACTTTTGGACCCCACTGTACATCATCATAATTTCACTGATTTTTTAAATTAATAGTTACGGAGTCTCAGAAAAGGGTGTTTAAAATAGCCTCTGTTTCCTTGCAAATATTTTTGTGCGTTAACCTGGAGCTTTCAGCTAGAAGGGGGTAGAGAGTTAGAGCAATATGTTTGAACTACGAAAGCACACATAAGTAGGATTCTTCTTCTAACCAACTTCAGCTTTGCATATGAGATGAACAAGAGGCCCTCTCTTTTCTTTATTTATGAAATAGCTTGTTTTTTTGGCAAAGAGCACTTCCCAGAATGCTAACCATGTAGCCACCACATGTATAAATGCTAGTCTTTATGTAGGCACCCCTTCCGCAAATTCCGACTCAGTTACCTGTTAATACCACAGTATGTTTGTCGAAAATATTTTACATTCAAGTCCAAAGATGTAAAAAAAACCAGTAGAAAACCACAGTTTTTTTTCTGAGAAATTCTTAAAGGGAAATATTCTGTTTATTTCTGGGTGTTTTTTTTGTGTGCTTTCAACCTGAATTCCAAGGTCATTGTGGAACTGCACTGATCAGGATAAATCTACGTCAATTGTTGATTAGAGCTTTAGTGATGACTTGTTTATTCGATACACAATAATGTCCCCTTGTTTGAACCTAATTTATAGTATAGCAAAACCCCAGTGATCATTTAAGGAACCCATTCATTGTAAACGTCCTGCATTCTGTCATGGGACAGATAATCTTTAAGAAAAGTCATGACTACACATTCTCCTGTTGGGCAGGTCACTATTTGAAAATGTTTTACAAGTGAACCAAATTAATTATTGGTTTCTGTGGGGAAAAAACCCACAGACAGTACAACATAAGTACTTTATGAAAGCAAAGCTAAGCTGATAAGCAAAGCTTTATGAATTTGATACCTTCGTCTGACTATGATATATTAATGCGTTGCTGTAGTTCTGAATTACTCCACTATGGTACAATGCATCACTGGTGATACAAGATTTATAGAATGAAATATAAATATAAATATAAATTTGTTTTAGCACCTATTCAAATAATGATTTACGTCTGCCAATATTTTTCTGTTGCATTTTTGATTATGGGTAAAATAGAGGGTTAAAAGGAGGAGTGGAGGTAACATGTAGACTTACATAATATTACATGCATATATATTACGTATTACGTATTACGACATTCCAAGACATTACATTTTAGGCATTTAGCAGACGCTCTTGTCCAGAGCGACTTACACAGTTTACATTTCTTTACACACAATCCATTTATACAGCTGGATATTTTACTGAAGCAATTCAGGTTAAGTACCTTTAGCTCAAGGGTACAACAGCAGTGCCCCACCTGGGAACTGAACCGGCAACCTCTGAGTTACAAGCCCAGCTCCCTAACCATTACACTACACTTCCAGCCACATAAAGAATTATTTGTGGCTTAAACCATGAACCCAGGGCATTATTTACACCCCTTAACTTTGAGCAGGTATGCAATTGAGATGAATGTTCCGTGGACATCATCTCTGCGGTAGATAACTCCCCAGACACGGGAGGTGGGGCTGGCGTCCCTTTGGCAGCTGAGGTCCAGTTCTGTGCGCATTCATCAGATCAGAATGCTTTTTTAACCTCCCGCTAAGCCGCAGCGTTCCTGTTGAGAGGCCCGTGTGACCGTTATAGCGACGGATCAGTCAGGTCTCCTATGAGCGAAGCTTGTTCTGCCCGATGCTGACATTCAGCTCTGCGAATCGCTTCCCCTGGTGGGCGTTGCCGTTACGGTGCATTGGGATAAATTAGCATAACAACGTGCGCTAGTGGCCAGGGTACATATGAGGGCTTCTGTCATTCCACAGGGAATGTTTTGGTTTGGTATACTAAAAACTCTCTAAAATAGCAATTGTGCTGGCAATCATGTACTAGCTAAAACATTTGACATTGCATTTTACATTTTAGGCATTTAGCACGCTCTTACCCATAGCAACTTACAATAAGTGCATTTAAAATGGCAAGAATAATTACCGCTATTCTTTGATGTATTATAGCTGTAAGAACCACACAATTAATTGCACCATCTGCTGTAAGCCAGACATATTATCAATACAGCCCATTGCCATTCTACCTTAAAGAGTTGCCTTGAATGCTGTAGGTAGAGAGCGTGACTGTACCTCAGGAATGCGTGTGCCATTTACCCGGCTATCCAAAATCCACATGCACTTATTTAATCTTCACGATCAATAATGTGCAGGAAACCAACAGTCCGGTCGTTTTAACTGGTTTTAATTTATGGATTCAAGTCACGTTTTAAGTTTTTCAGGTGTTACATAGAGTTGTATTTCCCTAACCCCTTCCTTCCTCTCCTTGAACCACTTATTTCCTCAAATCGTTTCCCTCCTTTGACTGGTTTAATTCTCCGCTCCCTATTTGGCCATATTTATTACATGCTGTTCTTTCCCTTGGCGATTTAACAACCCTTCAATTTGGCCATTTATTTCCCGTAAATCTTTTCCTTGTCGAGGTATAATCACTGTGTCCAGTAAATCACTGTGTGTCAGGCTGCAGTGGAGTTGTCCGGTGAACTCGACGAACACAACTTGGTTTCTGGCGTGACCACACATTAAACAAGCAATTGCAGAAATAACTTAAGAGCTAGTTTAATGTTTTTACTTTTCACCGCTAAATTGTTTGGGCTCCTTTCTTTCTGTCTGTCTTTCTCATACAATTCTTGACACCATTGCCAGTCATACTGCGGCTAGCATTTCTCATGCATGGCATTCTGGGAGATGGAGTTTATGTGACAGTTTAGGAGTTTCAGATTGGACAAACCATTATGAAATACATGATATTGTTATGAAACTATCAAGTATCTCTACCTTTATTTTATTTGCACAATTCACTCTTAAATGGATATGTGTTTATTTTGTGTGCATTAGTGTGCACCCATTCCACAAATATTTACAACATGTCTTGAGCATTATCTGTGGACGCACTATAAACCATTGCAAAATGTTGGCAGCCAGTAGCAGAATAACGCATTCCAAGGATATGTTCCCACAGTCCAACTTCAGACGCCCATGAAGGAGGAGCACCTTAAGGAATTATAGCTTTACCTTTCTAAATTTAAACACTGGGCCACCAAAAATATTCTATGGGGCATGTTGCATTGGTTTTCTCCGGAAGGAGTGGGTTTCACCAGGACGGTATGTGTGGGCCTGTGGTTTAAATCAGGCTTTTGGTCGCCATTTTTCTGAGAACGCACCACGATAGACCGTTAGAGGAATTTCTCTCCACCCGGAGTTAACATAAGCAACACTTTGAGGGGCATCAACTTACTTTTCAACACACGCGGGCGGGGGGGAACTGCACGGGGAATTGGCACGTGAGACATGTTTGCTTATGCTGTCCCCTTTTCTGTTTGTTTGCCGAGGAACGGAAGAAACATTTTGGGAATGCTTTCCTGTCTGGTTCAAACGCCCCTTTAATGAAAACCAAAAGAGCAGGCTTCCAAGATCGGAGATGCAAGAGGCGATTGCAATTAAATATATAAATTCAGCCTTACAGGATGAGTGTTGCCAGAAAGCCATTCTAATTAGTTGCAGTGCCACGGTTCACTGGTGCCCAAACAGTGTTGGTCTGAGCCTCGTTCAGCACACGTGAGTCCTATGCGCCTGAGAAGGCTAATAGCTTTAATGGTCATCGTAGATTCGGGTAAGTGATGATGCTCACAACACTAATGGTCAAATATGGAACTAATTACCGACAACAGTACGGTGAGATTGTTTGATGTTTTAAGGTCCACCCTTTAATGAAAGGAGTATTCTCTATTAACTTCTTTTGTGGGACTGTTGAATGTAATCTTGTGAGCTCATCGTTGCTTATTTTAGTAAGATAACATAGGGAAAGGCAAGACAGATTACTTCTGTTAAGTCTTCAAAACATTTTAGTTACATTTCCTACAGTTTTATGGAGTAGTATCGTGTCTCTTGTCATAACAGTGAAATCATTTTGTTTCACAGAGAAATGGCAACAGAGTGTGGTCATGTTTGGCAGATCACTCTTCTGGGATGCATGCGAGGTGGTTGGTAGCCTGATGAGATGTTGAATTTATTTCATTTAGTTTCTCCAGCTGACCTCCTCAACGAAAATAAACATTTAGTAATACTTGTCATGACTTAATGCAGTGTTTGTGCCCACTTACAGTATCACGCAGCAAGAGGGGAAGGGTTACATATTTCACTGGGCCAGAGTCAGTTTTTCACTCTGGAATATCCCTAGAAAAATAACTGTACGGAACTAGAAACGCTGTCCTTCTGAAAACCCAGCAGAGACTCATTGAAGGTCAACGACAGAGATGTCTATAGTGATCGGAGTGTTCATATAACCGTGGCTGCGGTGGTTAGGTGCTTTCAGATGGTTATCATCGTTAAGTTTCACTTACTTGGATTACTGCAGCCTGGTATCCCCCTGTACCAAATAATTTTTCTGAGCTACGCCATGGCCAGGTTGTAAGAGCTACACCCTAACGGGCAAGCTCACGACGATCACGCACCGTTGTGCCACCATCACTCACAGGGAAGTTAGGGGCCACACCAAGAGCTGCTGAACCCACCGCACTGGGGGCCAGCCACATAAACACGATGGTACCTGGTAAAGGTGCTCGGAAGACGCCTAACTGGCAACTTTGATGCATCATAGCTCGTTAGGGCTAGCACACTAGCCTTCCAACCTAGTCTGCGGTGTGGACTCCAAGGCCAGAGGGCTTCATTTCCCCATGAGAAATCACCTCAGTGATACCGAAGGCTAACGGACGATGGGGTAACGCTACGGCAGGTGGACAGACATAGCGTTAGACAGATAGTTCGCTGGAATAGCCCCACACCCCAACTCCGGTTGAGCACGGCGTGAAGTTATACTTTCACAGATTTTTGAACTTAAAAAAAGGGTTTAACAAGACAAACTCCAAAGGAAATGGCACAAGACAAATCGAGTGGAGGGACAGCACTCAGAGAGCATCAGGCTTCTCTTAACTAGTGAGTTTACCTCTCTTAACTAGTGAGTTTACCTTGCACTAGAGCGCTTACCAATCTATACTGAGTAGTAGAAAGAGAAAGTGGAGCTGGCTACAGGGGCTATCATAGGTGGGTAGCCAGCCCTCACAGGACTACTTTTTCCTCTTACTTCGATCCTTACATTGCACGGACTACTTACACCAAGCTGTAGTGATTCAAGCAAGTGAAGAATAACAGTTCTTGGTTCCTTGACTGGCAAAGTGTAAGGGGTCACTTGTGGGCTGGCCAAAACCTCTGGGATGCAGGTTCATGCCTGGCTGAGAGACTGTTGTTCAAGGTTTAGATTAGTTCCAAATGTAGTCTGCTTTGCGGAATCGTTCATTACTGGCAAAGGCACACACTCTGCTGTTGTTAATATGGAGCTGATTTTCCAGCTTAGTATTTTATCTGGGCCATGCACCCAGTTCAGCAAACAACATCCATACTTCATGCATGGAGAGCTGGGTGTTTTGGATTGCAAGCTGTTGCAAGGGATCATTAAAGTTTTAGTTTAGTTTCATTTATTCATCCTCTCACAATAAACATAAACCCTCATAAAATGGCCTCAGATTTTCTTGAATTTAATCCTTTGACAATCTGGGATAATTGTCAGCGTCTTTTATGGTTCAAGAAAGGATTTGTGCCTCGTAATGCACTCCAAGACCTTACCAGCCGATCTGTGTCAGAATGCTTGGCCGTGAGAAACAATGGACAGAATAACTTGTTAAGGGTTTCATTACACGAGAATGAAACAAGTCAGAAATTTCTGGGGCAAGAGGATAATGTTAGCAGCATGTGGAACCCGTTGGACTGTGCCCTGGCTTTCCTGTTGTCAAGTGATGAATCCCATTTGCTAAATCCCCTGTGAGTCGCTCGCTTGAAACGAAACACCAGGTCTCTAAGCCATGTGAGGGCAGACAGCGCCTGCTGACTCTGGAATGGCCAGTCCAGATAAACAACTGACCATTCATCCACCTGCTTCACCTACACACATGTTCTCTCCCCCTGACACACACACACATGCATACACACATGTTCTCTCCAACCTGACACACACACACGCATGCACACATGTTCTCTCCCCCTGACACACACACACGCATACACACATGTTCTCTCCCCCTGACACACACACACGCATACACATGTTCTCTCCCCTGACACCCTGACAGGCACATGTTCTCTCCCCCTGACAGGCACACACACACACACACACACACATACAGACACACTGACAGGCTCTCCACTACATAAAATGTATGGAATTGTGATAGCTGTCCTTGCTCTGGAGATTCCGAGACACCATGCCATTAATTCATTAGTTCCTAAGGTGCACAATTTCTGAAGAGAACGCAAAGGAGAATCAAAATGCTAATGGTTTCAGATGTTAAGATGAATTGAAGATATTGAAATGCGTAAGATTTTTTAGGTACAACATCTGATTCCTGCCTGATACAGAGAGCGTTTCCTAACCGGGGTACCAAATATTTCCTGTTTTTACCTCCAAATCCTGTGGGGGTTCTTCGCTTTCATCCAAGTTATGGCAGAGAAATGCCTCCTTAGCCATAAAGGCCAGCAGAATTCTGTTCTTCATTACACGCCTGATCATTTGTACCTAACTGAAGATATTTTCATTGGTTTTCCACTCGTATGTTTCAAATATTTGTAAATATACTCGTACATGTTTTCAATTTCAAATAATGCCTTTTGTTTTCTTAGAATGGCATAAAAAACGAAAGCATTCCCAGTCACGGTGGGGGCAGAGCAAATGCCCTTTGCATTTTAGTACGTAAATGAGGGGACATGTCTGTTCATTCAGTAGGACTGCTTTGTACTAATGCCAGATTCCTTACGGATGCTCATAAATTACATTCTGAAGAGCATGACTTCAGAGAATCGTGTGTTTTGAACAAGACTCGTATCTGACTAGTATCTGCAGTTCCACCTCAATCGTGGCCGCGTACCGACTTCAGAGGGAAGCCTTTGTTGACTGCTCCTTTAATCTTCCGCGACAGCAGCGATCTGCCACAATGCATGTCGGCTACACGCTGAAGCGATTTCCCTCGGAAAATCTGTCGGTTTACCGCTTGTGCCTATGGCTCCTTCCAGGGTTGTCTCGGTGGTGGGAGGGTTTTGTTGGGGAGAGGGATCTGTTCATTTCCTTTCCGCCCCCTGCCCCCTTAGAGAGCTGCGTCCACATGAATCGATATTCCAGCTGCGCTCCTCTCCCCCCACTGTGGAACTCTGCCACCGCCCCCCCCCCCCCCAGTCTGTGAGCAGAGAAACACGGCGCAGATGTTGGAAGAATCTCTTTGCTTCTGTTCCTTTGCCACAAAATTGTACCGTAATCAGCGCACTGTTTTTTCCCCCACCTATTTTGAAGCAGGCACGTGTAGCCCAAACGTGAAACCCCCTTAGAGGAGAATAATTAGCAGTACAGAAATGCCCGGTAGCGTGGAAAAACATGTAACGGTTTTGAGACCCAAGCCCTCCGTCGCATTCACGAAATGAACAAATTAAGACAAGTATTCTGAATATCATTTTGATTTCTGGCTTTGGGACAATAAAAAGCTGAGTTTTAGTCCAGCACAGGATTTAGTGGTGAGCCCAATGCGGTGTTGTTGCTGATGTTCTCCCTGGTATTTATAGTAGACGGTGTTGGCGTTTTCTTCCTCACGGTTTGCGTTTTTCCTCTGCTGTTTGGTGTTGTTGTGAAGTGGTTATTTTTGTCCTTTTTCTAATTGGCGTAATTTGAAGCTTTTCCTCACCACGCTTTCCCTTTCTGTTTCATCTCGGGAGGGTGTTTCCAGATCTGCGTGAAAGGATGGAGACACTGTATGATGAAAATGTGACTTATGATGTTCTGATCATAGCTTTTTTAAACCTGATTGTTCACAACTTTTGAGTCTGCAGGCTTCTGTACCAACAGAGGACACGTGTAGTAAGAGAAAGCCTTTATGCTAGGGAAGGGTATTAAAGATGGGAATCATATTCAATGATGATGATGTTTTCATCATCAAAGACAAACACACAGTAATAACTAATAGCCCGTTTGGCTCGTTCAAAGGCATGCGATGCAACCGCAGATCTTCAAACGGAACGTAATGAAAAACAAAACGAAATGGCACAGACGAGAATTAGCATAAAACAAACACTGGAAAGTTATTTGTAGTGGAGGGCCTGAGTCTGCCTATATTCTATCTCCAGACATAACTCTCATTCACCTAGCTGTTGATCTTTCCCTGTTTCTGCTCCGGGGTCGTGGTCTAAAGAACAGAAACAGTGCAGGCTTTGCTCCTTTGCACATCGTCTCTAGGACCCACATCTCCTTTTGGCTCACGGTGTCAAAAAAACAAAGTCAGAGACTCAGTCTAATGTGTTTTTAGATTTGGGAAGTCAGGCCCATTCCTCCGGTGGAATATTGCTTTTTTTCCGTCCCCTATAAACACATTCCTCTGCAGAAGGCAGGAAAAGCTATGAGCAGCAGCCATTTGTCTGTACACACATGACTATGGTCTGGATCCGTTGCTGTCTCACAGTCAAGTCGACCTCCCCAGGTGAATGCGCTTGCTGTAGAACATTTTCACACTGCGGCCAAGACAATATTACAAAATGACCAGCTTCACTGAACACTGGAATCTTGATCTATAAACCAGTGGGAAATGGAACATTTTTAAACCAATGGCAGGCCTCTCAGCTTCTGAATGATTATTCATCTGATTAGCATTAATCCTATTAACCCTTTATGGTCTGCTTAGCCATTTGGTAGAGCACATTGTGACTTTTGCCATTGCTTTTTTTCCCAGGTGAGACTATTAAAGGGTTGTGATCATTTTTCACCTCACATTTTATCTGACAGAGCACACCATCTAGAATTTTAAGGCTTTCTAGGCCCCTGTAAAAAAGCTGTTTGCTTTACACCAAACTGTTTGTCTTTCTGCATCAGTGATGGTAATGGGACCCTTCAGGATGGACTGGGCATTGTAAATGCGGTGCGTTTGTAGTCATGATTGCCTTGTCAAGCTGTCACAATTTATAAAGCTGCTGGGAAATCCCTCTCCGTTCGCTGCATTAGGGCGTCTGGGCTGTTTGCCTGTCACTGCCTGTCTGCTCTTAGCTTTCAGGCCCCCAGCTACCAGCTGCCTTCACACTGCTCAGCACACAGGATCAAAAGCTAACACCGAAAAAGCATTGTGGGCAGTATGAGCTAGCTGTTGGTCAGGGACTTCGCTTGAAATCTGCATCATCTCTCGGATGTGCAGTATGTATGTTTTTTTGTTGTTGTAAAAATCTCCCAAATTGTTTTTTTCCCAAATAGTTTTTATATTTCCTCCCAATTTGGTAGCCAATTACACCCTCTATTTTTCATGTCAATCCCCCCCTCGTATTGTGAGTTTGTTGCCATAGCCCTGTGACCGGTATTGACAAAGGCGAAGTATCGTCTCCTCCGAGATGGCACTCGCCAGGCTGTCGACCATAACTCCAGTACTACAGAGCCACTCCTGTGTGCAGCGAACGTCCTGTCGGCTTCCCTCCAGCCAGAGCCGTCTCTGGTTTTCTGGTTTTTTGATTCCCTCTGGAAAATGCCAATTGTGAAGCGCTGTGTGACAACCTGTTTGTAAATGGCGCTATACAAAAATAAAGATTGATTGATTGATTGATTGACTCTGGCGCGGGCGGTGGAATCGAGCCCCGGTCGCAGTGGCCACTAGACCACCAGGGAGGCCCTCCCAAATAGAGTTTTAACCCATATAGCTTTTCATCAGTGGCTTCATTCACCATTTACTGGTGTGCCATTTTATTATCAGGAAAATGTGTACACCGGTCGTCATCATGTTGCACCAATTCTTAATACTTTAGTTCGGACGTACTGGGTAGTGCATCCAAAAGCATTAAAAAGCCCTAGTGCTGGTCCCAGAATCGAATCCTGACCATTGGCCAGTGCTGTCTGTAGTAAGGAGTCCCATGCTATGGCACATGAAGCTTCAGTCAGCACACGTGCCTCATCTTATCCTGCCAGAGTGACCTCTCGGGTCATTCACGTGTCTGTCGGCTGCCCGCATCATCTGCGCATGCAGTGTAAATATCCTAGGCATGACTGCGCAGCTCAGCTGCTGGACTGCAGCACGTGCTTGTCTGCACCCTACTGGATCAAGGGAGGCCATTGCAGGGATGGGAAAGGCCTGCAGATTCATGTGGGCATTCCAAATGAGGAGAGCTAAGTCAAACTAAGCGACAGAAAGGGTTTAAAAAAAACTTTTAAATGGTACCTATGGTTTGAAGGATCAAGCCAGGGTTTCCAGAATGAGAAGGTCGAGTCAAACCGGCACGTGTGCAATGCAGACACAGTGGAAGCCTGGAGAGTATGAAGTGGTGGCTTTGGAAAGCAGAAATTGCAACGCTGGTTTGGTTCATTTTTACCCACTGCTGAAGTGACTCTTCGTCTGCCAGTGTGGATTGTAAGTTGGTTAGTTGTACACGTTGCTCTCGTGGATTAGCTGTTTGGCTGCTGGAGCTGGACTGTTTACTATGTGGCTGTCAAGGCTTGTTTTTGGCCCTTGATTCAACTTACTTGTAGATTCATCATTGTGTTGGGAACTCCTGTATCTAGGATGTGTAATGACTATGAAAAAGGGAGTGTGTTGGACGGCCATGAAACTTTTGATTGGCATTGAGTCTCTTGCGATCTTCTGCAAGAGACTCAAAACCCACCTTTTCAGACTCCACTACCACTGAACTCTGTACATCTAGCCAATTTTTATCACTACTGCCTGTTTGCTCAATACTTCTTGTATATGTATCCCTGCTTAGTCCTCATTAAAAAAAAAATTATAATAAAAAATAAAATTTAAAAAAATTAACCTTTTCCTTCCCAGTGTCACAGGTACGGTATGCAGCTGCCTACAACGATGTCTATCACTATTACTGCACTGATCTCTTACTCTCTCAACTATGATTGTTCTTACCATGTATTAATGCACATCTTGTAAGTTGCTCTGGATAAGAGCGTCTGCTAAATGCTTAAAATGTAAATGTAAATGTAAATATATGAATGTATGTGTGGCCTATTTGTCAGGTGTCCGAGGCCATGTGACTTCTTCAATGGCTGTGTGTGGTCATTTAGAAAACCAGTTAGCATTTAAGGTTTTTTAAACTTCCAGATTTGTATTTTAATGAAGATCACATGGGTTGAATACTTTCTCAGGAAAGACGCATTTGGATAAAGCAGAGCTGTATCATCTAGACCCATCCTTCTCTCCTCCTCGTTCTGTGGTCTATATTTTTTTTTTAAGACTTAAGATTTGAGACTATTCATTGCAGAGTGGCCGTGTTGGGTGCGGTGGTAGCGACGCATTCCCTCAGCCCGATGCCATTTCAGGAAACCACCTTTTTGATTATAAAGTCATGCTACGCTACTTTGGGTTGCCTTTTTTATCTTGAGTAGGGGAGGCATGCTTTGAGAACTCCCATATGGAGTCTACACATGGTGATCCATCTTCCCCCCGTTGTGACCTGAACTGTCACGTAACGTTGGAATGTGGGCTTAGTCTTGGGAGTGAAGCTGGAGAGGGAGTTTTGTGTGTGGGGGGTGAGGGGTGGGGGGGTTGTTCATGTAAAAGAGCTGAATTGTGGGAGAGCAGGGCCCCTCACCACACAGAGCGGTGGAGGCCGATGGTCACCCCCTCTGCCCCACCGAGGGTTTGTGGCTGTAGTTGTAGCAAAAACAGGACACATTATTCAGCCAGTCTTTGTCAGTGTCCTCTCCCGGGAGTTATTTGTTCAGTGTAAAGTTATGTAACCTGTATAGTGTCAAATGGAGGCTTCTGTGATTTGATAGAAAAGGGTTGCAAGGGTACAGTAGCAATGTGTGTTTGCTTATTAATTTAAGAAATAGTTCAAAGGAAATGAATAGGAAAACCTACATACTCTTAGGCTACGTTTACACTGCAGGCCTGGATGCCCAGTTCAGATTTTTTGGCTATATCCATTTTTTTTGACCATCTGTTTACATCTACTTTTAAAAGTATGACCCATATCCGGGACCTGTGTTTTACACAGTTTACACTTTAAACAACCCACATACGTACACAAGGGCTTGGTTACCGATCCAGAAGTAAACAACAACCACGCCGGCACAGCCATATTGCCATCTGCAATGGATGCAGGCGAGACAGAAATAATCATTCAGTAATGTTTTATCTATTTATTTATTATCTCTGGTGGCCACACTGGATGAGGTGTTTGTCTCTCTGGATGAGGCGGTTGTCTCACTGGCCTGAGCCTTCGTCCTCCATTATTTCACTTCTTTCGCTTCTAGTTGTGCACGTGAAACACGTCATTCAAATGCGAAAAAGTATAAGAGTGTTGCGTATTGAATGATGTGCGTATCGGAATGACAAGGAAAATCCGATCTGTGCGTTTAGACGACAGTCGCATTGGCAGATATCAGATTCCTATCGGATTTATTTCCACATATGAATGTGGCCCAAAACGGATCTTGAAAACATTAGATTCCATGTGCTTTTTTCCTTTTACACGTTCATAATTGGGTCGCTTTTATCAGACGGTGTAAACGTAGCCTTAGACAATCCTTGCTGAATGTGTCTTTTTTTGACACCTTACTGCACATGTTTAGTTCACTGAGCCTGAGATACAGTTTGCCAGCCTACTTTAATAATATCATAATTGGGGGAAGCAGGCCAAAGTGCCAGATATTTTCAGTATTTGGCCCCAGTGGGGATTGAACCCACAACCTTTGATGAATACCAACTGAGCCACAGAGAACCACTTTGCTTTGATGAATAAATCGCATGAAGGTCTCTCCCGTGTCTCCGCAGAGCTTGAACCTGCAGGTGGAGGACGTGCGAGTCCGAGCCATCCTGGCGTCCTATCGCAAGCGCATCCCGGTGACCGAGGGCTACGTGGAGGTGAAGGACGGGGGCAAGTGGAGACAGATCTGTGACGAGGACTGGACCCGGATGAACAGCCGCGTCATCTGCGGCATGTTCGGCTTCCCCGGGGAGAGGAAGTACAACGCCAGAGTCTACAAGTGAGTGAGGCTGCGGGGAGGGGGTGGTGAGGGTGGCAGTGAGGAGAACACGTGGTTTAGCCTCCCCCTCCCCTACTGACTACCTAACTCAGGAGGCAGTGTTAGTGTAATGGTTAGGGAGCTGGGTTTGTAACTCAGAGGTTTCTGGTTCAATTCCCAGGTGGGGCACTGCCGTTGTACCCTTGAGCTAAAGGTGCTTAACCTGAATTGCTTCAGTAAAAATATCCAGCTGTATAAATGGATTGTATGTAAAGAAATGTCAATTGTCTGTAAGTCACTCTGGATAAGTCCGCTAAATGTCTAAAGTGTAAATGTAAAATGTAGGAAGCGCAAAGTCATTCACCTCTGAGTCACCTTGGACTGACCACGATACGGTCTTTTTTGGACACACCCTGTGCCGGCCCAGAAGAGGATGGGCTCCCCCCCCTTTTAGTCTGGTTCCTCCCAAGGTTTCTTGCTATCAAGGGAGTTTTTCCTTGCCACTGTCACCTTTAGGCTTGCTTTTGGGGGGGGTTGAGGCCTGGGTTCCCCTTCTGTTAAGCGTTTTGTGAATTAATTTGTGAAAAGCGCTAGACAAATTTGATTCGATTTGATTTGAGCAGCGATGACACAATGCGGCCAGGAACATTCATTTTGTGATTCTCAACAATTTCCGCTTACACTGGCTAGCTGGGTTCGTTGGAAAACTTGATGCACCACGCAATACGAGCTATTGCTGTGTAGATTTTGGGTTATACTTTATTTCAGAGCCTTTTTTAATAAAATCTGTCTGCTAGATGAGAACACAAATAATCTTTATAAAGGATTCTCTGCCTTTTAAGCTTTTTTTGGACAACACGCTTAGGGCAGTGGGTGTTGCATGCGGGGACTTAGTCATCTTCTGTGTGGCGCTGGGCTCTACCACTGTCTTTGAAGAAGAGCCTCGTTTGGTCCAAAGACGGGCCTAAAAGGGAGATAAACAAGAGCGAATTCATCCCCAGTCATGAATCAAGTCTCAGGAAGAACAAGTTACAATGAAAATGGTTTTGTTGGGGGGGGCAGAATTGGACATTCCCCCGATACAATGACAACATCCACAGCTGTTTTCCTACACTGGCTGTTCTGCCCTGCCCTGCCTGATGCTTCTAATTCATGGAAGATGTGCCATTTTGACACGAGCAGCTTTGTTCTATCCTGAGAAAGGGATGAACTAAAACTCTCTGCCTTACAGTAATGGTATTAAAATTACCATTATATTTTTGTTGTTGTTGTTGTCTAGTGTCTTGTAAGCCCATATGGGCTGGGCACCATAAATGGTGCAGGACACTTAAATAAATACATCAATCAATATATATGTTGGGCTACTCAATATGTACATTGTGGCATCACAAGAGGTCCATGGAAATGGCTGCCTGTCCCTTTAAATCGTGTGAGCCACAAAAGCCATATAAACTACAGCTCCCATCAGGCTGCAGTCCCACACCTGGCCACCAGCTGCATTGAATGAAGAAATTGGGACTACTGGCGGCTGAACCAAATTGTGGACTGCATAAAAAGAACTGATTGTGTCACATTGAGGGAGGTTGGAGGGCAACAGGTAATGCTGCAGGCATCATGCCCTGGTTTTATATGTTTAGGTTATGGTTGGTTTTTGGACAAGATTCTTTAGTTGTAAAATTATTGATTGAAGACTTTATTTTGTGTTTTGGAGAGCTCATTCATTAGATTAGCGTTTGTTTAGGAATCCTGCCTCCTCTCTGCCTTTCTTCTATTGCCTAAAAGGTCCTGTCAACAGTGACACTACAACAGTGTTTCTCAATCCATTCCTACAGGGCATACTGCCATGGAAATTGTAATTCCAACCTCCACTCCCAACCTATCATCTGCATCGGTCGTCTGTTAATGATCACTTGAGCATGATGAAGTGGTGGTTGGAATGAAAACATGCAGCGCAGTGTGCCCTGTAGGAATGGATTGAGAAACACTGCACTACAACATATACAGTATATGTCCACCATGTGGTTTGTTTAGAACAAGGAGCCACTGAAAATGCAGGTCATTATTCAAGCATTCAGGGATTTGAACCTCTCTGACTTCCCGTCTCGGTCTGCACAGCGTTGCACTCCGTGGGCTAAATGCCCTCAGTGCGCCCACTCAGTACAGGAAGCTCACACACGGTGGAGTTCCAGAGAAACGTTGAGTTGAGCCATGCGAATCGTGAGAACTCGTTTTTTAAAGAAGAGGCTCGTATATCAACTTTAATGCAATTTAATATAACCTTGAGTGTCATTAATTTCCTATGGGCTGTCCCTTCTGTTTCCATGTACCAAGGCAGTCACATTCCGTCGAGCAGTTGTAATGCCCTACCCAAAGAGTGTGGGGGGGGGAAGAAAGGCTTTAATCTTGAAAGGTTTGCGATTTACTTGTGAAAACCCGCTCTGAGATATTGTGACCGGCAGAGTATTCCTCACAGCTGTTTAGAAATTAATCAAAGTACAAAAGAAGGAGAAAAGGGGAAGCTGTATGGAATCCCTGAGCCTCTGCGTTAGGTATAGCGTGAGCTGAAATGAAGCCAAAGCCGCCATCGCCTGCCACAGAAAGTTTTGACGGCTCTGATCTTCTATGCAAGTCCCTCAGCCTTGGAGAAAAAGCATATTTCCTTTGGCTCCCGGTTTGTGGATGTGTAAACACAGCTCGGGCACAGGAGGCGCAGTCACGGGGCAGGAGGCCGAGCCAGACGAGCTACGTGCTCTCTTGCTCGCTCGCTCTGCTCGGAGCTCCTGAAACGTGTCTGCCTTTTAATAATGTCCAGAATTGAAGCCGCCACTCAAGCGCCCCCCCTCACCCCCCCCGAACCAGGGGAGGTATGAGAGGCATGCGACGGGAAAACCAGAATCCTTCGCAGCATTCAAACATTTTTTTTCTTCCCCCCCGGTTTACGCCCCTGATGCAGTTTGCCGCGTTCAAAACCGGAGCTTCCAAAAACTTTCACTGTAAAACAGCTGCTGTTTAAATCAAACGAGAGACACATGTTGTTCTTGTTTTTCTTCCTTTTCTCTCATATCTGCGAAGAAAATCTCAGTGGGTCCCTCGCCACTCTTTTGGACATCGGGATGGATTCCAGCGAGAGCCGTATCGAGATTCCAGATCAAAAACAAACATTGACCGCTCTCCTGCCTCATGCCAGGGGAGGGAAAGGAGTCCCCTTTCACGCTAGAGGCCTGAAAGATGAGAATTGAGCTAAGCTGAACAAATCGCACGCAACGAGGATTGACAGCTTTTGTTAGGCTCTCTTCTTGGGAAAACCTGCTCTCAATTGTGCCCTGTATCACTTCTGTGTGCCACGCATCACTGACTGCTGCCCAGCACTATGTGTTCTTTGCCAGCGCTCTAATTAGCAAAACACATAATAAGCACGCTCACACAATGGATCGGAGGGTTTGCAGCTTTTTTTTTTTTTCTTTTCAATTTTTTTAAAAATATGTTTGTTTCAGATTTTTTTCCATTTTTCTCCCAGTTTGGTAGCCAGTTATATACCCTCTATTTCTTTCAATTCACCCTCCCCAGCGAACTTGCCGCCCGTCTCTACGGGGCAAGCTAATTCCCTGAGGCCGGTGATGATCCACCTCCTCCGAGACGGAACTCGCCCACCTACTTTCTGGAGACACCCTTCGCGCTTCTCAGCGAGCTCGTGCCAGCTCCCCCTCCCCCCTCCCACTGGGGCGGACAGCCAATCGCCGCCCCCGATCAGGGCTCCCAACCAGGGCCGGTCTGGCGCAGTGCAGCTTATTTTTAACAGTGTTCTGAAATATGTTTTTTGTATCTCTCTGCGTTCTCAGGATGTTTGCCAGCAGGAGAAAACACAACTACTGGGACTACTCTGTGAACTGCACCGGAAACGAGGCCCACCTGTCGAGCTGTAAGCTGGGGCACGCTGTGGCCGTGAAGGGCAACAGCACCTGTGGCCAGGGCATGCCCGTGGTCGTGAGCTGTGTCCCTGGCCGCGCCTTCGCCCCCACCCCCATGGCCGGCTTCAGGAAGGCCTTCAGGCAGGAGGTAGGCCTCATGGGACATTGCATGGAACACGGTCTCTCTCTCTGTCTCTGTCTGTCTCTGTATTCCTCTCTCTCTCTCTCTCTTTGTCTCTCTATTCCTCTCTCTCTTTCTCTCTCTCTCTTTTTCTCTCTTACTTACTCACTCACTCACTCACTCACTCTCACATTCACTCACTCACTCTTTCTCTCTCTGTCTCTCTCTCTCTCTCTTACTTACTAAATCACTCACTCACTCTCACTCACTCTCTTACATTCACTCACTCTCTCTCTCACTTACTCACTTACTCACTTACTCACTCACTCACTCACTCACTTACTCACTCTCTCACTCTCACTCTCTCACTCTCTCACTCTCTTACTCTCACATTCAAAAGGCTTTACTGGCCTGACAAGATCACTGTCATATTGCCAAAGCACACATTTGCAATTACAGACATCACACATCGACAGATTTACATAAGACATTCAAAAGGGATACATTTTGAGACATAATATGACATTAACAAACTAATTCCAAGCTATAAGCTGTCTTTCCTTGTCCCTCAATTTGTGGCAGGTGGCTACATATTGTGCTACCAATTTTGCACATTCCATCTTTTCCCCTAACAGATAAGGGAGCAATTGGTGGTGTTTGAGATTTAGATTTGTGTAAATTTTGGGTAATATTCTAATCTAATTTCCTTGTATTAGTTGGTTAAAAAGTGCAGCTCAGTCTCTACCTCACCCTGACTCACTCTCTCTCTCTCTCTCTCTCTCTCTCTCTCTCTCTCTGTTTATCTTGAACAGTGTTAAGGTATCGTAAATGGTTGCGTGTTGTATTTATCTTTACTGGGCTTGATTATGAACATTTCTGTCATATCCCTGTCCAATGGAAAAAGTCACTGCTAAAGATTTTTTTGATTCATTGAACATTCCTTGCCACGACATTCCCAGCTGTTTTAGTTAAACGCTCGATAAATCACTATCACAAGCTTTTATTCTTATAGCAAACACTCCAACAAAATTAAAAAGCTTTTTTCCAAAACAAAAAATATATATCTTGTACCCCATTAACTTACAATGGGATGGAAGCAAATGGGATACAAAGTGGTGGTCTTACAAACAGTGATGATAAGATGATAAAATTTGAAATTATAAATCTCTCTGGAATACCACCTACTTGGGGCAGCGGATAGCATAGCGGTCTAACGCACCGTATTGTGGCTGGTCCGATACGGTGTGCGCTGCCTGTCAGGGACGCGGTTCAAAACCCGTCTCTACCAGACCGGGGGGCAGAATTTGTCTGTCCGCCCCAGGGGGAAGGGGGAGGGTGAGCCGGCTCGGGTCCGCCGTGAAGCACATAAGGGAGTCTCCAGAACGTGGGTGGGCAAATTCCATCTAGAAGGAAACAGACTTCGCTGCCCTCTGAGAATTATCTTGCCTCGTAGAGACGAGTGGCAGACTTGTGTGGGGAGGGTAAATCAAAATAAATAGTGCCAAATTGGGAGAAAAACAGGAAAAAATCTGAAACAAATGAAAAAGAGAAAGAAAACCACCGATTCATCTTGAGAGATCCAACGACAGATGCTTTCTGTGTTCATGATTGAATGATTGCTCATCACTTGTACACCAGTGGGAAATTTTGACGCCAGTTCTCAGAGGATTCTTGTGGAGAGGCATGCCGGCATGTAGTCTCCCCCAAAATGATGTCATCCTCTCCCCTCTGAATCACGTCCCATTAAGACTGTGCCCATGGTCACGTCCCACAGCTTGGCTTTACAAACTAGCAACACAGCCTTCCTCACCACACTTCCAAAACATGCAGTATTGTAAGGTTGTAATAATCTTTATTGCCATGTTACACAAGGTCATTGGAATTTGTTTTTCCGCATATGTCTCCTAGATACACACACACATAGACCATAGACCACTATACATGTTTTCCATGTATGCATTCTGATATATATATTATTAATATGACATCATGTCTGCTGTGTGTCCCTTTACTAGAGCAAGTCCTCTTCCTCCACATACAGTAACGGATGACTCTTGCCTGTCCACTCACAGATTTGACACAACTTCACTACCTTTTTGGCCCCTTGGTTTCATCTCATAACTCCTGCAGTGGAGCTCGGGACAGCTTGCTTTAGTAACCGTTCTTGGCCGGGGGTATGACTCCATTCCGTGTTTATATGGCCTTTTAAATAATTGCTCCCTCCTGCCAAGATCAGTCACCTGGAATAAATAGTGTTGGGCCATGTCGAGTGAGCAGGCCGCAGATTTGCTGCTCTGCCACTCAGCTGGTTTACACAATGCGGATGTGTACATTAGCCCCGGCCGCATGGCATGCGTGCAAGCGTGGCCCCCTTCCCACTGTATGGGCCTTGTCTGCTGGCACGACCACAGGAACACCGCCGCAGCCCAGCACAGAGGAGTCTGGGGCATGGTTTTAAGAGAATGTCTATGACTGTTGCGGCATGGAAAATTCACACCAAAGAGACCAAGCTTGACTAATGAGAAAGGGTGTTAATGGGGTCCGGAATGATGAACTAAGTACAGAACGTAAAGAGGAGTTTCCTTGTTACCTTCTTAAAATGCCATGGCTACAGGGTCCAGACTATTATCGCACGAAAGGAAATAAGCACGGTGTATTGTTTAATGAACTCTAAACGATTGTTTACAGACATCGGTTTCCGTTGAGTTTCATTTCCTCAGTTGGGAACGCTAAATGCCGAATGGAAACTATTGCCCCAAACCTATGCTCCATTACTGCAATGGCCTCCCTCAATTCGGTTTCATCGCTGCATCCGGAACTGGGAGTGCGAGTCGTTTAGCTGGACACACCACTCAGGAGTCTGCCAGATTGCAACCGTTAAAGATGTGCTCTTCATTTTTAAAACGCCTATCTCACGCACACGGAATGATGGAGTAGAACGATGTTACGGCGACCCTTCTCTTCACCCGATTCTCCAGTCATGCTCAGAGGACTTGTGTGCCTTCGTCTGCTCGTTAAGTTTTCCAGGACCCGTGCAACGGCCACCCCTGCCAAGTGTAATCAGATGCGTCCGAGCAATGAGGCTGGAGGCCACGTACTCATAATTCACCAGTTTATCTCACACACACACACCCCTCCCCTCCCATGGGATTTGGTTTCTAATGTCTTTGCCATGAGGTCACATTCTTCTTCTGTGTTCTGTCTGTAGTTCAAAGCACTCTGCAATTTTCTTTTCATTCATGCCGGATAACTTGGGCTTTTCATTACTCACAAAATAATACATTAAGCATGATGTAAAGCTTCCTGTGTCGTTGACCTTTAATGGATTGGATTGGTCGTAAGATTACGCTTTCAAACAGCAACAACACGTTTTAAAGCGAATGCTTTTTGCACTTGGCAAAGTGGCAGTATTATAACGCTTGAATTTTTTTGATGGGCCTGTTTATTATGAACCCCCTGGCCGAATGTCGTTAATCCAAGTGAAAGAATGCACTCGTGAATTGTGAACTCTGTGACCCGATGGCGGCAGATGGAAAATATGTTTTGTTTCATGCAGAGGGGAGAGAGAGTGGAGCTGAGTCGTTCACGCACTCACCATGACTCTCTCCCCCCCATCTTGTTTCCCACCACAGCAGCCCCTGGTGCGCCTGAAGGGCGGGGCCATCGTGGGGGAGGGTCGCGTGGAGGTGCTGAAGAACGGCGAGTGGGGCACCATCTGTGACGACAACTGGAGCCTCCTTTCGGCCACTGTGGTGTGCCGGGAGCTGGGCTTCGGGACCGCTCAGGAGGCCCTGTCCGGTGGCCGGCTGGGACAAGGTGGGTCGCGTTCCCCTACTCTCCATTCACCCCTGATCTACAGCGTCTGCCCCATACCCCAAACGCTTCTAAATGTCAACATATTCTTAGAGAATTCGACATTTTCTTGGACAGGTTCAGAGGAATTTCTGACACTTCCTGCACACTTTCTGGGGACCTTCCCGCACGTAGACCAATGTGGGGTCCCCTGTTTTTGCAGGGCTTTGTGAGATTTTACAAACAACTGTCGAAACAGTGGACAAACAGGGTCTGTCCGCATTGAGAGCGTTGACAAGTTGGTCTGACTTCCAAAGCATCCTAAAACTTTTTTTCCGGTCTCCGTCGAGCATTTTGCTGAACGGAGCCTTTTTACAGCGAATGGTTTCCGAGGTGCTTCATGACAGACAGACAGACGGTAGGGTCACGCCCTTTGCTGCAGGTTTTCCGGAACCAATGCGGTGCAAAGGGGGCAGCGCAATTATAAGTTTGTTTCGAGCTCATTTTCTCCAGCTCACTGACTATACAGGAATCCTGGTGCTCCTTTACTCAGGGGTCCTAATAGGGTGGCCATACGTCTGGCATTGTGCTGGACAGTCCGGTTTTCAAACGCTCTGCCCTCCGTCCTCTGCCGGATGCCCATTTGTCCTCCTTTTATCGCCCGTGTTGTTGGCCTAATAAATGTCAACAAATCCCATGCTTTACTATGACGTTCTTATGTACACTATGAGCACGAGCGGCAAGCCACACAATTCTTCTTTAAAGTGCTATCGGAGAGTGTTCGGGGCTATCGTAGCCAGCCCTGCAAAATGGAAGACTTCATACAACCCAGAGTGGTCAAAAGAGCACGGATTTACACGTTAAACTGCCGCTGCCTGAAGTGTCCTCCATTCTGGGGTTTTGGAAATTGCCACCCTAGGCCCTAATCATGCCAAGCAGAGTAAACGACCGCACACAGGTCCTCTGCGCTCACCGGCCCCGAGCAGACTCGGCTGGCAAGACTCGATGGCTAAACCCTCGGCTTTTCCGCATGGAACCGTAAAAAACAACAACAATCAAACGTGACAAGCCTTCACCCAGCATATTGAGCTGCACATGCAGACATCTGCTGGCCAAATGTTGGAGGAGGAGGCGTCCGAAGAGGGAGACTTTTTCCCCTCTGTTTTTTCCCACGAAAGGAAAGGCTGCCCTCTCTTGCCCCGGCGCCTTGCACTCTTGCTGCGCTTGAAACGAGCGCAGCTCGGATTCGGGATCTGCCTGCAAAATCCCAAATGGGATTATTTAGAAAGGGTATTGTTTCAAATGGTTTATATTAGTATTTAGTCCCCAGCTCATCCCTTTTTTCCCTGTGTGATGTTTTCATTCGAGAGCAGATTTCAGCTCATATCCAAGGGCTAGTTAAGTCCTGGCTTCGCACGGGTGAAGGCTTTGCGGTGGGGGGAAGGATCCGTCGTTAGAGAATGAACGAAATTTGGCCGAAGGTGCTTATTAATCCAAAAGAATAATTGTTGATGGAATTTTCCGTTGGCAGTTATTTTTATTAGACTGACTCAGGCAGGTTGGCAGTTGTTTTATGTTTTTGTTTCCCAGTAGTGAGATTGATAACATCGTGACAGTTTCCAGAGTTCGCGAGTTCTCTCTCAGCCTGAAAGTTGTCCTCTTTTAAAAACCTAGCCCTGCAGCCTAAACTCAAAGACAGTCTGGTCACCGGCCTTTCTCAAGGCAAGCCACCATGAGCCTGGCCCAAAAGGTCAATGAAAAAGGATGTTTTACCACATAGGATTGGGTTGGTAATGTTTTTCTATCATAAAACCATATCAACATAACGTATCATTATCATATCTAATATATAGCCTTTTCAAGTTTTTTTTACTCCCAAGGAGGTGATATCTTGATGTGATATTTTCAAAACATCTCTCATGTGCTTTGGAATCACAATATTGTTTTTGTTGATGGTCATTTGATGACCTATGAGTTTTTGAGAACAATTCTATTTTTTGGAACAAGCATGTTTGGGAATTTAATGACTTGTGAGTGGTTGCTGGAGAGGTCCGTTTTATGGACCGGGAGGGCTTTTCCAGGGTCGCGCGTCTCTATTAAAGTGGCTTTGGTAATTGTTAGGGCCCCTCCCAGTCGGCAGGATGTAATGGGCTGTTGGCTTCGATGTACCTTTGAGTCTGCCACCTGCTGGGAGAGTCCTGGGTTTACAGCCGCACTGCAGCACAGATGGGAAGACTCACGACTTTACCAGTTCCCAAAAGGGGAGACAGAAGTTCCATATCGCCACTGGCTGCCTGTGGAACCGCATCGTCAGCAGATTTGGAAGAGGAAAACAAAGTCTCACCTGGTTTTATCTGTGTTGTCACATCAAAGTAAATTGTATGCTTCTGTGCGATGAGGTCATGTGTATATGCTTTTTTTCCCCAACCAAACTGAGTAAGAGTCAAATAAAATCTACAGATTTTGTCTGTTTTCCAGAGTACCGTAACTATTATTACCATAAAAATGATAACTGCCGCTCTATCCCTGAGACAGAGAAGCAGTAGTAAATTCCACAATGTTGGCTCGGAAACAGCACTAGCAGGAGAACTATTCAGGAAAAGCAATTCTTCCACAAGATTTATATTCATTTGACAACGGTGGAAGAAAATAACTATTTTACCAAATGTTAAAGCTGAAGGCCAAGTTTGATCACAAAGGTTTCATTTAGATAAGCAAACGGTGACAAATGATACCCTAAAGTTAGTTGCCAGTGAGTTTGACAGTTTTGAATCCCATGATAACACTAGAGTAGCAGTTGGGGCAATGGAGTCCTGACCAGAGCTTTTAATTCAGCCTCTGAGTTTGTGGCCTTTCTTTGGTGCAAAGCAGTTCCAGAATCCCCTCTGTAAAAATACTGAAAAACATATTTTTAAAATGACAAACAAATAATCTAACAGCAAAGTAGCCATCAAAGCCCTGACCTGACCTGGATGTCTTGTGTGTGTGTGTGTGTGTGTGTGTGTGTGTGTGTGTGTGTGTGTGTGTGTGTGTGTGTGTGTGTGTTTTCTTGTGTCGTTTTTTGGCCAGGAATGGGGCCGGTCCACATGAATGAAGTGGAATGTTCCGGGTTCGAGAAGTCCATCACCGACTGTTTCTTCAACAAGGAGTCCCTGGGCTGCAGCCACGAGGAGGACGCGGCAGTGAGGTGCAATATCCCCGCCATGGGCTTCCAGCAGAGGGTGAGAGCCACGCACCTCCCTCCCCCTCCCTCCCTCCCTCCCCATCCCCAGCCATGCACCTCCCCATCCCCCTCCCTCCCTCCCTCCCTCCCTCCCCATCCCAGAGCCATGCACCTCCTTCCCTCCCTCCCCATCCCAGAGCCACGCACCTCCCTCCCTCCCTCCCTCCCCCCATGGTCCCACAGCCATGCACCTCCCTCCCTCCCTCCCTCCCCCCATCCCACAGCCATGCACCTCCCCCTCCCTCCCCATCCCAGAGCCACGCACCTCCCTCTCTCCCTCCCTCCCTCCCTCTCTCCATGGTCCCACAGCCATGCACCTCCTTCCCTCCCTCCCCATCCCAGAGCCATGCACCTCCTTCCCTCCCTCCCTCCCTCCCTCCCCATCCCAGAGCCACGCACCTCCCTCTCCCTCCCTCCCTCCCTCCCTCCCCATCCCAGAGCCACGCACCTCCCTCCCTCCCTCCCTCCCTCCCTCCCTCCCTCCCTCTCTCCCCATCAGCCTCACGCGCATCCAGAAGAGCCAAGATCATTTCAAAGAAATACATTGCGGCACTGTTTCAGCCAAAGGACATTCAGAAATGATAGCACGTGGCAGTCATTATGATCTTTTTAATCCAGCGCCTGAAAGATCTCTCAACAGCAAGTTGTCGATACTGAACGGAGCGCGAGGCCTACATTTAAACAAACCACAATTTGCTTTTAATGACAACATTTAGAGTGGCTCATTGCCTTTTTTCTGCACAGCACAATTAGTAATGGCATCGGCTGACATTTGTGGGAAATGTTGCTTTAATAATGGAAGGAATGTTGCACTCACTTAACTTGCCACTGACATCGCAAGACAAAGTGCATTGTGGTTAGACTGGATTGTGGCCTAAGTGTGGCCCTCTCGTGAATACATTCACGCGGAGTATTGCAATTTTTCCCAAGACCATTGCTGAAAACAGCTGCCTGGGATGAGACGCAAGTTTTCTGTTAACTATGTCTCAAGTCTCAAGAATCTGAAACAAAAGAATGTGATGTACCCTTTGGATAAAAGCGTGTGCTAAATGGCATATAAGTCTGTCCAACAGTATGGTCTTAATAACTTGGTTCTTCAGTAAGGCTCACATGTTGCCACCAAGAGCAACTGTTTTTGATCAAATGAATAGTGTATTGAGATCTTTGGCTTTCTGTCAACCACTCAAATTTGATCAGTAAATTTCCAGGCAGTTTTTAAACGCCTAGAACCAGTAAGATGCCATTAATTAACCTTTTTTTATATATATATTTCCCTGAGTAGTGGTAAGGCAGTGTTAATTTTCAAAGCTAGACTGCTGTGTACTCTGTACTGTCGTGCACTACCTTGCAGGGTTGAATGTACCACTGTCCTACAGTTTAGTTCAGTTTAATGCAATGAGACCCTTTGAAATGGTATAATTGTACTGTAATGAGCCGTGTCTGATTTCAGGTGTAGATTAGGTTCCTAAATTCCAGGTCTGTTTAGCCCTAATCCTGGGGGAAGGGGGGACATTATCTGCATTCCAGGCAAGAAATTAAGTACCCAAAACAATCCAGCTCCCCTCCTCTAGAGAGACCTCAAAAACCTGATGGATTATGGCACACCAGGAAGTAGCAATAAGGGCTCTGTTTGTGTAAACTGCTACTGCATGTAACCATGGCAATCATTCCAGCAGTGTTCTAGGGCTTGTGTTCTAGGGCATGTAACCATGGCAATCATTCGAGCAGTGTTCTAGGGCTTGTGTTCTAGGGCATGTAACCATGGCAATCATTCGAGCAGTGTTCTAGGGCTTGGAAAATGTGTGCCTGTGTAGGGCCATTCCCATCAGAACAGATCATTATAACGGTGACGTGTTCTGGTGGGTATTGCCCTTCAGGCAGGCGAGATGCCCATGTTTGTTTGCCACCTTTGGGGAGACGATGTGTGAGGTGACCTCTGCCCCCTGCCTTGCCCCGCCCCCTGCAGCTGCGTCTCAGTGGCGGACGGACCCCCTTCGAGGGGCGGGTGGAGGTGCTGGCGGAGAAGAACGGCTCCCTGGTGTGGGGCACGGTGTGCAGCGAAGGTTGGGGAACCATGGAGGCCATGGTGGTGTGCCGGCAGCTGGGCCTGGGCTTCGCCAGCCACGCCTTCCAGGTGGGTGACACCTGCCTCCGAGTCCCCCCGTCCCCCCCGTCCCCCTCCCCCACAGCTCCCTACACGCTTTGATCTCACCACCACAATCTACCCACACGCCAGCCATTTAAAAAAAAAAAAAAAAAAAAAAAAATCCCACTTAGTCATAGTTCTTTCCCCACTCGATCCCACCCTTGCTTTTGTCCTTTGATGCTGGGTTGACTTTGTAAGCCCTCTCATCTTCCCTTTTTTTATTGAGGTAAACGACACGCAGCTTCAAAAAGCACCAATGTATTTATTCGTTTATCAGCTTTTGAGCTTCCTGCTACCAGTAAAGGACTGGCTATGTTGTGTAACTCCACGAGACCTGGGTAAGCTCATTTGCAGGCCCTTCAGACATGAGAGGCTCCTTCTGTTTGCGGTGTCATTATGGCATGGAGTGATGTCTGGGCAGGGGGAGCGGGGGTGGGGGGGTTATTCCCCACACTAGGGTTTATAAAACGACTAGATTAATTAAGTGGACAAAAGGAAAACCTCTGTCAACCAGTTACTGAATCCGATGGCTGTGTCTTTGAAGTCTGTGTCTTTGATTAATTTCATGCTAAGAATCCCTTGGCATGAGCAGCATCTTTGTGGTTTAATTGACCCAGCACCTACTACACAAGCCTCTTCAGTCATGTTCGAGCCTCCTTTAATCACTGGGAAAGGGATGAAGGGAGTTATCAGCTCTACAGTGGCACTTTGTTTTATGTGAGGTGTTTTTGTCATTAGTTTTGAGAACGTTCTTGACATTTATTCATTACGAAATTGTATAGCGTGTTTTATCAGTCAAGTATTTAATTGCTTGAGCTATAAAAGCGGTGCAAAAGCACCACCCTTCTGCCACCGTGTTTCATCGTGTTCAATGGGGAACTTAACCAGTGGGGTTCACTCATGCTAATTTTCCTGTCGAGTTCAAAGGGAGAATTAGCTTGGAGGAACCCCACTGCTAAATTACCCCTTTACAGTGTGAAGCATGGTGGCTTTTGCGGTGCTTTGATAGTTCAGGACCTGGACATTGAGTCAATCATTGAGTCAAGCATGTATTCAACCGTGTATTAAGAGTACTCTGGAGCGGAATGCGTTACACAGCTGGAAGGCCATTGAAAGGAACTAATGTGAGCCAGATCTGACACAATTCTGTGAGGGAGAGTGCTCCACAATTCCTCCTAGGCAACGTGAGAGACTTAACAACACTTACAGGACATTTTTAGTTAAAGTAATTGCTAATAAAATAGCTTTTATCAGTTACTTTTCCCCCGCAGGGGTGTTCAATGTCTGATGTAGATAATGGAAAAGCTAGTTGCTATATCACATCACCTTTTATCTTTATTAGGACTTTTGTGATGGCCAAACTTCCTTTTGATTCAAAATGCCCCCAAAAAAAAAACCAAGAAATTAGCAGGGGGGGGCTCTTTACTTTTTCACAGCACTGTATTTTGTTAATGCAGTCATGCAGATGCATGCGAGTGCTATTATGCTGACAATGTTGTACTGTGGACAGGCGCAGTTTAAACTATTTATTGAACAGTTTGATTTATGAAGATTTGTGGTTCTATGTGGCTCAGTAGGTGGAGCATGGCGTTGGCAGCATTGTGGGTTCGATTCCCACTGGGACCACATAAACTGAAAAATATATGCATTCACTCCTGTAAGTTGCTCTGGATAAAAGTGACTGCTAAATGGCGTATATATGAAGTGCTTTAACGCGTATCCACAAATATTATCCATACCTGCTTTTTTAAAGTTGCGCTGACATGTGCAGTGTGACGAAGTCATTTCCCACGCGAAGAAGAATGTGGGGGAAAGAATGATCCGCAGAGCTGTTCTCCAGCGATCTGAGAAGAAATTGACATTAGCTCCCAATAGTCCCGTAACGGCCTGTTTGATAACTGCAATGGCAACGGCGACTCGTGGCTCAAAGGGCTGGAAAATAACCTGTAAATTGAATAAATGTTTTCGTGGAGACGAGAGTTTTATGAGTGGAAATTGCAATGGGTGACTGATGCACAACTGTGGATTGTGAGTTTCCCTAAAGTCAGAAGGACAGAGGATAAGTCAGACAAGACAGCTGACTGCTGAATCAGCCCCAAGGGCCATATTTATAACACATTTTGGCAACTGTGATATTTGCCATTATTGCTAATCCAGAAAACGGTGCGTAGATCATCTTCATGCCGCGGTTCATACCGCAGACAGAGTGGACACCTTGCCTAGTTTGTACATTGGGTATCTGGGAACTTACTTGATTTACGTTACGACGGGCGAGGTGTACCATAGCACAACCTGTGGAAATATATAGCAAACCCTGTATCTGTATACTATACTATACTATACTTTTTTATTTTTTAGCAGACGCTTTCATCCAGAGCGACTTACACAGTTTACATTTCTTTACATACAATCCATTTATACAGCTGGATATATTTACTGAAGCAATTCAGGTTAAGTACCTTGCTCAAGGGTACAACAGCAGTGCCTCACCTGGGAATTGAACCTGCAACCTCTGAGTTACAAGCCCAGCTCCCTAACCATTACACTACACTGCCAGTACCTATACTATATAATATAGAATATATATAGTATAGTATATAGCTGTAGAACTCCTGTGTTCAAAAGATATCGTTCTGAAGCCCGTTGTGCAAATCATGTACGTTCTCAAACTTTCAATTGTCGAAGTGACCAGAAAGGGCCATTCAAAGAGATCCTAACAAACACTTTAGTCCAGCCACTAAATGTGCATTGTTGTTTCTGGGCATTTGTCAGTGGGTTGTAGTGTATATCATATATATACACTACAGATCAAGGAAAGAGTTAATATATATATAATGTATATATCTTCGTATTTGTGTATCGCGTGTTCAGAACACGGCTCACCCTCCCATGATTGACCTTAAGACACAGTAACAGATGGTGCAGGGCGCATACTTAAATGTTACTTCCTTACGGCGCATACTTAAATGTTACTTACTTGAAATCTCGGACACGGTCTCTCCTCCACCCCTAGCCTAAGCGCTTCTGCGGGCTGTGGGATACAGAACACGGAAAATCTGACACCTAAAAGTCTACAATCTCCCAGAAGGTGAAGGCCGCTAACTGCTGACATATGGGGGCCTGGCGAGTGGCCATCAAAACAAAGACGTTTCACAATGGTTGTTTTTCAGTGCGGAAAAGAGACATTCTCCTTCAGCAGAAATGACAAACAGACATGGCGTCCTGTAAGCTGTGTGGAAATGCCACAAGAGTCCAGATTCAAGTGCCTCTGTTCGCTTCAGGCTTCAGACATCCTTGTTAGAGCATACCACTGATGACAGAAAGATTGCTTGTTAGGGTTCAATGGCAGTTCAGATTTGAGATAATTCACTATGATTTTTAATTGGGGTCAGTGGCCTTAATCTGACCAAGACAGCATAAAGCCAAAGATTCTGGAGATCCTCAAACAAAAGTGCTCCATCACATCAAATCTTTACGATGCAGTTTGTCAGATTGAAAAAGCAAGTTTATCAAGTAAGCAATTTGATGAACAGAATGTAAAACAAAGACCACAGCCTCTTGTCTTGTTGTTCAGTAAATGCATAGGTTACGCCCTCTAGTGGAGGAATAGCATAAGTTCGTATGCACTACGTGCTTGCCTGTAAAGTACTTAATGGCAGAACATGGAAAGTTTCTGTACTACTAAATGTGATAATCTTTAAAAGCCAATTGGAGTTGAATCTATTGTGCTAATAATATATATATAATATACGTTTATTTTAGATTTATTTAATTTGACACAATTTTTCTTCTGTCTTCCAGTCTTCAACTCTTTCAAACTCATTACTAGCCATATTACGATTTTAAGCAATGACACCATTTGCAAACTACTGTTCGTTTGGCATGAAATGTGTTCACTGATTGATAATGAAATGTGTTAAATGGTAGTTAAATGGTTGTCTTTTCTGTTGGATGTTTCACAAAGAGACAGCAAGGCTCTGAAATTCTCAGCTGTATTCTCAAGACGTCTGCCCTTCTGACTCACAGATGCACTGTCATTGTTGACCTGGATGTGTGGTTGTACTTGCAGGAGACATGGTACTGGCCAGGAGAGGTGAGCGCGGACGACGTGGTAATGAGTGGAGTGAGGTGTTCAGGGACAGAGATGTCTCTGTCCCATTGCCTGCACCATGGAGCACACCTTGTCTGTCCAAAAGGAGGTGCCCGCTTTGCAGCTGGAGTGTCCTGCTCAGAAAGTAAGAAACAGCTGCAAGGAATCGGTAGTTGCATATCAGAGTACACAAACTCTAGTTCAATCCATTTCAAGGATTGCATGCAGAGAGAGAGATAAATAACCAAATAGGTAGTTGCAGATGATTCTTCATCTTATTATTATATTATATTCTTATCTAAGCTGGAACATTTGAAATGTAAAATTATGAAGAAATAAATTGGAAAAAGATGCATTTGAAAGCATTTATTATTAAAAGTCTATTTCATTGGAAATCACCAAATTACATAAGTGTATAGCCTTACTTCCGAAGTGAAAAATCATGAATTTTACATTTCAGATTTTCCTGCTTAGATAGATGAAGAATCATCTACAATGACCTAATATCAAGAAATAAATTGTAGAAAATGCATTTGAAAGCATTTTCATCAAAAGTCTATTTCATGGGAAATCACCAAATTACATAAGTATAGCCTTACCTCCGAAGTGAAAAATCATGAATTTTACATTTCAGATTTTCCTGCTTAGATAGATGAAGAATCATCTACAATGACCTAATATCAAGAAATAAATTGGAAAAAGATGCATTTGAAAGCATTTATCATCAAAAGTCTATTTCATGGGAAATCACCAAGTTACATAAGTGTATAGCCTTACTTCCGAAGTGAAAAATCATGAATTTAAAATGTCTTATTTTCCTGCGTAGATAGATGAACAATCATCTACAATGACCTAATATCAAGAAATAAATTGGAAAAAGATGCATTTGAAAGCATTTATCATCAAAAGTCTATTTCATGGGAAATCACCAAGTTACATAAGTGTATAGCCTTACCTCCGAAGTGAAAAATCATGAATTTTACATTTCAGATCTTCCTGCTTAGATAGATGAAGAATCATCTACAATGACCTAATATCAAGAAATAAATTGTAGAAAATGCATTTGAAAGCATTTATAATCAAAAGTCTATTTCATGGGAAATCACCAAATTACATAAGTGTATAGCCTTACCTCCGAAGTGAAAAATCATGAATTTTACATTTCAGATTTTCCTGCTTAGATAGATGAAGAATCATCTACAATGACCTAATATCAAGAAATAAATTGGAAAAAGATGCATTTGAAAGCATTTATCATCAAAAGTCTATTTCATGGGAAATCACCAAATTACATAAGTGTATAGCCTTACCTCCGAAGTGAATAATCATGAATTAAAAATGTCTAATTTTCCTGCTTAGATAGATGAAGAATCATCTACAATGACCTAATATCAAGAAATAAATTGGAAAAAGATGCATTTGAAAGCATTTATCATCAAAAGTCTATTTCATGGGAAATCACCAAATTACATAAGTGTATAGCCTTACCTCCGAAGTGAAAAATCATGAATTTTACATTTCAGATTTTCCTGCTTAGATAGATGAAGAATCATCTACAATGACCTAATATCAAGAAATAAATTGTAGAAAATGCATTTGAAAGCATTTATCATTAAAAGTCTATTTTATGGAAAATCACCAAATTACATAAGTGTATAGCCTTACCTCCGAAGTGAAAAATCATGAATTTTACATTTCAGATTTTCCTGCTTAGATAGATGAAGAATCATCTACAATGACCTAATATCAAGAAATAAATTGTAGAAAATGCATTTGAAAGCATTTATCATCAAAAGTCTATTTCATGGGAAATCACCAAATTACATAAGTGTATAGCCTTACGAAGTGAGTGAAAAATCATGAATTTAAAATGTCTTATTTTCCTGCTTAGATAGATGAAGAATCATCTACAATGACCTAATATCAAGAAATAAATTGGAAAAAGATGCATTTGAAAGCATTTATCATCAAAAGTCTATTTCATGGGAAATCACCAAATTACATAAGTGTATAGCCTTACTTCCGAAGTGAAAAATCATGAATTTAAAATGTCTTATTTTCCTGCTTAGATAGATGAAGAATCATCTACAATGACCTAATATCAAGAAATAAATTGTAGAAAATGCATTTGAAAGCATTTATCATCAAAAGTCTATTTCATGGGAAATCACCAAATTACATAAGTGTATAGCCTTACTTCCGAAGTGAAAAATCATGAATTTAAAATGTCTTATTTTCCTGCGTAGATAGATGAATCATCATCTACAATGACCTAATATCAAGAAATAAATTGGAAAAAGATGCATTTGAAAGCATTTATCATCAAAAGTCTATTTCATGGGAAATCACCAAATTACATAAGTGTATAGCCTTACCTCCGAAGTGAAAAATAATGAATTTTACATTTCAGATTTTCCTGCTTAGATAGATGAAGAATCATCTACAATGACTTAATATCAAGAAATAAATTGTAGAAAATGCATTTGAAAGCATTTATCATTAAAAGTCTATTTTATGGAAAATCACCAAATTACATAAGTGTATAGCCTTACTTCCGAAGTGAAAAATCATGAATTTAAAATGTCTAATTTTCCTGCTTAGATAGATGAAGAATCATCTACAATGACCTAATATCAAGAAATAAATTGGAAAAAGATGCATTTGAAAGCATTTATCATCAAAAGTCTATTTCATGGGAAATCACCAAATTACATAAGTGTATACTTACTTCCGAAGTGAAAAATCATGAATTTAAAATGTCTTATTTTCCTGCTTAGATAGATGAAGAATCATCTACAATGACCTAATATCAAGAAATAAATTGTAGAAAATGCATTTGAAAGCATTTATCATCAAAAGTCTATTTCATGGGAAATCACCAAATTACATAAGTGTATAGCCTTACTTCCGAAGTGAAAAATCATGAATTAAAAATGTCTTATTTTCCTGCTTAGATAGATGAAGAATCATCTACAATGACCTAATATCAAGAAATAAATTGGAAAAAGATGCATTTGAAAGCATTTATCATCAAAAGTCTATTTCATGGGAAATCACCAAATTACATAAGTGTATAGCCTTACAATATTTCCGAAGTGAAAAATCATGAATTAAAAATGTCTAATTTTCCTGCTTAGATAGATGAAGAATCATCTACAATGACCTAATATCAAGAAATAAATTGGAAAAAGATGCATTTGAAAGCATTTATCATCAAAAGTCTATTTCATGGGAAATCACCAAATTACATAAGTGTATAGCCTTACCTCCGAAGTGAAAAATAATGAATTTAAAATGTCTTATTTTCCTGCTTAGATAGATGAACAATCATCTACAATGACCTAATATCAAGAAATAAATTGTAGAAAATGCATTTGAAAGCATTTATCATTAAAAGTCTATTTTATGGAAAATCACCAAATTACATAAGTGTATAGCCTTACCTCCGAAGTGAAAAATCATGAATTTTACATTTCAGATTTTCCTGCTTAGATGGATGAAGAATCATCTACAATGACCTAATATCAAGAAATAAATTGTAGAAAATGCATTTGAAAGCATTTATAATCAAAAGTCCATTTCATGGGAAATCACCAAATTACATAAGTGTATAGCCTTACCTCCGAAGTGAAAAATCATGAATTTTACATTTCAGATTTTCCTGCTTAGATAGATGAAGAATCATCTACAATGACCTAATATCAAGAAATAAATTGGAAAAAGATGCATTTGAAAGCATTTATCATCAAAAGTCTATTTCATGGGAAATCACCAAATTACATAAGTGTATAGCCTTACCTCCGAAGTGAATAATCATGAATTAAAAATGTCTAATTTTCCTGCTTAGATAGATGAAGAATCATCTACAATGACCTAATATCAAGAAATAAATTGGAAAAAGATGCATTTGAAAGCATTTATCATCAAAAGTCTATTTCATGGGAAATCACCAAGTTACATAAGTGTATAGCCTTACCTCCGAAGTGAAAAATCATGAATTTTACATTTCAGATTTTCCTGCTTAGATAGATGAAGAATCATCTACAATGACCTAATATCAAGAAATAAATTGTAGAAAATGCATTTGAAAGCATTTATCATCAAAAGTCTATTTCATGGGAAATCACCAAATTACATAAGTGTATAGCCTTACTTCCGAATTGAAAAATCATGAATTTAAAATGTCTAATTTTCCTGCTTAGATAGACGAAGAATCATCTACAATGACCTAATATCAAGAAATAAATTGGAAAAAGATGCATTTGAAAGCATTTATCATCAAAAGTCTATTTTATGGGAAATCACCAAATTACATAAGTGTATAGCCTTACTTCCGAAGTGAAAAATCATGAATTTAAAATGTCTTATTTTCCTGCTTAGATAGATGAAGAATCATCTACAATGACCTAATATCAAGAAATAAATTGGAAAAAGATGCATTTGAAAGCATTTATCATCAAAAGTCTATTTCATGGGAAATCACCAAATTACATAAGTGTATAGCCTTACTTCGAAGTGAAAAATCATGAATTTAAAATGTCTTATTTTCCTGCTTAGATAGATGAAGAATCATCTACAATGACCTAATATCAAGAAATAAATTGTAGAAAATGCATTTGAAAGCATTTATCATCAAAAGTCTATTTCATGGGAAATCACCAAATTACATAAGTGTATAATAGCCTTACTTTCCGAAGTGAAAAATCATGAATTAAAAATGTCTAATTTTCCTGCTTAGATAGATGAAGAATCATCTACAATGACCTAATATCAAGAAATAAATTGGAAAAAGATGCATTTGAAAGCATTTATCATCAAAAGTCTATTTCATGGGAAATCACCAAATTACATAAGTGTATAGCCTTACCTCCGAAGTGAAAAATAATGAATTTTACATTTCAGATTTTCCTGCTTAGATAGATGAAGAATCATCTACAATGACCTAATATCAAGAAATAAATTGTAGAAAATGCATTTGAAAGCATTTATCATTAAAAGTCTATTTCATGGGGAATCACCAAATGACATGTGTATAGCCTTGCCTCCAAAGTGAAAAAATATTTTAAGAATAATGGTGATATGACTGCATGTCTTAAAATGTATGTGTAGTGATTGTTTATGATATGGCCATCATATTTATCACTGTACCGTTGTCTGCATGTATTCTGCTTTTTATTGTTTCCTGCCAGAGGACAAAGTGGCTGCCAGAAAAACCAGACGAAATGTACAGTGGTAGCTAATTAGAAAATAACCAGGAGCTTCACTTTGTGAGAGGGATACTTTGTGTGGGTCGTGAGCTCAACGTGTCTCTCGAGTGTGGGTCGTGAGCTCAACGCATCCCGTGAGTGTGGGTCGTGAGCTGAACGCGCATCTCTTCCCCATGGCAGCGGCTCCCGACCTGGTGCTGAACCCTCAGGTGGTGGAGCAGACCACCTACCTGGAGGACAGGCCCATGCTCATGCTGCAGTGTGCCTACGAGGAGAACTGCCTGGCCTCCACCGCCAGCCAGGTCCCCGCCAACTCCTACCGCCGCCTGCTCCGCTTCTCCTCGCAGATCCACAACAACGGCCACTCCGACTTCCGCCCCAAGGCCGGCCGCCACACCTGGGTCTGGCACGACTGCCACAGGCAAGTCCCCACGACCGAGCACAATCGGGCTTATCGTTATTACCGTCACTAAACTGCCCAACTTTATGATTACTACTACCATCACTAAATTGCACAACTTTAATGCTGCTATCAGATTGCTTGCCTTTTTCGGTTCGTCGATGATTACTCGCTTGCTATTAAAAAGCGAAAAGCCTTGCAATTGAAAGCTCAACCAATTGTAGAAGATTACAGGTGGCTCCTTTTCACAGCCGCACGAGAGCGGAGCTATTACGAGATGAAAGTAAAGGGGAGCAGTTCCGCTGCCTGGCGCCGATTCCCTTTTTCCGATCTATCAGCGCTCTTCCCTGTAATCTGGCGCTCGTTTATTTCAGTACGTGCCCTCAGACACTGAGCTGTTTGCGGTCGCCATGTTGGCCGGGCGGGCTGGCCCTCGCGGTTCTATGGAGTGGCACAACCTCGCAGACATGAAGGGCGCTCTCAGCCTAGCCATGGCCCTGGCAGCGCGCAGTGAACGCTCAGACAGCCCTGCGTGCCCCTGGGAATATATAGCACCGCTGAATATATGTAATTTGGGACTAAATGTTTATTTCTGGGGCTCTAGTGTCTGACCAGTGCTGCGCTCCTTGGCTTCAAAGGAGGCCTCCTCATCGAGGTCAGAAAAAGGGCGTTTGGTGGTTTGATATGTCAGTATTAAAAACAGGTGAACGCCACAGTGGGGCAGGAGCATCACGGACATATTGTGTGTCACTAGAGACAATCTGATAACCTGAGACGGATGATTCAGTGTGAAGTTGGACCGGGTTGTGTCGGTCAGGGTCCCAGAGAGCCTAGCTGGAGCTGGGTGGAGTGGGTGGAGTGGGTGGAGTGGGTAAAGGGAAGTGGAAACTTCATGCAATGGAGATTCGCTTGCACAATCTGAGACCATTTTGGCTGCAGCCGGCCGTATCCGTGCCAGAACGGCTAAAAGTAGTGATACCCTGTATTTTTGAAAACAGGCCCGGATTTGCATTTGACAGCAGTTTAAACAAAAAAAATAAAGACATTACCACAAAGTGCAAAGGAGCACAAAATAGAGTAAGCACTTAAAATATCCTTAATTAAAACACACATATTGGCACCAGACTTGAGCCATGCGCCAAAGATGTCAAACCAGAGCGCACAGGTCATCCTTGGGTCTCACTGTCTCAAAGAACAAATATCACTTTAATCTATGTGCAGTACAGCAGGCGAAACATCTTGCTTGGCTGTGTTGGTTGTTGGTTGTTGGTTGTTGGCTGTTGGTGGTAGAGTTGCGGTGGTATTGAAGTTGTAACTCATCTGTAAAAGACTGCAATAACACTCAGGGTCTCGCCTCTCTCTAGGCACTACCACAGCATGGAGGTGTTCACACACTACGACATGCTCAGCCTGAATGGCACCAAGGTGGCGGAGGGACACAAAGCCAGCTTTTGTCTCGAGGACTCGGAGTGTGATGAGGGTGAGAGAGGCTGTGCCTGGATGATGGATCTGCATTCCGCATGCACAGACACACACACACACACACACACGCAGACACACACACACGCACACACACACACACACACACACACACACACACACACACGCACGCACGCAGACAGACATTCCGACCAAAGATGTTCGCCAGGCTTTTGCACACAGACCAGACTGCTGAACGCCGTGATCCTGTTCAGAACAAAACCCTATGCGGCATCACCCCTGCTGTTCAGACAGGGAGTTAACATGTAGCTTTCATTTCAGTCAAAGTCAAAGTGTTTTATTTGTCAAGTGCACAGTATAACACAAGGTCATTCTGAACAATGAAATTCTTGGGACATGGCAAGCAACAACTAAGTAGTGACCAATAGCAGAAATATACATAACAGAAAAACAGTAAACATTAAACAATTTAACTGCATGTTCGTGTGCATATATTACACTGTAATGAAGAAAACGGAATATGTGGTAGTCTCTCTGAGCTTCAATGAAAAATAAATTGGCCACACACTCCAAAAGATTTTATTAGTATGAATATTTTGGCACCAGTGTATCTTTGTTAAGGATGATGATATTCAGTATTGATATAGCTTGTTTTAAAGCCTGCTGTGGAACATTGTTGATTATATTTTCACTAAAAACACACATTGAATGTGTTTATTTGTGCAAATACAAATGTAGGTGGAACCATAGTCAACGTCTATACCATTTACTGTGGCAATTACAGAGTAATATAATCTACACATAGTAGTTCTGTGTGGCTCAGTAGGTAGAGCATGGCGCTGACAACGCTTTGGTTGTGGGTTCGATTCCCATTGGGACCACATATACTGAAAAATGTATGCATTCAATGTATGCAAAGTCCCTTTGGATAAAAACGTCTGCAAAGTGGCATATATTATTATATTATAGCAATTAATACTGGTGTAAGAGTAAGAATAAGGTACAGGCATGGCTAAAGAGGAAGTACTGAGGAAGAGGAAGAGTGTGGCTCACTCTTGTCTTCTGCTTTGTTGTGAACTTGCCAGGCATTGAAAAGAAATACGAGTGCGCGAATTTCGGCGAGCAGGGAATCACTGTGGGCTGCTGGGATACGTACCGCCACGACATCGACTGCCAGTGGGTGGACATCACGGACGTGAAGCCAGGGGACTACATCTTCCAGGTGCCCATTTACACACCTGTTCTGCACTGCTTTACAGGGAGGGGGTTTCTGATCCAAAGTAAATTACGGGTGCACCGTCTCTTTTAAGATTACAGTACAGATTTTGGTCAAGCAAATGCCAACGTTTTTTTTTTTTTTATCTAACTTTTTCCACATGCGTTGTGCTTTTGGAAAGAATGCTACCCATGCAACTGCAATAGGGTGGCAGAGTAGTATAATGGTTAGGGAGCTGGGCTTGTAACTCAAAGGTTGCAGGTTTGATTCCCAGGTAGGGCACTGCCGTTGTACGTTTGAGTAATGTACTTAACCTGAATTGATCTTCAGTAAATATCCAGCTGTACAAATGGATTGTATGTAAAATAAATGTAAACTGTGTAAGTCGCTCTGGGTAAGAGCATCTGCTAAATGCCTAAAATGTCAATGTAAAATGCAATCACAATTGTTTTTACAATTTAAAGGTTCAAATGTTTCATTTCAAGTTATTGTATTATATAAATACTGTACTGCACTAGTTTTATAAAGGCCAATATGGAATTTGCATTAACACCCCCTACCCTGTCTCCCACAGATTTCAATTAACCCTAATTATGAAGTGGCGGAGTCGGACTTCACCAACAACGTCATGAAGTGCCGGCTGCGATACGACGGCCACAGAGTGTGGATGTACAGCTGCCATATAGGTGAGGCCCCCGATACTGCCCTGAACGTGTGGACTGAGAGAACACCGCACACAGACTCATCTCGTCACTACAGGACCGACAGTGTTTCAGGTGCTGGGAGAAACCACCACCTGTATTAATTAATTAATGTTTTATTAAAACGAGGAACGGTTAAATCAGTAGGCAGCAACCAAAACATCACCAACACCTTGACAAAATGTATTGTGCAAAAAAAAAAAGTTTATTGCTGAGAAGTAATAAAGTACATATTAGTCGTGTTGTGAACAGGTACTACAAAAACACTAAAGTAATGTTGAGATAACTAGTAAACATTATTTAATTTGGTTAAGGGGTACACATCAGGTGTTCTACTATAGTTAATGCTACATATAGATTAATAAAACTTAACTTGTGTACAGGTGTAACTATAACCCAGAGCTGTGTGTTGCAAATGAAACAAAACCATATCTACCTCCTTCTTCCGAATCAGCATGCAGGACAAACCATTGAATACCGCAGTTATACACACATATACAGTATCTCAGTGAAATGTCAAAAATATCTCTTTAAATGTATGTACACAATGACAAAAGCTTGAAATAGCTCCAAGATGCTATTTAATTAACTCTTAGTGAAACACAGTGTCAACAAACCTGTATATTACAATACACATGACACATCAAATAAATTACAAGCGCATGCACCAAACTTGTGTATGAGATGTTTCGAATTTCACTCCTGCAATACAATCTTGCGGTTACAGAAAATACTGGTTCATTCTCTAAAAACATCTGAATTGACGATAGTTTATAAATGCTTTTGTAGTGTCATGTTTAACAAGGTTTTTCTTCCACTTGTACAACACTTCCAAGGGCAGATACAAAGTCTGAACTTACAACACTGGATCATAAGAATAAGAACAAGCTGGGATTAATGCCACTTCCTGAAGCCCCTAGTAACAGACAGTAGGACATCCTTGTGGGGCTCCAGTCTCAACCATAGATGATCAGTTCCTCCTCGATGTTGCTGTCAAAATAAAAAAGGAAACATAGGATTAGTTATTAAGTAGGGCATTCGTTTAGTCTTTACACCTCTAAATTAAGCACAGTTTCTACCTTAATAGAGTCATTTATGGAACAGGTAAAGTGTCTCAAAATACATAAAAGTTCAGTTTAAGCTGTACAAAATTACTGTGCAGTGACGCAAGGCCTGGGATTCATATCTCCCAACCCTGAGGCTGAGTTTCTCCGTCCTTTTGCTTTTGAAGGTGGCTCGTTCAGCCCTGAGACCGAGGACACGTTCCCCGGACTCCTGAACAACCAGGTGACCCACAGGTAAAGAGGACAACGCGGGAGGGAGAACAGGAGTTTGACTCGCCTCAACCAACAGCCAACATCCTACAAGACTGCCTGAACTCAACCCCCCTCCCAACCACTAGATGTCGCTCCGCTCCCTCCCTCGCAGTGCCGGATGAATGCCCTTTCTCATGATAAAAGTCCATGGTGCTCATTCCATGGGTACCTGAAAGCGGTCAACCTCTTCCACTTCCTCGTCTGTCCACTCCCCTTTAGAATTAGCTTTTGAAGCTCCATAACTTTACGCAGAATTCCATTCCATTCCCAATCAGGACTTCAATCCAAAACAGAGATGGCTATCTGGCTAAGATATGGGGTCCCTTCACCCTTTAAGCTTGAAACCTTGTGTGAATTTGAGGAGCGAAGCCCTTTCCTTTTTAGCATTCAATAATTAGTCTCACCCTGGACCTTCTCTGAAGTTAGCTCACTTTACATGTAAAGGGGAATTCTAATGCACTTTTTGAGCTTATGGTACACACGTGGTCCACATGCTGATTTCTATTGGGCGTCTGTGAATCTTCATGCAAAGACTGAAACCAAATTCATTTTCATTATACAATTCAAAACGGTCTTTGTGTGCATTCTTCACAGCCTAGCAACACAACACCTTAGTTAAGCTAACAAGTAGGTTGGTTACACACAAGCGCTGTAAATTCTGTGAGTGCCATGCTGGGGGGCGCCAAATAACTTAATCGTGAGCACATGGTTGGGTGGACAAACAAGGTACTGTGGTCAATTGCAGACACCAGAATTGGGGGGTAAGTGTTGCTTCTATTATTTCCCTAAGGATCCGAGAGGGTCCAAAAGATTATGCAGGTTTGTAGCAGGATATTTGTAGATACCCATTTTTTTTGTTTCAGATTTGATCCCATCTTCTCCCAATTTAGTAGCCAATTACACCCTCTATTTTTCATGTCAATCCCCCCCTGTGACCGCCAGAGACAAAGGCCAAGTATCGTCTCCTCCGAGACGGCACTCGCCTAGCTGTCGACTGTAACTCTGGTACTCCAGAGCCACTCCTATACGCAGCAAACTTCCTGTCAGCTTCCCTCCCCCCTCCCTGGGGCAGACAGCTAATTACCGCCCCCGATGGCACTCCTGGCCAGAGCAGACTCTGGCGCGGCAGGTGGAATCGAACCCTGGTCACAGTGCCCAGTGTCGAACGTTGTAACCGCTAGACCACCCGGGAGGCCCGATACCCAATTTTTGTTCCCAAAGTGTTCAGTAGGTCATGTGCTAGAGTTGGTGGTACATGGCTAGCTAGATCTTTACATTTTGCATTTCAAGGTGCCATATGTACTAACTATATGTATATATGTGTATCCATCCATTCAAGGCAAGTTTTACGTTCAGAGGCAAAGGTAAGTTTTGAAAATGGCCATATTGGCAGCAGTTATTTTGTTGTGAGCCAGTGTTAGCTTGATACAACTATAGTAGCCAGTTCTGGGACTTTGTCACTGATTCTTGTAGAACAAAATGCAAGGCAGGGTTATAGGCTGTGCCATTGTTTATGACCCAGGTGTTTGTTTGACACCAAGAGCAAAGGTTGTTGCCATGGCAACGTGAATCGACCTGCATCACACTTTAAGACCATATAGTAAAACTGACCTTGCATTTGCCTTTTGTTTGGCAGTGTTAACCGTTTTCAAACTAATTTGATACGACGTCTGTGAGTTTGTCACTTTCTTAAAATCGAAAGCCATATTAAAACAGCCATCTGGACTGGGGGCAGAGCATTCTGTAGCTGTTAAGTTTTGGAAATCTATACTCACCTCATGAGGTGTGTCAAGGGTTGGCTTCAAGATACTAATTTCAGAACTTCAATCTTTTAATATTTAGGAAATGCATACCTCGTGCAAAGCTGGTTTTGTAGTTTACATGAGGATTAACACATGGGGAATAACATCAGAAAAACCTCAACAGAGAATACAATGAACAAAACACTGTGCTAAATGTGGAGCAACGCTAACAGGCTAGATATCACCAAGTTCTACAACAATCATTGATTATATGTTTTATCACATATATTTTTAAATTAAAATGTCCCTTAAGTACAAATGGATATCAAGATGGTAATTCATCACCGCCATGAGTGAACCCTTCCCCCATTTCCCCGTGCAGGACCTAGGCCTAGACCGGGGGTATTCAAATCCAGGCCTCGAGGGCCGTGGTGTCTGCAGGTATTTGCTCCAACCACGCACTACACCACCTGATTTTGAATAATTAGTGAAATCAGGTGGTGTAGTATAGTGGTTGGAGCAAATACCTGCAGACACTGCGGACCTCGAGGCCTGGATTTGAATACCCCTGGCCTAAAAGACCCCAGTGTTTCTGGTGTTCACATCTGCAGGCGAAGCTGACAAACGGTGTATTTCAATCATTCAATTTCTATAAAGGGCTGTGATTAGAACGTGCAGAGACGGGCGTCGGCTAAAGCACAGAAATCAGCATGTCAGTATGTGTGTCACACCACAATGTACGGAAGGGGAGGTACCTGGTCAAAAAGCTACAGCGCGATTGAAATCCTCCAAGCCTTAGTTTAAGGATCGTGTCCTTAAATTGCAAATGTGCAATTTTCGACTTTGCTTTTCCAATCATCAAGTTCTTGTGTTCTGATGTCTTTTTCTTTTTTTTCAGCGAGCCTCTAAGTAAATTATTGTTGTAAAAGTCAGGGATTTCAATTGGAATTGAGTTATTTTCAGTTTGTCTAGAATAATCAAAGTCTCAGCCTGAGTGTGAGAATGTCTCTTCACTAAGATTTTTTTATCGTTTTCTTTTTTGGTTTGTTATTTTTTTTCTTCTCATTTGTAATGGTGCTACCAAACTGTGATCCTCTGTTTTATGAGGGTACATATTTCCAGCTGAATGGTTATGTATGCTTATACTTGAATGGAATATTCCATATTGTGCTTTTTTTTTTTTTTGTCTACCATAATAAAAGGTTGAATTACTGAGCAAAGGCACTGTCGTTGACTTGTTACTATTGTTGTCATCATAAACTACGGCTGGCTTTCAAACACAACAAACAACAAAACAGGCACTATATCCAAGTTAACAAAAGGTGATGCATGCATGTCCAAAAAGCAATATCCAGGTGCAGAGACAGAAGAACAATGTGGAGAAAGAGTTCATAAATCGCAATATTGCGGTCTGAAACAAAAGTGACATTTCTTACCACATGACAAAAGGTTTTAACCCACACCGGGTCTTCCATCAGGACCAATGAAGACACAGCGCGAGTCGAAACGTTGATTGTGTTGTGGTAAGCAATAAAACTTCTGGTTTAGGAAACAATGTTGTGGTGTGCGACCCTATGCCTCTTTTACCATGTTAGATCAAAGTTGGCTGTTGGTTTGAAACCACTACTGCGTGTCTTTTACATGCATTCCGCTACGGAGGATTTAGTTCTAGTTTTAAATCGAAATGAGGCAGAACACACCTGTGTGAGCTTCAGCAGTGCTGTGGGTGGAGGACCGGCTCTTTGTCGACGTTGGGGTCAGCGTGCAGCCTGTCGTTCACAGGCCAGAGCAGCTCTGGAACAGCACAAGGAGAACAACACCAGTAAGCCATCTCTGCCACCCTACGCTGGCTAACGCCACTAACACAATCTGGGACACTTCAAGTACAGGTAACTGCCAAAATAAAAGGCAAAACTTTGGTAATAGAAAAGCAGGGCCCATCTGCTGGCACCAGCTATGGCGCCCCCTGACGGACACTCGCGGCACTGCACCCGTTTAAAGGATCCCTCGTTTACTCATGTGCTGCACCACAGTGCCTTGATTCATAGACGTGCGTATACATGAGTTCAACTTCTACAGGTTACTTGCTCAAATTTGGCGACTGTCATTTCTTAGCATAGCCACTCCCAAAAGTGGAGCTTCATCTGATAAACTATTTGAAATAAATCTCTGCAACAATGCATGGCAGCGCGCTTGTAGCCATTAGTAACAATTACTTCTGACGTCACAGAACACTCAAACAACCAAGACAGCATGGTCCATACAGTAATTGGTGTAATATTTGAACGAACACAAAGAACATTGTAGACTATATTTCTAGCATTTGGTCCGTTACTTTTTTCAGTTTAAGTCCTTTAAGTAGCATAGTTTCCCCAATGAGCACTTACTGACACAGGCTGTGAGAAAACAGGTTTTTGTCATCTCCAAAAATTGTGCTTTCAGCAAAACGTGTCATCCGATTAGGTCTTTTGGCCATTCATGTTAACGTGTGAATTGCTACGGTATCCGTGAAAGACGGTGGCTCTCATACCTGCAAGTCTCAGAGCTTTCCCCTTCCGTTTCTTTGTTCCATCAGACAGCGTCCGTGCTCTTAGCAGTGGGTGCTTCATGGGAAAGGCTCGCAGTGCTACAGCAGTACATAAATAAGCAATTCAATGAGTTTTCGGGGTTTCCCCAAAGTGCACTACATTACATTGCAATACAATACAAAATGCTCTTGTATACCACCCAGGGTGCTTTACAAAGAGAGAAGAAATAAAATAACATGTTGAATCAGCCAAAACCTAATGCTGAAAAGTAAAAAAGCTGGAAAATGTCAAAAAATGCAATCCAGTAAAGGGGTTAAGATTATTGTTGTATCCTCAACTAAAGAAAACTGAATTATGTAATATTTCAAGAAAAATCTGTGTCATCCCACCTGACTGTGGCATCGATAAGCAGAATGACATACTGTGAGCTTTCGCATGGGATCGATCACTAAAGGAAGTCTCAGCAGCAAAGATGTATTTAAATACTCATCCTATATTTCATACAAAGTGAGAGGCACTGGCAACTTGTCAAATTAGCTGTAAATAATCTGTAGTGCGTAGACACTTACATTCATTCCTTACACTTACATCCAACTTTATTTGATATGCTGCATTAGTAAAACATTTTAACATTTAAAAACACTAACTTCAGCATTTTTAACACATTAACACAATTTAATATACAGTAAACATGTCACGTCATTGACCCACGTATTATATTGATGTAATTTTGACATTTCAGGAACGTCAACACCTGCATACTAGAACTAAATATGTAAACTTTGGAGGCACCCAATGGTTTAATGGTGTCTCCCGCCCCCTTGTGTCCAAAATATGTCAATGCCAATGCAACAAAGATATTTCAGTAACTGTACCGGAGTTGATATTGGCACACCATGTTCTGCACCACCCCACCGAAAAGGTGCAGAGGGATGGGTACTTCTCGACGGTTTTCTGAATCAGGTAACATAGTCAGCTCGGTAAAGGAGTAAACATCAGCACACTACAGCAAGGACAAAGGTGGTTTATTGGACACTCTGCAACCATGCATTTTTTACGTATTTTTACTGCAATTAAACCTACTAATGCACAATATATTCTATTCAAACCTCACAAAAATGTAATTAAATTATTGTCCTTCACAACATGTAAGAAATCTGATGAACTACATACGACCAATCACTTGCCCACTCACCCTTACTGTTACATTTTCTGTTCGTTTCTCTGTGAAAAGATTTCAAATTCTTCAAAAAATTTGTGAACAAACGAATTGTCTTGTTTCGGGAGGCAGCAAACATCGGACAGAAACCCCAGGGTGGCCGTAGAAAGTGCACTGTTTGCAACAGGACAGAGGGGGGAAGCATATTTCATTATTGGAAGCAAGCATGCAAATGCCATGAAATACAGGTAACCTTGGCTAACGTTGTAATTTGAGCTAAGAAACACAAGTTAGCAAGCGAATAAGGACACCAGGTAGCATCGAGCTGTATTAAAGTTTTCTAATTGAAAATCTAATAATGATAAACGCTCTTCTGGTAAAGATACTTGCATTTTGATAATTAGCCATATATCTGAACGTTAATCGTACAAGAGATCAATTATCTAGCCAGCTAATGTTTAGTAGAAGATGATTGCTAGCTATAGCTAACGTAAGCCACAATACGCTAGTAATGGCATTAGCTGATAAGATGGCTAGATACTCTCTAAGATAGTTCCAAAGTCAAGCTAGAGAAAACATATATTTTTAGTTAGCTTGATTGCTTTAGTTTAACGTTAGCGAGTCATCTTTGTGCTGTGCCATTGACTGAAGGATGAAAAGTGTTTTTTAACCACTAAGCTAACATTAGCTAAACTGGTAACGAAGTTGTCACGAACCACTAACGGAAGCTTAACGTTAAACGTGTTTTATTTCGTCTCACCTCACGCTTCGCTGTAACGTTATGTGATAAAAAAATTGCAAGGTACGTTAGCTAAAATTAGTTTGCTAACTAGACAATATTGCTTTGATTTGACACGTTTTCTAGACATCTTTCAAAATAACGACAACTTTTCTAGCTAGCTCGTTAGACTACAAACGTTAACTCTCTGCTACTACTAACAAGAGCACAATCAATCACGTTTCACAGCCGGAGAGCGTTACAGGAGATGATCACAAAGGAGACTTTTCTGATCCACTACAGACTTTCGTGGTCCAGCTACGAAGTTCCGGTTGCTGGCGCTTTGAGATCCTGAGAGATGAAAAGTGCTGCATACATGTAATCATTATTATTATTATTATTATTAGTAGTAGTAGTAGTATTAATATTATTGTTGTTTTAAATATTATTTTTATTATTATTATTATTATGTTTGCTCATAAGCAGCGAAGTGATATTTAGTGAATAAGTATAATAATATAACCTGACAGATTTGTAGCCCTTCTCGATCACTCATGTATTTCAATAGCATAATACTCAAAAACATGTCCAACTGAGATTGAATAGATGATCAAACAGATTCCCCAACTACAAATGTATGATTGAATTGTAAGGTGTTAACAATAATTTCAATAAAATTAATTTTTCCAAAATCTTGGGCTACTTGTGTCATAGCTACAGGATAAGAGAAGAACCAGTATATATGTGTACACAGTTGGTTTTAACTAAGCAAAGTTCTTGGGTCCTGGGGCCTGTTCTTGCTGTTACATACCCTCTTCATAGCCAAGAAATTAGAGAAATGCTTCCATCTGGTTTTTTAGGGTTCTCTTTATGTTCATAAACTATTTGCTTTTACCACTTTGTTAACTTAAATACGAAAACAAGCCACTGAGTCCCTCAGCCTTTGTGCTGTTCCACTTGTTAATATAATAATAATATACGCCATTTATCAGACACTTTTATCCAAAGCGACTTACAGTAGTGAATGCATACATTTTCAGTGTATGTGGCCCCAGTGGGGATTGAACCCACAACCTAAGCGTTGCCAACACTGTGCTCTACCAACTGAGCCACAGAGAAGATGTTTGTTGGTGTTGGCAATGACATGCATCATTCAGTAAGACGACTAATGACAAAGCTTAATTTTGAGCGTAATGCCTGTAATTAGATTACCAAACTGAGTTGAGTTTTCTAAACGTATAGGCCTAGCGCCTAGGAACTGCATGCAAGCCAAACCGTGCATGGCATGGAAAATATGATTCACTGGTGAACCTAAATTACAGCGTACTCTTGACGTTTACATTCACAATTCAAATTGCATGGACTGATTAGATGTTGCGGAGGCACAACATAACCAAATGTTTGTCTTAACACCCAGTGAGACCACCCAATTTCCAGATGTGCCCACTCCATTAATCTACCTTGTCCTGAAGGATTCAACAGTAGCGTGAAGGATCTCAAGAAACTCAGACCTGGGAGTTCCTGCCGTTCCTTCCCTTGCTCTTCACATGACTGTAGACCACCTACCGTGCGGTGCTGTCGGGAGAGGGGGGTTCATTGTTAAGTGGAGACAGAGTTCACCCAGCACCAGCACTAACAGATACTCAGTTTTGACTTGAATGAACCGGGCATGCCATATAGGCTAACCTTTAAGGTTTACAATGTCACAGAGCGTGTATTTATGCAATAGCGCAGCGATGGGAGGGCCACATACTTGTGTGTCAGGTTGGACGGATCGTGGGCAGATTAAAGAGAGAACTGAGAATGTGGGTAATAGGACTGAAGGACGTATTCCAAGCTGAGAGAGGAGGCTATGTAAACAAGCGATTGCGTCCAATTCAATGAGAGCAGCTTCAATGTACTTGAATAAATATCCAATCAATAGCAGGCCCATATTTGCCTCTCGTAACCCTCTCCAGAAAAGGTCCGGTCAGAATAGTTTAACAGAATGTAGCAATGAATGTCCTCACACCAGATACTTGTGTGCGTTCTCCCAGCAATGTGTGCTTCTCAATAAATTATACCATAATCACTTGTACAGTATTTGCATAACATTGCATTATTATAAATGTATTTATTCAACAACAAAGACCACACATAAAACTATGTAATGGTGACAATGCTTGCAATGTGCACAGAATAAATGTTAACAACTTAGGATTTGAATAAAAACACATGATAAAACGACACAGGGCAAAGTCCTGTGTAGAACTGAAGGGAAATAAAGTGCTCGTAGGATCGTTCTCTTTCATACACGTGTGTGCTGAATTTACACTAAACGCTCAGGATTAAAATAGTCTCAGAACTGTAACAAGCCACCTAAAATATATTCTTCATATGACCAATGAAACCGTGTTGTGTTTAGATTTTCCTCCCTCTTCATATGCTCTCTATGTCCCAGTCCTTGGGATCCTCAACACTGTTCCCAGGGACTTCCTTAGAAACAATTTGTCCCTAGACTAGTCTGATTAGAAAAAGCAGAATTTGGCTTTGGGAATTTGGGTGGAATTTGCTGCTTTTAGTGTTAATTCCTTCATGCATGAAATTGTTATGGTAAAACGCGTGCCTGGGATGGAATCGCATTTTGGCCTTGTTCGGGGTAGGTGCCCGTGGTTATTGCCACCAATGCCAATACCAGAACCTAATTAACTAGTCTTCAGCCATGGCTGATCTACAAAGATGAAGCTTTGGTTGAGTCCTTCACTTACACTTACACTTACACACACACACTATGAAGAAACGGTCAAGAGAGTAAACAAAGGGCTTGGATCTCTCTCACTCATTCGGACCCTTCTGAAGTGCAGGGCTTAGATGTGCAGATGTCTGGTTGGTCCTCTAAAAGGTAGCAGTAACAAAGTGAGGCTGAGGGAGGCGCTGCAGAGCAGGGTGCTATCGGCTCACTGGGAAGGCGCACGTACAAAGCCGCCAGCGGTCCTGTGTGACATCACAAAGGCACATGTAGGGGCCTCCTGCGTGGTCTAGCGGTAAAAGCGTTCGATGGTAGTCACGGCGACCGGGGTTAGACTCCCCTGGTTGCGCCAGTTTCCGCTCTGGCTGGGAGTGCCACTAGGGGGCGGAAATTGGCTGTCCGCCCCAGGGAGGGGGGAGGGATAAAAGCCAAAGGAAAAACTTGCTGCAGATATGAGTGGTCCTGTGCGTCGGTGACAGGCTTCGGTTTAGGCGGGTGCTGGCTCAAAGGAGGCAGTACAGCGCTCACTACCGGCCGGACTACGGCAGCAAGTTCTCATACAAGGGAGAGGATAATTGGCACGAATTAGTATAGAACATAAATGCATTTTGGAGACAATGAGATTGATATTTTCATTGAATTAGGGATGAAATTACACTGAGATGCTTATTATACTGAGTCATTAATTTGATTGTGAATCGTAAAACCAAAGCCGTCCATATCATTACTTTTGTTGCCCTTGGATACATAACTATTCAATGATTTTGAACAGAGTATTGCAACGTAGATTTTTAAGGGCAGATCAGCATTACTGGATCCAGCAATGTCCCGGACCCTGGAATCCTTGCACTTGTGTTACTAAACCAAAGGAGCTGAAGTCAGCTCTCTCCCCACTGCAAACACAATGATGGGAGCTGGCAAGCTGGGCCACGGCCAAAGCTGGAACCTGTCCTCCAGCCTCCTCCTGATAGATCTTGTTGACAAGAGAGATATTCTCGCCACAAAGTTGTCCCGCTCGGGGGAGACGTACGGCATAATGGCTTTTCCAGGGTTCCGAGGTTTCTGGGCTGCTTTAAATCATGTGCAGACTACGCTTCACAAACCATTCACTTGGAAACCAGTTCTAAGCGACAACAGGAACAGTTCTTTAAAGGGTTACTGATCTGCTACCTGTGAAAAATTATTTTAAAAAAACATTATTTAAGGGTACGCACTACTGTCTATACCAGGGGTAGGGAACTCTGGCCGTGGAGAGCCACGGGGTCTGCTGGTTTTCGGGTTCACCCTAAACCAGCAACAAGTTCAGACCCAAGAAACTAGACGAGATGAGTTAACCGTGTAATCAACCTGTGTGGCTCAGTAGGTAGAGCATGATGACGTTCGCAACCGTCCACGCTTCGGCCGAGCTCAGCCCATTGAAGATGCATCATTTTACTGCACATCAAATCTTGAATATATATGCGGTTCTGTGTGGCTCAGTAGTTAAGAGCATGGCGCTGACAACGCTCAGGTTGTGGGTTCATTTCCCACTGGGACCACATATACTGAAAAATGTATGCATTCACTACTGTAAGTCACTTTGGATAAAAGCGTCTGCTAAATGGCATATATTATATATTAACCGCTTTAATTGATCATTTAAGTGCTGGGTAATATGTGTCAAATCGTGTATATGTAGAGGTGTATGTGTTGGAGGGGGGTGGTCACCTGGTGGGACACTGTAATTAATTTCCTTTATTGTACTGTACATTTCTCCATGGTCTCCACTGTTGTTGGTTTACTCTTGTTTTTGTTTTGTTTTTTGTCTGTTTGTTCATTGGTTTGGTTGTTTTAACCCCCCTCAAAGAGACGTCACAATGTTTTTCTCCTCTTTTTTGCCAAAAAATTGTAATATTAAAAAATAAACAAAAATAAAGTTGACCTCCCAAGAGGGGGGTGGTGGCGGAATAAAAAACAAAATAAAAAAAATAAATTAAAAAAAAAGTGCTGGGTAATAGCGAGCAGCACACCACATGGTTCTCCAGGACCAGGGCTCCCTACGCCTGGTCTATTCCGTTTCATTTCATTCCTGATTGAATACACTATTGAAACCTTCACTTGAATGATTGGACGTTCATTCAATAGTCGTGAAATCATTTATTGGTAACATCTGGAGCAATCGAAACGAAGGCAAACGTGTCACTGCCAAACGTCACATCCGCAGTTTGGTGCCAGCTTTCGAGCAGTTCATTTCCAGTTGACCTTGAATGCGTTTTTGTTCATTCTGCATGTATTTCCAGTGGACAAATTCCGTTTCAAATGGTCCGAGGCTTCTCTCTAGCGGTCTTGACTCACCTCTTAATCCACATCCCGACGCAATTACGTTACTGTTTCACATATAGCTTCAAACAAGCGAAAACATACTTCTATTCAAATAAAACAGCCAAGAGTTGTACACAAATGTACCTTGGAACTGTACTTGAAACACGCACCAAGACAGGTGTTTCCAAATTGCTTTTTGTCTGAAAAGTGGAATCGCGTGTCCTGAAGACATTCTGCACGCTGCAGTCAGTTGACAACTTACTTAATCATTTGCACGAGGGGAAGGTTGATTTTGTAATGCAGCCAAGTTTCGGGATAAGTTTTGTTTTCATTTGCCTCAATGAGCCTTTAAAACCGTTTAGAATGTATATTCTGGGACTTTTGACTTAGTAAACGTGCTAAGGTCTAGGAGAAGTCGACAAACTTACGTTTTTGTGCTCACAATGCTTTTTCCCCATTTAGGGACGTCGCACAAAATTTGTATTCGAAATTCTAAAGTTGCATAATTTAACAGTGATATTATACTTTCAGTAGCATGTTCTATTATGTATATTTCAAACAGCTGTCTCATTCTTGTAGATTCCTATATTTTGGCCAGTTATTTGGGTCAGAACCATTATTCTAACTGTGCTTTTTACCCATTAGTGTCCTCTGAGTCACATCATGGCTGCGTTCCACAAAACATGATCATTTCTCCCCTGGCTGGGATATCAAAATGAAATATTAAGATATGAAAGCAAATGCACAGGGCCACAGAATTCAAGAAAAGACACATTTCGTTTATTACGCTATAATACACCAGTTAAGAAAATGTACAGTTGAAAGCTAAAAAAAAAAAAAAAAAAAAAAAAAACAGGTATAAAACAGGCTTCACGTCTTGGGAGTGACAAGAGTTTTGAGACTCTTCCAGTACTGCCAAACAGGTTTTAAGGTTTTCTGCTGTAGCTACGGTCAGCATTTTATTCCCTTAAATGATTACATCTAGATTTTAAGAGTTTCCTATACAATAAATTAGAACAACTTTTTACTTTCGTTAACTTACAGTGTACTCTATCTGCGAGATGTTCTCATTTATAACAATGTAACATGTAGTTCAGTGGTTCTCAACCCTGGTACCGGAGGGCAGCAGGCTGTGCAGGTTTTCATTGTTACTCGGCACTTAATTGATTAATTAAAGTGATTGATTACAAAGTTAATTCACCTCACCCAGTTTCTTGAGTCGAATCGGCTGCAGATTTTTACAGTGAAAAGGAAAACCAGCGTACCCTGCGGCCCACCAGGACCAGGGCTGAGCAGCACTCCTGTAGTGTGACATCAGTCGTTCTGTCAGGGGAATATTCAGCCATTCATTAACAGTTCAATCCATTAAGATGTTATTTTAACATAAAAAAATAAAAATAATAATCTACACCAATGTGTAATCGAACAGGGCACTCCAAAACAAACGTATGTACAGCTGGACGTCTGCCCTATAATACCCTGTCGTTAGCAGTAATACGTGGAAAACCATGGCTTGGGTTATCAGTGCAGGCTATGGGAATGGCATCATTTGAGCATCAATAGAGTCCAGGGAGAGACGGAACGTTTCCCTGCACAGCATCCACATGGGAGATACAGGATCACAATGGACTGATCTCACAATAAACCAAAGTACACGTACAACAGCGCACTTAATCTCTCTGCTCAAGACATGGATATATACAGATATGAAGCATGATACGTTTGATAATGATAATAATAATAATTTATAACATGGCACAGTTCGGATTAATGAGAGAAAACATACTGATGGTTAAGGGTGACCGTAAATAAGCAATGTACAAGTAACTGTTATTTTAATTGAGATGTATACAAGCAGAGCGAGTTAATACGTTTTTTTTATATAATACATAATCTTGTCTCCTAGTTGAATACAATAAATAATAATGAACAGGGAGAAGGGGAATGAGTGTGTGAGGAAATTGTGCTTTACCTACATACAGTGCCCAGGAGGACAGAAGAGATTGTTGAGACGCAGTGGTGGGGGAGGGGGTTTCAGGTTGGCACGAGGAGGGAGGGGCGGGGCTGGGCGGGGCAGGCTGGCCCGCCACTCAGACGGGAGTGTCGTGGGAGGGTCCATTTTTTGAGAGGGGGGGATGTGGAGTCCAGCTGGTGACCACGGTTGTCACACAAAGGGAGCTGCAAGATGACACACAAGGCGAACGTTATTCACTGTGGACCGTGTCCAGCAACACAACCCTCTTTCTTTACCGTCCACGCTTCAGCCCATTGAAGATGCATCATTTTACTACACATAAAATCTTGAATATATATGCGGTTCTGTGTGGCTCCAGTAGGTAGAGCATGGCGCTGACAACGCTTAGGTTGTGGGTTTGATTCCCACTGGGACCACATATACTGAAAAATGTATTGCATTCACTACTGTAAGTCGCTTTGGATAAAAGCGTCTGTTAAGTGGCATATATATATAACATCCTGAACCATAATGTACAATGCAGTGGTGCATGCGGGAGGGGGGAGCTTCCTTGAGGAATGCCTGGAAACAAATCTCATCTCATCTCATCTCAAAACTCATTCATCTCATGGGGCGGCAGTGTAGTATAATGGTTAGGGAACTGGGCTTGTAACTCAGAAGTTGCAGGTTCAATTCCCAGGTGGGGCACTGCTGTTGTACCCTTGAGCAAGGTACTTAACCTGAATTGCTTCAGTAAAATATCCAGCTGTATAAATTGATTATATCTAAAGAAATGTAAACTGCGTAAGTCACTCTGGATAAGAGCATCTGCTAAATGGCTAAAATGTCAAATGTAAAAAGTAAAAATGTCATTTGACAACCGACTTTCCACCGAAGCGGATGTGAGCGACAGCACGCATGAATGTGAGGGGCAGTCCTGGGGGCCGGCTGTGGACGGCTCGGCAGGCTGCGCACCCCGGAGCCCAGCGGAGGGCGCTGGTCTCCCTCCGCCGTAGGAGCGGCTGGGCTGGGCGGGCGGACGGACTTGGCACCGGCCGCCTCGTCATGACTCATTTCGCAGCCATTACTGCTAAACGGGCCGTTCCCCACACCGCCTCCCCTGCACCCGCACGCGGGGTCTGGAACAATTACACACGAGAGGCCGATCCATCATGCGACGCGCCTTCAGCCCGAGCTGTGAGAGTCGAGGCCCAGCATGCAGAGAGGATCGAGGGCCACACGTCGGGCTGCTCGAGGAGGCGAGCGAGGGCGACAGACGCAGCGGAGAGAGGGTTCCTCGCAAACGGTTTCACAGGAGCGCGGCCGCCGGGGAGCGAGCGGGACGCACGTTAGGCGGACAGCTCCTGGCCCGCACGTTTGCGCCGAAGGATCGAGACGGAAAGGCGGTCCGCGCTAATCCTGGAGGCGTTCGCTTCACGGGCCACTTGGCGCCCCCTCTCGCGTGCTAACGGACGACCAAAGATTACGCCGAAGATTTCGTGAAGCTTCACAGCTGGGTCCCGCTGCACAAATCGGTCACAGATCGTAAAAGAATTAGCTTGATGTGCACAAGCAGTCCTCTGGTTTAGTATAATTTAATATAATTTATGCGGCAGCCACACACGATAGATAAAACACATGAAAATCAGATACGCATTAATCACCGTCCGGTCTGTATCAGTTTAGAATGCGTAATGGGGTGCGTTCTGTTTTTTGTTTGTTAGAATGTGGGGTTTCTGATTTGATATTGGGAGGGGACATGAATCAGAAGATCTTAAGCATTTCTAATTGGCTACGGAACAGTTAACGGACGATTACGTACACTGCGGTCCGTCGAAAGTTCAACTCCTTTCAACTTTAGTCGTACGGAAAAATATGGACAAAGCTGGGTAAAAATAACAGGTACCCCTCCACTCTCCCCGTTGTCCATCAATGTATGAGCCCCAATTGAACACACATTCAATCAATCCGTTTAGTTTTTTTTATTATGCAAAATCTCTATGTGGCCGCACCATTGAAATGGACTAACCATTAAAGAGCAAGCAATCTAAAACAGTTCACAGTTCAAAGCTCAAACAAGCAGGAATAGTAAAGGCAACATAAATCCAGTTTGTCGCTGGACAGATACAAGAGTAATGTGCAATAAAAACCCTGAATGTGACGAATAGGCCATTGCAATACAGGAGGGGGCGAGAGGTGTTGTTCAAAGAGGTTTGTCTTGGCGAGACGGTGAAAGGAAATAAACAGCTCTCTTCTTGGGAAGCTGGGCACTGCATTACACCACTAAAACTACAAAAGAGAGAGAGGCACTTTAGCCGCGACAGCGATGGTGCTTGACCGAGTCCAGTGTAATCCGAACACGAGCCTGGCGCTCAGGTTTGTGATTGTGTGTCTACGCACCAGCCCTGCAAACGTATGCTCATTCCCACTCATGTTTGTAACGGTTCATGGCTGCTTCCATTCATTCGTGTCTGCTGAACATGCTTACTTCACACAGTCGAGTCACAACCCCATTCTACCCGCTCTTCTGCCAACCAAGAATTTACAGGCAGACCCGATCTACCACCTGCGATGGATTGGCGACCTGTCCAGGGTGTATTCCTGCCTCTCACCCGGAACGCATGCTGGGATAGGCTCCAGCCCCCCGCGACCCTGACCAGGAATAAGCGGCTTAGATAATGGATGGACCCGATCTACCACTGCACTGTGCGCTGAGGCAAGGAATACTTCCCCCTTTGACTAAAAAACCCTCCTCCTCTGGATGAGTTTGGTACTGTTTCTGTCTCCCTCTCTCACCACTGGGGCATATCCCCCGAGTCCTGAGCCTACTCCATCCTCAGAACCCACCATCTGCCCACCAGGCTCTTGTCCCAGCCCACTATCCCACCCCAAGACCACTGGTTCCAGTTGCCTAGAAATAAATGAAGTCCCATATTGAGTTGTGTTACACATGGACTCCTTCACCAGTGTTGGTCATTACACACTCAGACCCTGAGCTGGCCAGAGGAGGATGGGCTCCCCCCCTCTTGGGTCTGGTTCCTCCTGAGGTTTCTTCCTGTTTGTTCCATCAGGGAGTTTTTCCCTTGCCACTGTTGCCTTAGTCTTGCCTTTGTGGGAGTTGAGGACCAGGGTCTGCTGTAAAGCATATCGTGACAAATGTTCAGTAAAATGCGCTATGCAAATAAAGTCTGATTGGTCGATTGACTGCACACAGTCCCGTGGGAGGGACTCCCGGTGACAGCCAGCTCTGACACAGCCAGGGTTAGTTTCCAACCGGTCATCGATAGCCGACCACTACAGCAGCAGACCGTTTGGGAGAATGGGCCCATACTCTTCTCGGTGTGACAGTGTTAAAAGCTGCTCAGCAACACCATTCCTCGGTGTGAGAGCAGGGGGCAGTTAATTACTTGTGCCAGCGCGCACTTGGCAGCCTCCCCGTCCGAGGGCTAAAGAAGCAGGAGTTCCCCTGGGGGGCTGCCGTTGGCACCGAGTAATTACCCCCGGCTCTCACACACGGCACGGGTCCAGCTCACCGTTCGGTCCGCAGCCACTTTCCGCAAACAGTTTACACTCCACACAGAGTCGTCATGCAGCCCTATGGAAATTAGGGGCGGAAATTCTGTCCGGGGGTTCATCCGCATACGCGTTCCTTCAGGCCGGCACTCTGACAAACAAGCAGAGCCTTTTCACGAGATTTATTGCGAACGTCAGTCTCTCTCCGTTCAAGGAGGCGTTTTTTGGCTCGCGCATCCTTTGAAAAATAGGAGAAGAAAAATTGTAGGGATCCCTAGGAGGAGTTTCAGGGCTGGTGAACTTTTTCAGGACCTCTGCTTGACACTTAACCTTTTTCCTCTCGTGGTTTAAGGGCAATTTATTTGAGAATTCATTTTCTGAAAATTATGTTTCTTTCTAATACGAATGTTTAATCCAAGAGGGAAGAAGGGCTTGACTGGTATGGACACATCACAATTTAAAAACATCTGACATTGTGTTACCCTTCCTAAGATTGGGATGAAGCTCTGTCCTGTGCTTACACAATACCTCATGTCACAAGTGCATTCCTCAATGTTTGCCAGGACAATGAATTGAGAGATGGTTGTGATCCAAAAGGAGTGTCTATGATATTGTACAGACGGGTCTGGTCTCAACCCACATTTGCAATTGTCCCAGCTAGAGATTCAAAAAGGAGTTTTTACTCGAGAGACACTGACAACAGCCTGATGAAATAGCGCATGTTCAGGCAATCCACCGCAGAAAAGAACTATAATTTTTTATTCATTTTTATATCAGATTTGTTTAGAAGGAATCCAATCTCTTAAATTGATACACAGATTCTGCTTATATTCTTGTGCAATTTAGCAATTTACAGACAAGTGCAATTTTCCCCAGGGCTCTGCATAATGTTAACTGAATCTCTCTTACCCTATCATCTTCCTCTGTTTCTTGCTAGAATTCCATTAAATCTGATATAACCCAGAGGTTAGAACAGCATCTCCTCACAGGACTGTGTTTTCTGTCTTATCTGGGAAAGATAACGAGTCACTTTAAGGCAATTTGTGGAGGCCAACAGCAAAACCGCACAGCGTCCTTCCACCGCATGCCAGGGATTTGAACGGAGACGAGTCCATGTTAAAACACAGGGGTGACACTCTAAATCTCTAAGTCAAACTCTAAGATACTCCAAGTCTAAAAAGGCACTTAAGTGTCCGGTTCACAGTGCTCACCTTTATTGCGTTCTATCTTCCGGAGCCCGTGCTTCTGTCTTCGAAGATGGTGATTTCAACCTGGGAGCCCTAGGGTTAAGGATGAACGTGTGGAGCCAGGACCCCCGTGGGTGCCGTGTGTGACGCTGGAGCCACTTAGGGTGGAAGGAACACAAGCTGGAAAGAGCATCCTCTCCAGCCTGCTCTCCCTGCTGCTCCTGGGCCAAGATCAGCAGCTTAGCAGAAATGTGCTGAAGAAATTACCCAGGTCACCCCGCAGCCAATAAAATCATATAGAGTCAGGGGATGAGGGGGGGAGGGGGGGCCTGCAGCTGCAAGCAATTTGGGGAATATTTCATGGGTGATGCTTTTGCTGCAATTCATTTGGGTGTCAGGCTTACCACACACTTGGAGAACCAGAGGAGTTTAAGAGCTCTCTCAGATATTATGCAGATGAAATGGATTAATACTGTTTTCCCTTCTGTTACTATGGGGTGTCCTTCCTCGCACTCCCCCCCCACACACACATCCCAACTCTTACCCCTGGAGAGGTGGACTCCTGGGGGGCGTGTGGGGTTTGGGGGTGTGTTGTTAGCTCCTGCTTCCCATTAAGAGGCAGCTCTCTCCTCGTGGTGTGCGGTTGCCGTGCACCAGACTCGGAGAACGCCACATTCGCTTCGCCCCACGCCGGGTCGCTCGTAAACCTTGGCGTGCGCGCTCCCACGCTCCACTCCTTTTTTATGGTTATTATATTTATCAGACTGTAGGATGTAGTCATCCCCATTTTTACAAAATTCACTGTGGAATTTGCTGATCCAAAGGTCTGGATTTTTTTTTTTTTTTAACAGTTTATCAGAGCGAGCTCTTGCTGACATCAGCCAGACAGGCGTGGGTTTGGGGTTTGTCGGTTGGCTGCTCATTAAAGTCAATCGGTGTGAAAGATGACAGTGCAACCCCCCACCCCCACCCACCCACCCCAAGCCCCATTTCTCTACGAGGTCCTCCCAATCCCTCTACCAATGTGACGGAGTGCTGAACGGGACTGTGCTCGACTTTCAACTGATGGTGACCTACGCCAGCTTTCACATGCATGGTAATTCCATATAAAGCCAATTAAAGAACCACTTATCTTATCCTTTTGGATTTCAACAAAGTATTTAATCCTGTGAGAAATGAATTATATGCCGAATTATGGGCCAAGTGAATTATGGGTCTGAATGGACCCTGAATAGCCAAACTGTACCAATTTGGAAATCTTCCCACAATTGCCAACTGCTGGAATGATCAACAGACTTGTTTTTCTTTACATTGAAGTCTGATTGAATTTATCTAGTGATTTTTTTTAATCTAGTGAATTTATCTTCCCCATCGCGCCAGAGTTGGCTCTGGCCGGGAGTGCCACCGGGGGCAGTGATTGGCTGTCTGCCCCAGGGAGGAGGGAGGGAAGACGACAGGATGTTCGCTGCGCACAGGAGTGGCTCTGGAGTACCGGGTTACGGTCGACGGCCTGGCGAGTGCTGTCTCGGAGGAGACGATACTTCGCCTTCGTCACTACCGGTCACAGGGCTACGGCAGCAAACTCACAGTACGAGGGAGGATTGACTTGAAAATAGCGGGTGTAATTGGCTACCAAATTGGGAGAAAATGGGATAAAATCAGAAACAAATTCTTAAAAAAAAAATTTTTTTATCTAGTGATGTTTGTGACCACCTCACCCTGGAGATTGGCGCCCTTTGCCCTGGTCACATGGGCTGGCCCAGTGCCTCGCTCGGGGAAAGGATACGACTCTCAGCCCTCTCTCGATGGGATCCGTGAGAAGCAGACCTCGCGGCGCGTAGATCTTATCGTTCTGCTCTTGGATGTATTTGGCGATCTTCTTCAGGACCTGACAGCGTTAAGGGGAAGGGAGGAGAAAATGCAGTCGAAGTAAAATGCTTTCCAGAAATCACCCTTTGTTCCATCGCAGCACATGTGGGAGGTCTATGTTGGGAGCATTTTTCTGAGCATCGGTTTATTTTAACTCCACGCCACAGAGGAAAATGATTACTCAACCTAGGTAATTAATTGCTCGCCGAGAGCATTTCAACTCCCCACTTAAGCGGGTCTCCAGGGGTCTGAGTTTCAACCTTTTCTCTATTTCATCACTTTAAAAAAAATGAAAATAAAATCTGGGTTTCAAGTGAACATGACTGATTTCAGTGGATCAGCAATAATTAGCATGGGTCAGCTCCCATAAGATATCAATTTAAATCCCTTATCTTCCATCTGTATGAGTTCTGGGGGGGGTAAATCTACCAAGCCATTTTTTTCTACACTAAACTCTGATCAAAAAATATGTTTGTGTTTGTGTACAAACATATTTTTATCAGCAAATACAATCACTCCAATTAGAAAATTTAACACTTTCTTCTCTATGTAATTTGTACATACAACTACATCACTTGGTGGAATGTTCATGCATATCCCCACTGAAACTTTGAGACGTTATGCTGAAACATTTCCATTTCCATTTTAAGCATTTAGCAGACGCTCTTATCCAGAGCGACTTACAAGATGTGCATAAATACATGGTATGATCAATCATTGTTCGCACAAGAGATCAATGCAGTAATACAGCAATATTAATACATACATATGCATACATAATACAGGAACAAAACTAAGGTTGTGAGATCCTCCAAGGACTGGAGTTTGGAGCTGTGTTCACATAATTAGGTGATTAAATGTCATTAAGACTGATTCAATCTAAATAAGTTGCTACAAAGGACCCATTCTGAATATCGGATGTATTACAGATAAGATTACACGGTAACCGTCTTATGAGACTTGATTATTCTTTATGCATGTTTTGTCTTTGCGATTGTGTTGCCGTTTCGGTGCAGAAAAAGGCAGAGATCTTTTTACGTTTTAAATGGGTTCCCTTCTCACAGCAAATTAAGTGGAAACGAGGAGGGCTACTGATAAAAGGCAGTTCTTTGCAGGACTGATTATGTGACGTTTGAGAGTCACAGTCGATGTACGGACACCACCAACAGCGGGGTTTGGAGTTTTCAGTCAGACCTGCACATGCTGCCCTTGGATTGGCATGCCAAGAAAGTCTCATTTCATCGTGGTGGGGGGCCAGAACAGACCGTTGTCTCAAAACACTTTTATAGACTTGCAAACTTTTTAAAATATTGGGACACCACATAATTCACGAATGATACTAGGAGGACATTTATTTAGTTGGGACAGAAAGCCTGGTCAACCTGGGAAAACAGAGGTCGATATTTCCCGGTGACAAAGCTCTTCGGCAGTAGCATTAAGCTATCGAGCGTTGGCAGGCCCGCTAACCCGACCCCATATTTCTGCGGTCTCTCTCCACACCTGCCGAGGTGTACGTGGGCTCCTGTTACAGTATCATTGCTGCGGATCAATGGAGCCGCATTCTAGACCTGCTCTGCCACAGCGCAGGTTATCTGCTCATCGGAATGCTGTCAATTACCTGAAAGCGAGATAACAGGCGAGGCGGCTGCCTGGAGCACTGTTGCACTCCAGTGCTCACAGGCAATACGATCGGCAGCAGGTCTCTGCCCGGTAACCAATCGCTGACAGATTATTTTTTCCCCCTCATTGGATGACCAGTCTTAAATAAAGGACCTCTGTCTGGTTGCCCCAGCAATCCGTGGCCCAGCAATCCTCCCCCCCCCCGCCTATTAATTCCTTTCCTCTGCGCAATGACAGCTACCTTATGTTTGGTCTAGAATTGAGAAATTGGGAGAAAATGTAAGAAAAAAATCGTATTTTGCATGAAAGAGCTTTGTTCATTAGAATTAGTAGCGATTTACACTTTGGCAAAGACCTGAGATCATTAGTTTGGGTGTTTTGGTACATGTTCTCCGCCTGATGTGTGAAGACCCATCAGTGTGCCGGTGTAGGGGGTGACAGGCTCGAACCTTCTCGTAGTGCGTCTCTATACAGAGGAAGATGGTGTAGGCCGTGAGACAAGCCAGACAGCCTTCCAGGTACGACTGGCCACCCAGCTTCTCCGCTTCGGCATACAGGTTATTCAGCGTCCGCACCGTCTCCTCAAACTGCTGCTTGTCAATCTGCAACACGGAATCAGGAACAGTCACCATGTCCTATCCCGTTTGAAGAAATCACAGAGTCAATGAAATCATTTTCATAGCAAGGGGACGGACTTGGAGCTGAATTTGGCAGAAAGGGATGACAATTGATCTTGATACAAGGAGTGCATTGTGGGTAAAGAGCAATAAGATATTGCCAAATATTTGGGAGAAAGAATGTTGAGTTGTTAAGTGCAACAGACTCGACACAGGAAAGAACAACATTAAGATCATAAATTACGCCTCAGTTTTTATTAGACACATAAAAAGAATAATCCGAAAAGGCAGCCTTCAACCCGTCGGTTATTGGCCAAAATCTGATTCCCAAAATTATACAATAGCAAAGACCACGGTCTCTCTCGACTACATGGCGAGTAGTCCACAAATAACTGGGATGCCTTGGCACTTTGTTCACTGCGTGTTTTCTCTTCACACACTTTTGCGTCTGCCAGAGCCAAAGAGAAGGCAGTGGAGTATATCATCACTCCAGTGTTCTGGCAAAGGGTGAAATGCAAGTAATCACTTTCTAGGGTCCTTGTCAGCAACGTTGACTGGTTTAGAGGAGCACCGCGGTTCTGACACGGCGACAGAGATGAAGCGATTGCATCCCTGCCACGCGGGAAATCACGGGGGCCGCCAAACGGACCGGTAATTTCCACTGCGCTTCGAGTCGGGCCAACTCTGTGGAGGAGAATGCGGGGGGGGGGGATGAACCTTGGGGTTTATTTTGACTGAACGTTGACAAAAGGCTGGACTCCCCTTTGGAGCGGGCCTTCTCCACCGAGATATGAAAGGCCGGACGTGGAGCCTGCGGGCCAGACGAGCGAGGCCAGGCCCCCTGGGCCTCAGAGCGCGATCCAAGACACGCTTCTCTGGTGCCCCAGGAATTTCGACACGCGTTCCAACAGATCAGTGGCCTCAAGTGTGCTCCGTGCCCGCCACAAGGAGGTTTGTTCTCCCTCTAATCTGACTTCAGGAGCCCATTTAGTTTTTTAAGGATTTGCATCCTTTCCGTTATGTCCTATCCCAGTGACGATCCTTTACCGGGCGAGGAGAACGTTGTAACCACTTCTCCAACGCTCTTTGTGTGAGGCCTTAAATAAAGGATTTTTTCCCATTTTTCTCCCAAAAATTTCAGCCATTTAAAGATAAGTGAGTTCGAACACAGACACCGTGTCTTCCGAGACAGCATCCCGAGCAAATGCAAAAATGTGTTTCTTGGTGGCCCAGAGCCGACTCTGCACACGGGAATTTGCATGACATTGTAACCAGAATAAAAACCTATCCCGAGCAAATGCAAAAATGTGTTTCTTGGTGGCCCAAGTGCACTTCGTGGGCACCCATATGGCTGGCAGTGTAGTGTAATGGTTAGGGGAGCTGGGCTTGTAACTCAGAGGTTGCAGGTTCAATTCCCAGGTGAGACACTGCCATTGTACCCTTGAGCAAGGTACTTAACCTGAATTGCTTCAGTAAAATATCCAGCTGTATAAATGGATTGTATGTAAAGAAATGTCAACTGTGTAAGTCGCTCTGGATAAGAGTGTCTGCTAAATGCCTAAAATATAAAATGTAATGTAAAATGGATAGGCCATATTTTGGGATAAGCCATATTCTGATCTATGCTCTTGAGTGGAGCAGGAAAGCATCTCACACAGTGGATCCGAGTAGGGAAAGATCTGTGGGCAGTTTGCATACAGCACGAAACGCCGGGGCAACCTGACGGTAGCTCTAAATAACCCCGTCTCCTGGGCCCCCTGGCTGGAGCTCCGCCAAACGTGCTCAACTCAAGGACTCATCGTCGGCTTTTAAGTAACTTACACCCCAAAGTGGACCGAGTGAGAGAAGGACACAAGAGGCCAACCTCAAGCAAGAAGGAATAAGCAACAATATTCCATATTTCCATAAAACCCGCTGGCTCTGAACCGATTCCAGGGACGAGAGAACTCCAGAGAACTTTCCAAACGTAAATTGCTCCTCACGGTACAGAAATGAATAAGACTAATGCGTTAAAAGAATAATTGCATACGTCACCCCCCGGAGATTTGGAAATCATGTCCAAGTTAAACAAATATGCGTGTGAATTAATAAACGGAGCCCATGCCAGACCAGGGGTTGGATGCTGCATGCGTGAGATAAATCTATATGATGATCTCAAGAGAGCGTCTACCGATATCGATGGGAGGAAGTCAAATTATCCGCGAAGTGTGGCGGGACTATCATATCGACAAATCGTTTTATAATGTGCAGGTTTAAATTTGCTTCAGCACATTAAGGTTAAGGTCGCGCATATCAACACATGGTAGAAAGTGCACCTTTTTTTCCCCGTTTTTCTCCAAATTTTGTGGCCAATTATACCCTCTATTTCTTCAATTCACCCTCCCCAACGAGCCCGCCGCCCGCCCACTCTTATACGCGTTGAGCTCCTGCCGGCTTCCCTCCACCCCTACTCCTGAGGCGGAAAGCCAATCGCCACCTCCGAACGGGACTCCTGGCCAGAGCCGGGCTGGCACAGCCGGGGAATCGAACCCCGGCCGCAGTGGGCAACCTGCACTCCGGGCGAGTTCCTTTTTACCATTACGTCCACCCGGAGGCCCAAGATTCCACTCTTAGGAGGTACTCCAGCAAAAAAGATAATTTGACATTCAGCCTCATATCTTTTAAAAGGTTGGTATGTTTTACATGTCTAGAATCAAACTTGGTCATCTGAAACTGAACCTGACCTGACTGTCTCCCTGACGCACAATACCGGGTCAATATTTCATACTTTTAGCCTTCATTAACTTTTGGATCCTTTCCCTGACAAACACTTTACCATGGCAACCCATCCTATGGCACTGGTAATACACCATCTTATTTAGAAATGAGGGATAAAATATGAAATTCACATTAAAGTCCTCCTTTAGATATCACTCTAATGAGATAAACTGCACTCCAGAGGGCACAGTGTTTTGCATACCCTTGTCTCCAGTTCAGAGGGGAACTTGGTCTGGAACTGGCACACGGTGCCGTTGGTGTAGTCCCTCTGGATGAACACTTTTGCAGCGATGGCCGCTTGCTGTCTGAGGTCCTGCAAGCTGTGAGTCTGGATGGAGAGAACACAACAATGGGCAGAGTGTGAGCGGAGGGGCCCAGGTTTCAGCCAGACGAAGGAATGCCAGTTTTACACGAGAATACATTTCCCATCACAGCGATTTTGCTACTTCAGTTCTGCTGCCGTGATAAAAATCACATCTGCCGATCAGCTGTGGATCACACCACACAAATCAAAACACCATATCCGCCAACTTTCTCACGTGAACGATATGTACAAAAGCATCAGGAATCCAGTCAGTGTTGATCCAAATGATCTTTTTTTTTTGTTTAATATGAATGATGTTTGCATTCATGGCCCTTGTGGCATCATCCAGAAGTTCAGCTTTTTTTCCTTTTAGCTAAATATTGAAGATGAACCGTTTTTGTGATCAACACTGAAAAATGCAATTCACAGTCCCTCAGCCGAGGAGGTTGATGAATACAGGTCTTGATGAACTGCATGGACAGGAAATAAATAACAATGGAAAGGGAAGAAAAATAGATGGTGAGATCCTTCACAAATTTTACCAGGACAGTAGTGAGACGGTATGTAACGGTCGTCTGGTGAAATTGGTGAAGGAACTTACCATCTTTTTTGTCTGTCCGACAGAAAAGGAGGGAAAAAACAACATGCTGTTTAATCACCCTGAGAGTATGCTAATTGGTGAGGTGGTCTTGTAAATATTTACAGTCAGCCGTGCTGTGGTCAAACGGTGGCTTTTCACGCGTGCTCTGCAGAAATCATGCCTTACTGAAGGAGCCACTGCACTGTACAGACAGAGGTCAGGCTGCCAGACGTAATCAACGGCATGCCTATGTAGCAGATGAGCTCTGGTACGTGAGCGTCCGCTACAGAATGTGACGTCGATAAGAGTGTGATTCGTTCCCAGAGTTAGAGACTTGAGTCTTTAGCTCAGCGGGCTAAATTGCTCTCGTCGCGTCGAGATCCTTGGTTCAAAACTCACCACAGGCAGAACCAACTCCATTACATTGGTGCCGTGACTCGGATCCCACGACCGATGGTAATCGGTCAGGCCGTGGTTGCTGCCACAGGAGTTTCGAGGGGGAGAATGTAGCGGGTGTGCTCTGGTACGTGAGCGTCCGCTACAGAATGTGACGTCGATAAGAGTGTGATTAGTTCCCAGAGTTAGAGACTTGAGTCTTTAGCTCAGCGGGCTAAATCACTCTTGTCGCGTCGAGATCCTCGGTTCGAAACTCGCTGCGGGCAGAACCAACTCCGTTACCCCTACTCTGCCAGTCTCAATGCCACCCCAGGGCCACCAGGACGTGTACACTGCACCCTGTTCAGCCCAGCTATTCAGAGCCCCTCCCCGTCGAAGAGCCGCACGAACGAGATCTCAACCGCGGAGCTGAACTGAACTGTCCTCAGCTTGGAAACGCAGGCCTCAAACTCCCCCCTGGGCGGTCTTGTGCGTGCTTTTGCTCCGCAGGATTATCTCACCGCAAGGAAGTAAACTGGGCCTCCCTGCCGGGCGCTCCATTAAACAAAAATCCTTTAATTGTGCTTAATACAATTATTTCCTCAATTATCTTACTTTTGAAGACTTGTTTTTCTTCTCCGAAAACGTGCCGTTGTGTATCCGGAGTGAAAAGGCGAGACGTTCTGCAGAGAGAATCTGATGTTTGGCCCCATCTACATGCGTAATCCCACGTGACACAATGTTCACAACACGGACACCATGAATTATTCAGCTGCATTAGCCCGCTACAGATTGCTACGAATTTGGTTTTAATAGGACGGTGTAGTGGTTAATGTCCAACGCTCTGCTATGCACACTACAAGGTCATGCTTCCCTCTCGTGTTGTCGCCATCTGTCAGGATCACATTTTCCAGACTGCCATCTAATCAGCAGGCTAGCTAGAAGCTGCCAACTTCAAATCATCAGATGTGGGAATAGTTAGGCCTAATATCACTGATTGTTACCACGTTACATATAGGCTGTGTAATAAATAGGTTGACAAAATATCGTTAAATTCTTAATTCTTCTCATATTTGTTGCAGCTAGACCGTACTTAGGAAAGCCAGCTTGGGATCTACAAACAGCCCAGAAATATGGTGCAAGCGAGCCACTGTGAGAGCTTGTTTACTTAAAGAGAAAATATTAATTTGCTAAATTCTACAATGTCTACGACTTAGTTTTTACTAAAATAACCATTAGTCACAAGATTAGCAAAGTGCAGTGCATGAAATTAAGTTCATTAATGGAACACATTTTTAGTGGTTTGAAACTTTGCTAAACATACATTCAATTCAGCTGATTGATACACATGATACTATGCTTCAACGACAAAAAAAGTGTTTTAATATTCATTAAAATCATTCATTTCTACTACCAGCACATGCAAAAACAAATGGGCTGTACACTTAGAAATGACACTTATTCTAGAACTGATTTCATAACATAGATTTTTCATAACAGTTCTCTCATTCTTTTCTTATGCGTTTTGTGCCATTTTCTATCACCCTCCCCACTGACTCAATAAATGCATTCTCTCTCCTAAATGGCATGACGATCACTTGTGGTATTTCCAACAGGATGACTGAGTGGGCTGTCATCCCTGCCCTTGCTGAAAAAGTATATATAATATTTATACTTCCATGGGGATCCCTAGTTCATCAATCCACATGGCTGTGGATCCAGGCCACTCCAGATTTACAATGAAAACGTTGCAAAATGTAATCGGTGTAAAAGTGAAGAGGCATTGAATAAAGGCATATTTGTAACTGTTTAAGCTATTAGCCAAGAGATACCCAAAAAACGGAAGATTAATGAGCCCAGAAATTCTGAACGAGCTACTTGAATGGGACTTCATGTTTGTGCATAGGCTACTCGCTGTATGTTCTAAAATTAACACGGCTGTATGGGGCTTATTGTACAGATCATTCTGTGCTGCGGGGTAGCGTGTGTTTAGAATCACATAATCGACGCATTCATGTTGCAAAGCGTAGTTTTCCGCCCTCTTTTATGAGTGGTTGCACTGTGAGTCGCGTGGCCTTGGTACCGAGGTGTCGCACAAATTGAGTGACAAGCGTCGTTCAGGAATTACCGTAATATACGTAGTTTTATAGTTTAGGAAATAGTTACAGGCAAGTTACGAGGCCCGCCCACTATACAATCTGGCTACGACACTGGCATGAACTCATCGAAAATACAACCCATCACCAAGGTAGTTTACAGTAAGGCAAATAGAATATCTACCAAGAAGATGCTCTTAAAATACGACAATAAATTGTAATTATTTAACGGATTTAACGTTACGTTAGTTTGAACTAAAATATGATGGAAAACTGAATTCCCCTCAAAGTACTGTTTAGCGTCAATATTCCATATTTAAAACGAATACCACTTTTAATTGGCTAGCGTTAATGTTGCACAAATGAAACATTCATGTTGATTGTGTTAATCAAGACAATGCATGTATGACCAGTTCTTTGAGATCATCATCAATCTTGGCTCGCTTAACATAGATAGGTAAATTAGGCAAGATAGCTGCCTAAATATCCATTTAACTGTTAGTGTAATGAACAGTTAAATGCCTACCTAGGCAGTTATCTAATTGACTTTTTTGTTGACTTTTTAATTGAAATTTAGTTGCGCTATCAAGCTGGAAGGAAAGTTGCATCTGCAATGCGTTAACTTGTAGTTGGCTAGCTAACTGCATCTCAGAAACAGCAAGGACAATTCCAATTCCAGAACGTAGTTATTAAATAACGTTAGCTATCATACTATTTAGTTGAAGGAAAGAAAGCGGTAATTTACGGTAAAAAGCGATACAGACTGACACGTTTGTCGTCTGATGCGTGACGTCTGTCTTAGCTTAGCTAGCAAGCGATAACGGCAGTTTTATACTTGACCAAATAGCTAACGTTATAGATAAGACAGCGCTAACGTTACACATTACAGTCCTGGCTGGTTAGCACCTAAATATAAACAGCTTGTCCAGCTGTGTAGGGAATACGTTGATACTTTGGATTTGTAGACAAACGTAAAAACATCACAGATCGCTAGTATTTCAAGTTGTTAACCACACAAAGTGCTCTCCTGCAACTGACCACCGTTTAATGTCTGTGTAGAGCCAGACGCAGGATGTCGAGGTGTGATTCTTTCCTTACCTCCGCCATGTTGAAAGCAGTGGCTAGGCTGCTATTCTGTTGTTCACGAGCATGACTTCAAAGCAGTAGCTGCGGCGTTCAAATGAACGTTATATCATCGGGATGGGCACACGGTGGACACAGACCATTACATCACTCGATCCGTTTGGTGTACAGAGCAGTGGATATTCGCAGCGCGTGCTGACTGCAGCGATGTCCGTAAACATTGCTTGCGCGTCGGTAGTAAGCGCACGAGTTAAGTTACATATAAGAAGTCCGGAGACAATAAATGACTGTTCACTGTGGTTCCACAAAAACCTATTTCATAAAACCCGACATGCACACACAGCTGTATTAGTCAACTAATACAATAATTTAAAAAAACTACAACAATGGCATCAACATAATAATATTAACACCACATTTCTTCTTTATCATCTTCTTATAGTTATAGAACTGTTTTCCATTCATTTATTTATAAATGTATTTATTTGGTGTATCTGACAATAACTTGTGTTGTGGTACTGTTGTATGTGATTATTAGCAATTGGCCACATGCATTGCTTGCTTCAGGGAATAATGTCTTCACGTTTGTATAATCAATACATATCCAAAAAAATATTATAATATCATACGAAATAAATTACATTGGAGTACTGAAAGTGATAGCTTAATATACATATACTGTACATTAAGCATGCTGCAGCTGAAGACTACTCTTCAACCAAGAGCCCCTTCCCATCTGTGGTTCAGAACTGACTATTCACTAGCAGAAGCATACAAATCTATTTACTGGGATTGTTGATGTATACCCAGCAGCGATGCATTACAAACATATTGGTGGTTATGGTATTCTCTTCCTGTTTATTTAGGAACTGAATCCACCAATAATGGTTTAACATTTTCAGCTAAAATCAGTGTACAGGCCAATTGGACAAATACTTTAAAACCTATATATTTCATTTACATATTTATTGGATTTAAGAAATGTTATTTTTCCAGCTTACTTTACTGCAATTGTTTGTAATTTTATTAATACATGTTATTCTGTATGGAATTTATAAACAAGGAAACTTGTACAATTACATTTCTCTTAATCATTTTGCTGGTCATTCTCAGAAAGTTTGACAAAGTACATCCCTGATGTTCAGGAGTGAATTAATAAATGTTCAAAATATTGAATACAATATACAGGTACCTGCCAAAATAAAGGAAACACCAACATAAAGTGTTTTAGTAGGGCATTGGGCCACCACAAGTCACCAGAACAGCTTTAATGTACCTTGGCATAGTTTCTAGAAGTGTCTGTAACTATTGGAGGCAACACCACTCTTACACAAGAAATTCCATCATTTGGTGTTTTGTTATTGGTCGTGTAAATCTGATAAGTGTTCAGTTGGGTTGAGATCTAGTGACTGAGATGGCCATGGCATATGGTTTTACACCATTTTCATGATCATCAAACCATATAGTGACCACACATGTACTGTGGATAGGGAATTGTCATCCTGGAAGAGACCACTCCCATCAGGATAAAAATGCTTCACCATAGGATGAAGGTGATCACTCAGAATGGCTTTGTATCAACTGGCATTTACCTTGCCATCTGGGGTTGAGGGGACCTAAACCATGCCAGGAAAAAGCAGTCCACATCATAACAGAGCCAACAGAACCCTTCATTTCCTCAAGTGTTTCCTGTATTTTGCAGTTACATGTATTTGCAAAATCACGATTGTATGGAGTAGGACCATCTGTATATAGGCTTTTTATTTAACCCAACAAGCCAACCTTTATTTAACATAACAACCTTTATTTAGCCGAACAGCCATAAGCAACCAACCAGTGTTTAGTAATATAAATATAAATACGCAGGGCTATAAAGCACAGTGACCCTCGATGATTGCAGCTCAACAGACCGGACATTATCCCAGCAAAAACCGTTGCCAAGTATGTACACGAGACACTGTGGAACTCTACTCTTCCCTGAGGAGATTGTTACATTAATTTTATCCCAAGTTTACAAAGTCAGCACTCTACAATCTATTTTATCGAGTCTTCCAATTTGTCTAATTTGACAGCGATGAAAACAGTTACTTTACACCCGAAGGTGCTGTGCACTCAGCCACTTCAAATGCTAAGACATGTCTACTGCGTGTCTGTCTGCTGGAATCGCCCTGTGTAGCATTTGTATAAATCTTGGACTGACTGCATCGCCTCTCATTTTGAACCACAGCCCATTTATCTGTACGTGTGCTCACATTAATGTAAACTGTTTGACTTAACAGGATAATAATTATATTAACTTGAGTAACAGTGAAATAACAGGGTTGAATTTATGTATTAAGCTTTCTATTCTTTTTCCATTAGGGTTTTAATGGCAGCATGTTTTTGAATAGCTGGACGATTTAAATGAATGAAATAGCTTTCATGGATTAGTCTTCGAAGCATCACAGTTATTGTGTGTATTGCATGCAAGTTATATATATATATATGCCATTTAGCAGACGCTTTTATCCAAAGCGACTTACAGTAGTGAATGCATACATTTTTCAGTATATGTGGTCCCAGTGGGAATTGAATCCCCAACTTAAACTTGCCAACGCCATGCTCTACCAACTGAGCCACACAGAACAACAAATGTATAACACAAAGTTATACATTTACTTTGCTCTCTAGTTAACACCTCTCTCTAGTTGAGTGCAGCCATAGGCATATGTGTTAATTGTTAGTTTGTTCATTGTTAGTATGTAAATGTAGTCAGAGGGACAATAAAATGGGCCAAAATTGCTGCAAAGAATCCTTAAGACAAAAGCTTCTAAATTGATATGCCAGTACTGTAATGTACTGTATGTGATTGGCAGCATTGAGAGCAATATTATGATTCTGATCAACAATCACACTCATAATAAGAGGTCAGTAATATATTAATATTAATATCCTTAAGACCATGTCAAGTATCGAATATTTGCAGCATAATGCTGGCTGCATTGAGCTGACATTTTTCAGGCTTTGGAGCAAGGGTGTTAATATGAATCTGTTTTATTAAGTCTGGCATGATCAGAACCATATTCGCTCAATCAAGGCCTCCCGGAGGAACCAATGTTTTGGAAGCTCCTGTGAGCCCACGAGAGCGTATATCACGAGCTCACCCACCTTTGGAACATTTTGATTTGATTACCCGATCCCTCAAAAGCCCAAAACCTAACTGAATCATCTAGAAGTGCCAAACATCATGACTTAGTCTTTGTTGCTTTAAGGGATAGTAAAGTAATGTTTCACTACATTTAAGGGAAAACCGTGTGTGTTCTTTTTATCCAAGATACCCAAAACCATAAGCAACAATCCTTCTCAGGACATAGCCTTGAGCACAACAATACACACAGTTGGTGAACAGGACATTTTTTCCTGGATTTCAGTTTAAAAATTTCAGACATTAATGTTTAAAATGGTATCATGCGCGCCACTGTTCATATTAAAATAATGGACCGAGGATAATGCCGAGGAAATTGTATTATTCAATCCAAAACATTAGCCATTTATCATTTACTTTGCTGATAGGTGCTTTTAATGGAGTGTTTGGACGTCCAAATGCATGAAATATGGAGGAAGATCAGAGGTTAGAGAGTCATGATAAATGTCTGTCCTTACTGACCCCTCAACATAACAACCCAGACTTCTTACCTTGAATGGAAGCTGGTGTTTGGGTTTGGAAGAGAAGATGTATTTTTTTTCCACACAGTTATTACTGAACGTAATAGCCCACCAGGAATATTTGTGGGATCAGAGACCCGTGGGGTGTTCAAGAGTAATCTTGACACAATGCTGGATAAACGTTAGACGTTAGAAACGTGAGAAGCTTAGATGGGCCGAATGCCCTGTTCTCATCATCAAACGTTCTTATACTGTATATGGGTCCTGATTCAAGAGGTTTCCAGAATAATCACCTCTTCTGATCAAACGCTTTGTAAATGTACATTTTACATTACATTGACATTTTTGGCATTTAGCAGACGTTCTTATCCAGAGCAACTTACACAGTTTTTCATTTCTTTACATACAATCCATTTATACAGCTGGATATTTTACTGAAGCAATTCAGGTTAAGTACCTTGCTCAAGGGTACAACGTCAGTGTCCCCACCTCGGAATCGAACCTGCAACCTTTGCGTTACAAGCCCAGTTCCTTAACCATTATGCACTGCCACCTATGTACTGTACCGAGTTCTCGTTTTTTTCATGGCTAGATTTTGCAAGGTTTCAACTGCATTGAAACACGCTCGTGACTTTCCTTGTGTGGGTTCTCCAGGCCTTCTATGGAAAACAATAATCAGATATACCACACAGCTGAGGTCCATCACTAGACACATCTGTTGGACATTACACTGTTTAAGTAGGACAGAACACAGAAAACAAGAAAGACACTGGCTCCTTCTGAGGGGATGCAGAGGATAATAGCCCATTAATTGCTGAGTGTCTCCATCAGCGAAATGCTACAGATGATATGATTGCTTCCAATGAATGCAGCCTTGAACCACATTTCACACAAAACCTGTCAAATAAAAAAGAGTTAGGGATACCTTGTTGGACTATTCAGGTCCTCCAGATAAAACTGGATTGATTCTATTCTGTGGTGCTGAGAGAATACGGCTGCTCCTTGCTTGTGGCGCACTAATTACGCCATGGCCCATTTAATCCCAAAGCCCTTTGTCTATCCCCTCTCCTAATCATACAATTTATGAGCGTGTTGCAGAAATGGCGCAATTATGTAAAGTTATAAACTTTTTCAATAATGCCATTGCCCAGCAGTGTCCTATTCTCACCATCTCTCTTGCTGGAGCCATTTGATTTCTACTATTTATGCATATTTAGCCAGTACATTTGTCTGAGGATATAAAGGACTAACAAGGAATATTTTGTTTGTGAATTACTTGAATTATGCATAAAGGCTTTTGCTCTCAAGGCTTTTACTGTGACAGGTTTTCACAGTCCATTTGTAGTAATTGAGCGTAAGAACACAAGCAATTTCAGTTGCATGCAATTTCAGTTACATGCATCGTGGTTCTGTGTGGCTCAGTAGGTAGAGCGTGGCGCTGACAATGCTTAGGTTGTGGGTTGAGTTCCCACTGGGACCACATATACTGAAAAATGTATGCATTCACTACTGTAAATCGCTTTGGATAAAAGCGCCTGCTAAAAGGCATATATTATGCAAATGCAATATTATGCAAATGTAAAAAAAAAATGTAAAAATGATATTACATACACATGCTTCCACACCCGTTTGCAAGCCTTTTCGGCTCTAGTCACACACCTGCCTCACTTGTACCCTCATTGAGCACATTAAATAGAGTAAAAAAGAGTACAAGAGCACATTAATGTGAGGCACCTGGGGGGGAAAGCAACTGTGCTAGCAATGGGAAACTGTGTGTGTGTAACTACGTGTATGACACTGGACAAGCTAATCTTATCTTATCAGACATGCAGATAGCTAGCTAAATATTGTATATCTTAATGCACGTATCAGATATTTTATCTGTAAGCTAACACAAATTATTTTGATAGCTTGCCATTTCCTTAAAGCAAGCTGTAAAATTCCCTCTTGATTCCTATAATTATATAATCATATAACCTCACGGCCATAAAGGATAAACAGCTGTGGAAGAATACTGCTTTTCAGGAGCAATGGTATCAATGTCACTAGTACAGTAGACAACTGGGGCTATAATCAAGTTACATTAAACTAATGTTATCTTATCAGGTATGCAGATAGCTAGCTAAATTTTGGATATCTAATTCTACTTAATATTTGCTCCTGTAAGATAGCTTGTTACCAGATTGGCAAATTAACTTGATAGCCTGCTGTTTACTTAAAGCAAGGTGTAAAATTCCCTCTTGGTCCCATCAATGAGAGATGTATTACTTTAAGAGCAAATCCAGCCTTGCATTGTATATTGCAGACAAAAGCTAGCCTGGCCTAAAAACACATTTGCAATGGGTGCAAGAAAAAAAGCACACAAGCACATGGACAGTCCAGCAGGCGTTGGTGCAGAAGGATACTGGTTTTCAGCAGCAGCAATGGTATCAATGTCACTTGTACAGTAGAAGGCTATAGTGAGTAGGTCTCTTGAAATGGACAATAATGCCTGACAAACAGGAAGTTAATTTCAAAGCCCTGAACATTTAATCCATTCAAATGTATAACCATAAAACATAAGAATATTCTACTTGCGCATTAAACGTTGCCAAAATATATAATTTAATATGTTTAATTTGTTTCACAATACTCCCAAAGTCATAAAATAATATAACGAAGACAATGATCTGAATTATCTTCTTAGTAATTTGCAAAGAAATGACCACGTGGATACCATGTTTTCAAATAAGAAAAAAAATGTTTTGACAGCTGTGAACTACATTATCAGTCACTTGGGTGACTTGGCATATAAACTGCACGATTCCATCTAGGGACAGTTGATATATGATGTTCATATCCTTCCAAGAAAATTAATTATAATAACCTGTGGACTGAAGGACACCATAGGTTATGAACATTTCTCAATGTTCGGGAGCCAAATTTCAGAATTAAATTCATGAACTGTTTATTTTCTTCGGTAATATAGGCAGTCGTATATCTGTAAACCCCGTCAAATAAACTGAGGCATTCGTCAAATATAACGGCAAGAAAATGTATATGAAGAATTGGCTGGCTTGTATGAAATCTTTTGGCTCTTGTTTTATGTTGTTTTTTCCCCCACTGCTTACTCAAAGACCAGCTGAACAGGTATTAATGATGTAAAACCCGATAGAATAGTTCTCCCGTGTCTCAACGATAACCTGCCTGAAGAAGAAAAACACAAAAAGTTTTTGGCTCCATTTTTGAGGTGTGTAACCACACAAATACATTTGGTGTTTAATCTCTCAGTTGTCATATTCTTACGTATGTAAACCTCTGTGGAAATGGAATCTGTGGTTGGAACGTAGGTAGATCTGGAGCAGGAGAAGCCATTATATGAGCCGGCGTGAGCTAGAATCATAATGTGACCGAATGGAACAAGTATGATTTGTTCCATGGTGGAAGGTTTCTGGAAATGGGCTTTTACCGGTTCCCTGTGGCACATATCTCGCCAGGACAAAAGTTTAGGGCCTATTTTTTTGACGTAGTAAGTCTTAGTCTTTGCAAACATTTGCACCCAGGAGCCAAACAGCAGATTTAACTAGCTTTATGTGATTAGGTGTTCAGAATTATGGATGTGGCACAGTTGTTTAAGAGGGGCACCATACCACGCGAGTTTGCCAAGGTCATACATTAATAGCACAATACTCTCATTTATATAGACACATGCTGGAAACGCACACCGTGTGGTGATTTAGCCTTTACAGAAGACACAATTCTCTGTATTTTATTGTTGCGAGTTGTAGTTCTACTAGATTAGCTTCTTCTGTTGTACTGTGTGCATATCTCAAGTAGATGTTGTTGTTCATAAGTTCTGCTGCAAACAGTTACAACAAATGTTTTCATTCTCTTCTCTTTAAAAAAAAAAAATCCTATGACCTTTTTCAGCGATTGAAACGTTATGGTCTGAAGGACTCTATAACACACAACAACACCGTGTGATGTTTTCAGCTGTGGTTGTGAACATTTATCAATTAATGTAAGTATGTAAGTGCATACACTGTGGAGGGCCATTGTAATTCACATGTGGAAGTTTGTTTTCTTGCAACTCTATCATGAAGTGCAACATTACCAATACCCTGTCATTTTGTTTTCTCTATTTACTTGATTTCGAAAGCCCCAAATTTGGTACTACTTTGAACACTTGGTTGAGGCCTAACAACACAACAACTGGTGATAATCAGAGGATAAGTTCCTGAGACCCAAATGAAATTGGTAACAGTTGTTTCTCAAGGCTGCAGTGGCCAGCCGTTTGGACGCAGTCCTAATGCATATTGTCCGTGAGTGAATCCAGGCTGCGCTCAGCAAACGTGCTTAGTCATTCCCTGATAACTCTCTGGGGTCGTAATGATTTATTTTACAGACTATGGAGAGGGTTTATTTCCGCGTCAGGTATTGGAACGGTTCTCCAAAATGGCCGCCGTGCACTACCGCTCCCAAAGGCCAACGTAGGGCTTGTGAGCGGTACGCGCCAGGCATCAACAGCAGGGTGTATAAGCGGACCGCCTTCATGTTAGCTTCATTGCGTTTAGGCTCCTGGCACTGGCGCATGCCTTTGTGCTCTCGACCGACCCTCAACCAACAATAAAAGTCTGATTCCCTTTTTAACCGGCCCAGCGCTCATTGTCTGTCTCGGCAAAGGAACAAACAGGCCACATCCTGAGGGATGACCCCATGAAAGAGGGCTTCGCTGTGCATAACAGCCGTAGCCGGCGAGCATAAATCAGCGCGGCGCTGGTCAGCCTGTGAGGATGCGTACTGTTTTCATTAGGGACCTCTCGCTGTTGCATTAGGGGACTGGACTGCAGTAAAACCGACTTCTTGGACCATTAACCAGCATGTGTTCGTAATGAGGGGCCCAAATGGGGCTCATTAGTGGTTGCTTGCGCTCCGGTCACCACAGCTGATAGGGCTCCAAACTCCCCCATCCCCCGCCCCCCGCCCCCTGCCCCATGAATGAATGACAGAGGAATTTCCACAGCCACACAAATCCCAGCTAATTAACTCTAAAGACGGGCTCTGGCCCTGGCGGTGCATGGCCCTGGATCGGCAGGAGGAGCAGACCCCCATCTGCACGGTTGAGGAGGAGGGCGTGTGCGAGAGGCCCCTCTTCCCCGCCGGCCTGCTCCGGTGGATTTTATTGTCCCCCGTCCCAACGGAGAGCAGAAAGGCAAGGAAGTCACCCTCAATTTCCACATTGCCGATGCAGTATCTGGAACGGATGATTTGATTTATGCTTGTGTTTTCATTCACTTTTCTCACTTTGGAAGTCAAGGAGGAGGTTTTTTTTTTTTTGCCCGAGAAGACGTTTTAGCCACAAGCGTGCTGGAAGGTCACGGGGTAAAGTTTATTTTTTTATTTTATTTTTTTAATGTATGCATCTGAAACCACATCCCCCTAAAAGTCTGAATGGCTTCAGGTGATACGTTCAGATTAGTTCATTTCCCTCGCTGCTTGAGACAATCAAATCCAGCCAAGGCAACACAGCGTTCCCCGAAGGTATGGCTCCACCACAAACTGAGAGGTACATCAATACACACCAAACAGTTAACTAGCCCAATTTTTTTTTTTTTTTTTTTGCGGGGAATGAAACCATAATTGTTTCAGAATTAGGACTTAGGCCTTACAGCATGTATCCAAAAAAGCTCTTATTCAACAAATACAAAACAGCTGCTTTTATTATACATTTGTGTGCAGCCCTGAAACAGACGTGCAAATGGCCAGGATTGATCATCATAGGCTGTAATTGCTGAATTCCTTAAAAATACAGTAAAGGGGTAGAACATTTTAGATCTTCTGAAGTTGTACTTATTAAGAACTAACGTTAATTAGATGTTTTTATTAGAATATGAAATATGTTGTACCTCTCTCCACGTTGCAGCGATTGCTTGCTTTTTGGCCTTGTAAAAAACAACAACTGTGTTACATTGCCCGATGGGTTAAGGTTGACCCTGGACAAGAGCACAGGAGGTGCTGGCAGGGTTCGATGCCATAGACATTTTTGTCAGAACTTGAAATTAGATTGCAAAAGTCTCTTTCCAGTAGATATTATTCTGGCGGCTAGCTCTCGAAATTGTAACAAACGAATGGAAAAGAAAATAATAATAACTTTGTTTTCATTCCTTCGCAACAAGAAGTGCAGCTCACTGACGTGCCAATGGAAAAACATGGGGAAAGAATTTCCTGCTCATCATAAAAGTGCCTGTCTCAGAAAAAGAGGTCAAGGTTGTGAATTAAGACAGCACTGTATGTTCCTGCATTAGTCACCATCAGACATGAGTTTGTATGTTACCCTCTTTTGAAAGCAATTTCCTAACTAACACCTGGTGGTTCTGTGTGGCTCAGTTGGTAGAGCACGGCATTGGCAACGCTTAGGTTGTGGGTTCAATTCCCATTGGGGCCACATATTCTGAAAAATGTATGCATCCACCCACTACTGTAAGTAGCTTTGGATAAAAGCATCTGCTAAATGGTATATATTATATTATGAAAAACTTAATTTGACCATTATTAGCCAGATGAATGCAGGTCAATCTGGCTGTGCGTTGTTGAGAGGGCCAAAACATGAACTGCCACCTCTGAGCTGATTGAATAAGTGTCAACTTTGCCTGTCGGCAGAGTTTGAAAAGTACCTTCTATTGGGTTGGTGGGTGTCCTGTTGAGAGTGGTCTCTGAAATGCTGGTGTCCGTTGAGTTATGACGAGTGTGGGGATGATCCGAGCACGTGAGGATGAGTTGTGCCATGCATCCGACGAGATGCTCTGCACATCCTTCTCGGCAGCTTCTAGGGAACCTTCAGTTCATCAGACTGGCTAGGTCTAATGTCCAGGGAACAAAAAAGAAAAACTTTAGACACCTCTGTTCAGTCACTCCTGCTTTAAAAGCTGCATTGCCAGTGATGTCCCGATTCTGTATCGCAAATATGCAGTTCTTTGAGTTTCCAGAGCTGGTGCAATACAGGACTTATTTTCGAACGGGATAACAGTGGAGCAGAATTACATTATGGCAGACAAACACCTACGCTCATATCATTCCAACTGGACTAATGACCATGCAATGGGCCACACTCTCTAATGCTATAATGTTAGTTATGCTATAATGCTAATATCAGAATCATGTGGAATTCTAGACTGTCTTCTCTGCTTGAATCACATTTATCTTAATTAGGCAGGAATGTTTTAATAAATACGGGAAAATCAAAGCAATTTAATTCAATTCAAAGTAAAGAGCTAGGCGTTCCTGGCATCCCCGTTTATGAAGGATCAAGTTGCTTTTTATTATGAAACCGGATCGTTGTTCGGCCCTATGCAGCAAAAGTGAGCTACAGAATTGTCTGGCTGCCCTCTGTATTTGCCATTTAGTTCTGAAAGAAATGCTTTGTTCTAAAATTAAGACCTGTTTCTTTTTTCAGTTTTCATTTTGACCACCAGGCGTGTTTCCTTAGCTTGGATATGGTTCTCCACATAATGGCCAATAAGGGATTAAACAGTCACAGGTTTGAAATGAGCCATTAAGGACGTGTACCAAAAGTGGATTGTCTTGGCAGGTGTGTCATTGCAATATTTAGACTGGTCCAAATTTGTGACTGGACAAGTTGCAGATGTCAAATCATTACCTATTATGTAAAACTACCAGAAATGGAAATGTCTGCAACTATTCTATTTCAGATTTGGAGGTTCATTGCTTTTGAGGTATGTACTCAGACTAATATGGACAGGCTAGGTAAAAAAAGAAAAGAAAAGCTGAATAGCTGTAACTTTCAAGTTGCTGTTCCTTAAAATAACCAAGGGTGGCAGTAGCAGCCATGTAAATATGTCACTATTAATCAAGCACTGGCATAAAACAACACAGAGTAGCAGTGCAATTGCATAGATTATGCAGTTATGATTAACTTGTCTCATGAAATATGGATAAATCATATTGTGAAAACTGCATGCAGAAAAATAATGTGATGATTACTGTTTTGGTCTTTTAATTTAGTCAAGGAACAACATTTAAGAATATTAACTTGCAATTGTGTGCGGGGGCGGGGGAGGGATAATTGTTCGCTGGGCATGTAATCAAATTCTATTCAATGGAGTCTTATCATCGATCCAAGAGACACTTTCAGTGAAAGGAAATAACGTGGGATACATTAGTTGCACAAAGGGGAAGGGGACTTACTTTAAGTACATAGTGCTGTTAAAAGTTCAAGAAAAACTGTAAAATGCAATGAGCACTCGAACAATACCCAAGGTCTGAGTGCTCAATCCCACGTCTTAGAAAACGCAGGACTTCACCAGAAAGGAGCCACTGCCTTTGTGTTAGGAATGAATAACAAAGCTTTACTGGTGGCAATGGAGGAGAAACAATGGGGAACAGATGTGTCTTCGGTTCAGTGAGCATTTGAAAAGGGAGAGCGCAGGGCCCCCTCTTGTAGTGGCTGGCATTGCTCCAGGATCAGAGTGTGATATCAGTAAGAATGAGCCCAAATCAGTGCACACCAGGAGCAGCTTGGCTCTCGTACAAAATCACCTCTGTAAACCACCGTGGCATTGCTCCAGAAACGGTTAGAATCCAGAGGCAAAGAGTAGCTGCTTGAATCATTGATTTATTTAGGGATGCAAGTTCGTTACTGGTGAGAAAATGATAAGCTTTTCATATTGCGAAAAGAGAATTTTTGGGGGTTTCTTATATTTAATTATTATATTCAATTGAATTGAGTATGATAAAAAATACATTTCTGTGCGTATGTAGCCATTGAGTATGCACCCACTTGAAAGGTTTTCACGTTTAGTTAGCTAATTTAGTTTCACGTTTAGCTTGTAATCATGACACTTTAAAATATGAATAAATATTCCTGATCTGCACAACCTACTCCAGACTGCCCACCCCCACCCCAAGAAATGGTAGTAAATAAATAATTAAAAACAAAAAATAAGGATAGCTTGATTGCATAAGCATTCAAGTCTTTGATATGGCAAACTAAATGAGTAAGGTTCAAAAATGATTCCAGAATAAATGCACCTTTCTCTGTAGTGAATTTTAAGCAAAGATTCGTCCATAAAGGCCACAGAGCTTTCAAAACAGCTCAGGGATAAAGTTGTGGAGACACACAGATCAGAAGAAGGGCATAAAAATGGCTGAATATCCCTTTGAGAAAGATCACGGGGATCATTAAGAAGTGGAATGTAGATCATGCCTCCCAGGCAAAGCCTAGATCAGTTTGTCCCTCCAAACTGGGCGCCTAGGCAAGCAGGGAACTGGTTAGGGAAGCCTCCATGGGGCCAATGTTGACTTTGAAAGAGCTAAAATGTTCAATAGCTGAGAGGGGAGAAAATAAGTCAATAAGTCAATAAGTCAACAATATCCTGGTCATTCCACAAAGCAGCTGGATCAAGAATTTGCTGTCAATGCCTGGAACAGCTTTCCAGGTCAGGTAGCAGAGGCAGGAACACTTGGGTTATTCAAGTCCAGGCTAGATGCAGTACTGGATACTCTTTAGATCAGGTCACGACGAGCCTAGATGGGCTGAACGGCCCGTTCTCCTCATTATTTATTGTTATGTTCTTGTGTTCTTAAGAAGGAAGCCATTACTCACACAGAAAAAAATATCCTTTGTAGAGTTTGAAACAAAGCATTTAAGTGATACTGCAAACATGCAACAAAAGGTTTTGTGGTCAGACTAGAACTGTTTGGTCTTAATGTAAAGTGTTACATGTGGTGCAAAGGCAACACAGCGCATCACCCAATCAACACGATCCCTACCTAGCATGGCGGACATGACATGTTCAGCAGCAGGAGGCAGACTGGGGGATGGATCGAGCAAAATCGTAGAGGAAACCTTGCTTCAGCCTGTTAAAGATCTACAAAGACCTTACACCTTACAGCAGGATGATGGGCTAAAAGACAATACTCTCGCACACTGTAGCTTGCACAACGCAACTTTTTTACACAACACAACATCCCCATCAATGGGGCTGCATCACGATGAAAGAGATGTACTCTCTACTTATTTATTTACAGAATACAAATAAAGAAATAAATAAAGAACCAGAAATAAAGAAGACAAAAAGGTTTGTGTCTTTTTTTGCAGGTCAGTTCAAACCCTTTTTGTTCAACTGCAAATGTCATGGACTGAATCCTTCCTCCAGTGTCTTTTTTTATGTCATTGAGGAAATGTCACCCTATCCCAAAAATAGAGCCCAGTGCCCTCCACCCCACCTCCCGCCTCCCGCCCGGGAGCCATGGCTCGGGCTTGGACAGTTTCAAAATTACATTTCTGCCAGTTGGACTAATTGGCCCCCCGACGCACAACTGGAAAACATTTCCATTGTTTCCAAGCGTGAATCCAATGCTTGTTCCAAGGTTCCTTGGAAGCCCTGAATGTCCGCTTCACTGCTGACAAACTCCAAGAACACTTTGCACATGTAGCATCGTCCAAGGCCGCATAGCACACTGTGTATCCCCCGTGGGCACACTTGAGAGATGGGAGATGGTTGGTGAAACTGATTTTATGTTGAGCTTTAGGTTTCAAATTTCACGTACAACACAAATTACCGTTACAATTGCGTTCCTATATTTAAATGCGGTGTGTATACAGTTGGCTTGGTTAAGCACGTTGAATACCAGATTGCCAGCAATAATTCACTTTTTTGGCAGTATAAGTTTGGAAATTAGAGTAATGAATGGACACATCCTTTGGCTGTTATGGCTGTTGTATGCAGACATCTTGGCTCAGGGGCTCTGAAACAGTTACACACGGGAGGCTGGGAAATGTTTTCCAGTTCTGTTCATGTGGTCTCTCCTAGTGGTCATTAAATGAAACAACAATAATAACCGCAAATAGCCCTTTGGGCACGGAGACAATTACAAGGTAGGGGTGTGCAAATGGTCTTAAAATTAAAAAGTTATTTGTGTCACTATCAGGAATAGGAAGAGGGAACAGCCAAGTAAAAGAGACTGTGGAATTCTTCTCTCCACGGCACTGGATTTTCTCCGTTAAACGACCACATCAAACCCCTCGCGGGCAAAGTCAGTCTGCTAAGCATCAGGCCATCGAGAAGCAACAGGAGGGCAGAGAGGCCATCGCAGTGCAGACGCCAAAGAATGTGAACCTTGGGTGACCACGGACAGATGCTCACAATGGGGGCAGGTCACCCTCCTCTTCCCAATTCTTACTATTGCCCCAGTCGCAATGTTCCACCATTTGACACAGAAATGTCATTTTTGTCTCTTCGTGGGCTTCGGATTGGGCACGCTGCAGACAAAAGCTGCCAAGACGATGCTTGCCGATTTTTGCAATGTGCATAAAAGGGATCAGAACAGATCAGATGTTGATTGACAACGTGACTGTCTCCAGTTATATGTGTGCTGGATTACGTGCGCGGTTTACAGGAAGTAGAGAACCAACATCATTTCTTTCTCTCTCTTCCTTGGGAGTGAAGAACTATGATTCCGTTTATCTGAAGGACATTATTTGCACAGCTTGTCGTCTAAATGGGTTACAAATTTTTATTTTCAGCCACCATGAATGTTATAAAATTACACCACTACCCAAAGTAAACTGAAAAGGTACGCTTGAATACTACGATGCTACATACCATAAATGCAGTTAATGCACATTCTGGCTACACTAATGTTAATAAATTAACGAGCACCTTAATTTGACACCTTTCATGTGAATAATTAATGACCGTATTCCATCCTTTTCAATGCGTCTAGCTATTTGTCTCCCAAGAGTCCATTATGTGAGCTGAGGCGATAAAGGTCCTGGTTTGCAAAAATGCTCAAGTCAGCAGGTGTTCTTCAGGGGAAGAGCACCTTCAAGCAATTCCGCTATTTTCAACCTGGTACCTGAACCGTATCAGGTCTTCCTGCATTTGGCTTACCCACCAACCTCCAAACCAAAGCCAAACCCAATCCAAAACAAATGATAAACTCTGAATCAGAGCCATCCTGATTTGGTTAGGTATCGTAGGCCTTAAAGGGGAACATTCCAAGATTTCTAGAATTTGATATGTTTTTCCTTACCTCAAAAAAATGAGGTTTTGATTTTTTTGGGGTGGTCACATAGCTGTGTCTGTAGCTAGAACTGCGATGTGGCTCCAAGCACTGATTCTGTAGCTCAGAACGGGAACTCTTGCCTGCTCCTGGTGAATCTATGGGCTATTCTCACTTCCCAATCTAATAAAAATAAAATTGACACCTTGATAGCCTATATTTTATGACACTCTTATCGGTTGTGAATCAGGAAATGTATACTTTGTCCATGAAAATGTATTTCAGATATTTCAGAAATCTTGTTTCATACAACTGTTGGAGGCAGAGGAAGTCTCAACAGTGCACATGTGTGTACTATCACAGGGAATCCCAGAAGTGCAGGGTTCATATTTCATGCCTCATTTAATTTAAATTTAGGGGTGGGAAATATCTCCCCAGGTACAGTAAGAGTATAAATAGAATGATACAGTCATTACACACAGTTTTCTTAGTCACAACAAACATTGTGATCTTATATTAGCTGGATACAGGACTATAAGATCAGGTAACTTACATTTTATGTTTACAAGTTCTTAACAATATTATAAAATACATTTTCCTTTTTATTTTTGATGAAATATTTTCAAATATAAAAAAAGTATTCATGAAAACACTAATGATCACAGATGCTAGTAGTTTAACGATCTTGTGGCTATGCAGACGCTCTATATGCTGTTATCCCAAATTAAACTGCTCATTAACTGAAAAGTAAAAGCTTACACCTAGTTATAAAGAACAGAATATCACATGTGGATGCATACAGCTTTGTACAACACATTTAGAAAACTAACTTACTTTCCACAAGCAGTCTGGTTACATTTAGCATTTAAAGAGTTACATTATATTCCACTAAATGTTTATTAGCTGTTTAATATCCTGTTTAGAGTGCCTTTTATCAGTTTGTTGCATTTCAGTCCCTTCGAGTTATTATTTCCCATGACAACCAATCAACCCTCCCGCTGCGTGTCCCCACCCCCTCCCTCGAGATACTCAGTCCGATACTTCACAAATAAGGTTTCAGTGTCAGTCCCCTAAATCACTTATTATGCTTCTGACGTAACTTCTCATGAATTTCAAAGATTGCGTCATGTCTCTCTATGGATGGAGAATATGCTTCAAAACTGCGGTGGCTGCCATTGATAAATGGCTGTGTTATTTAAGTTTTCACTACACATCCACTGCTAACCATTACCACACTACACAAGCCACATGGTTATGGTCACATAATTAACTTTTCGTGTTGTTATTTTTAATGCAAATAGCAGAGGTAATGACCTGCAAATCGAGCAGTGCTTTCTAAGCTTGCCTCTAAAAGTGTGCTTTTCAGTAAACTCTTAAATGTTTTTTTATAGATACCTTTATTTCTATAGAATTTACCAAGCTAAGTTGGATTTTATGAACATCCTGTATTTGTCAGATTTTTGTCAACATGTTTCTAAGCCCAACACATAACTGTGGGCACAACTTAGATCTAGTAATATCAAGGGGTTCTGAAGTTGATGTAACTCTCATACTGGACCTAACTATCTCTGATTATTACTGTGTTGTCTTTGATACTACAGCATTGAGTATAGCTAAAAACAGTATGGAGCATATTTTTAAGAAGTGTTACTTTTAATGCAGAATCAGCATCTACATTTTATATTATCATCCCCAGTCAGTCTGCATTACATCATTCGGCATTTAGCAAAGGCAGCACTGTACCTGACAAGATAAATGGATTAAATGCCAGACTGAAAACCGCACTACATTTAGTAGTCCCAGAAAAAGCCAAGAAGAAGTCTTATAATATAGCTTTGTCCTGCAATACTGAAGCTGTCCGACTGCAAAAAAAAACAATGTCGCAAAGCCGAACGTAAATGGAGGAAAAATAAACTTATGGGCCATAATGACACCCTTAAGAGATGTATAACAACTTACAACACAGCAGTGCATTCAGCAAGGAAATCTTACTTTTCCAAAATGATCAATGATAGTGAACTGAGTCCCAGTGAACTGAGTTTTCAATCTCACATTAAATACATAACCAAAAATGCATTTTTGATCTCTGAGGAATGTGGCTAGGGTTAGGCCTTTCCTCTCTCTTCTAGATGCCAAGATGTTTACACATGCCTTTGTGTTTAGTTGCCTAGACTACCGTAACACACGTTTTACAGAGTAGTCAAAAAAGACCATTGATAAACTGCAATTAGTGCAAAATGCTGCCGCTAGAATTTTAACAAGAGCACGAAAGTGTGAGCATATCAGTTCTGGCAGAACTGCACTTTCATCTTGTGGGTGGGGCTTACTGGAAACGTTTGATTTGTATTTAAGCAATTTGATGGGAAAAGGGGAAATTTAGCTTTGACAATAAAAGTAAAATAAAGAGAACAAACTGTGCTTTCTTCTCATCCGATGACAGATCGGTAGTTTGGTGCTGCAGCCGAGATGCTGGTGAGACACGGCGCTCTCTGATCTCGGCCTTGCGTGGCTTTTGTTTATTCTCAGCCTGACAATGGAGTGTGGCGCTGCGTTTCGTCCAGCGGCCTGCCAGTGGCCGTGCGGGCGTGGAGCGGAGGAAAGGGAAATAGGAGAGCACAAAAATAAATGTCCGCGATGGTGTTAAGTTTGTTAACTCTGAGCACCACTTCATAGTGCATTATATTTAGGACTGTGAGAGAGAGGAACTTTGAAGACCTTGGAAGCCTGGACCATAAATTAGTTTTAGTGCCAAAATGGAGGCGACCCTCTTGGACCGCTCTGAGTTCAAACGCCTGCTCTTGTTTTACAACATAATGTCTGAACGGCGAATTGTAAAATGGCCAAATCGTTGGTTGTCTCCATCTCTTCTTGCATTTGAAATTGAAATATAATTGATAGGTATTTTTTCCAGGTTTAGCTATTTTCCTTTGTGTATGTGTGTGTGTATGTGTGTGTTTGACTTTGAGAAATAGCCTATACTTAATGGAAGGCGGTGCTATGTTTTTTATATAATTCCAAATTTCTGTCTTCAATGCAAAATAAGCTGTCAGATAGATGGTGCTTCGATACATTGGGCCGAACATATCCACAGCTACATATAATGGATGCTGTTCCAGAGGTTTGCTCATTCAGAAGAACCTTTACCATAGGTGATGGCGTTGCAACTTCCACTCCAGCAGAGAAAGATCATGTATTTCCGACTGGGAGGGGAGCAGACGACCCCAAACATTCTTCAAACAGTCTGAGCTGAGGAGGGCGATGATAAATCTTCCGACAAAAAAAATAAAAATGGAGACGGTTTTATAGCTCAATGAAACAAGCAGCAATGTGAGTTTTCTGAACCGCAGAGCTCCGCGGCGCACAAGAGGGTTATTTACTCAAATATCAAACTTTGGAGATTTCTCGCCCCCTTGTAAAGTTTTACTGCTGCATGTCCAGAGGAGCGAGGGCAGTGATCTCAGTGCTGAGCTAGGAGCCACACATGGCCTGAGGCCATTCTGGAGAGGGATTGAGGCTGGCGTGAACCACATTGCTATGTGTTGCTATGTGTTTTGGGTATGTTGTTTGCAATGTGTTGCTGAAGTCGTGACCCCAAGCCAACTTGTGTAGCAAATCAGTCTGAGACTTCTGATGTTGCAGTTGCATCTTTTCCGAGGTGACAGTGAGCTGTATTAGGAAAACAGTGTAAAAAAAAAAAAAAGTGAGTGAAAGTGAAAAAAAGACAAAACAATGGGATTACGCTGCAAGAGTCAGGCATGGTTACAGGTACAGGCGTACAGGTGTGGTATGCAGCTGCCTGCAATAATCTATCGCTGTATTACTGCACTGATCTCTTGCGCAAACTATGATTGTTCTTACCAAGTATTAATGCACATCTTGTGAGTCGCTCTGGATAAGAGCGTCTGCTAAATGCTTAAAATGGCAAATGTAATGTAAATGTGAGATTCACATGATGTGTACATTTTCAATGATATGCACGTTTTCACTGTGGAAGCAACTGCAGCACGAAGCCTGAAATGGCCTGTCAAGCCGAGAAGTCATGAAAACCAAAGAGCCGCGCTGAAAATGCGTACGTCATCGTAAAGAAGAAAAAATCTGAAAAGGAGTGTCTTTGATTAAGCTTTGAGGAAGGGGGATATATCGTGAGTCATGGGGATAGTCAAGCCAGACTGGCAAAATGTAGAGGTGAGGGTGATGGGGGGGAAATCCAGACTGGATAATGGTTCAAATCTGCTAAATGTCAAATTTCCTAATGTCTGCATCACTGAAGAGATATGCATGCTAACAAATCGTTTTTCATCCGAAAATGTGCAGTGAGCCCCGGAAAGATCTGAGGTCATTTCCTCGCTGCAGCGTCAGCGTCGGGCGAGGATAGGTCATTTTCCTTCTGGCAGCACTCTGCGATTGGGCCCAGTCCATCCGTTCCTTCAAAGGATGGGGTGCGTTGCTTATTGCAAACCCAATCAACCGTCCCCGCTTGTCCAAATTGGATTGATCAAAACCAAACCGCGCTCATTACATGCCTCTCCCTCTTCAAATTGTCATAATTTCTCAGTTCGTAAGAAACATGAGAGAGGGTGATGAAAATGAATGGCTTGCGCAAACCAAATGGAGTGGAATAATGATTGTGTTTATTCCTCCCCCACCCCCACCCCCACCCCCAAACCACCTAAAATTAAACAGCTCAGATCTGAAACATCTTTTCAGTCCTCTGGCATTCATTAAACTAAAGGATGCATTAAAACTGCACTATTTCTAGGCCCTTCACAAATAAATACGGGATTCCTTTTCGTTCCCCCATGCACGGTTCATTATCGCCAAACCTCAGTCCTTCGAGTGACTTGCGTCTGTGCCGAGGATGCTGGCGGATCCCACACAGCGATGAGTTATGGAAACATCGAGGGGAACTGACCGACCGACCGACACCAGTGGTTGTGCACAGATGTTCCCGGGACCACTGGCCCTCAGAGCTGGAGCAGTCTTCACAGGGGGGCCGACCCCCTTCTCCTCCAGGACGCACGGAGGCGTCGCGGAAGACATCCTCATTAGTCTTTTGAACATTTTTTCCAGATTTTTGCGTGGTTACCCAGTTTTGTTAGATGTGCACCATCAGGGCTTTTTGGAAGTCGTGTTGGGATTTGGGGGCGGCACGGCGGTGCAGTGGATAGCACTGTCGTCGCACAACAAGAAGGTCCCGGGTTCCAATCCCGGCTGGGGCCTTTCAGTGTGGAGTTTGCATGTTCTCCCCGTGTCCGCGTGGGTTTCCTCCGGGTACTCCGGTTTCAGTCCAAACACATGCACGTTAGGCTAATTGGAGAGTCTAAACTGCCCGTAGGTATGAGTGTGTGAGTGAATGGTGTATGTGCCGTGTGATGGGTTGGCGACCTGTCCAGGATGTGTTCCTGCCTCTCGCCCCAATGCATGCTGGGATAGGCTCCAGCCCCCCTGCAACCCTGACCAGGAATAAGCAGGTTACATAATGAATGAATGAATGTTGGGATTTGGCGAGCAGTCAAGGCAGATGGTGTGGGTGGTGGTGGTGGTGGTGGTGGTGGGGGGGGGGGCTGAGTAAACCTGCAGCCATTGCTCTCTGGAGCTGTCAGAAAAGCCAAGTAGTGGCAGCAGCCAGATTGCGGGTATCGCAGTTTGAAATTAGCTGGGAAAGTGGCTTCCAGCTCAGGAATGTGTTAAGTGATGAAACTCTACCTCCCCAGTGTCTCGAGGTGGAGAAAGGAGTGCCAGGAGCAGAGGCACAAAGATGGCTCACATGAGTGCCCTGACTAGGCTGCTCCAGGTATGAAAAGGTACCTTTTTTATTCCTTTGTACTGCGTCAGCCCCCAAGGTTTAAAAACTATACATTTCTCTTTAAGCACAGGTTCGGTTTACAAGGCCAGCAGTTTTCAAAGGCATTCCCAATAGCCTTTTCAACCCACATAAATGAGCTGTCAGATTGTGAGTGCCCAGCTACTGCTCTATCTGTATCTGTGTCAGCAAGACAGGGAGATTACCTCTTCCCTCTTTGTGAAGCACCTCGGTCGTGTGTCAATCTCACAGGCCCGAGGCAACCGTAGACTCATAGATGTATACATGTGCAATCTGTTAAGGAGATAGAGGGCATGCTAAAAGCAAAAGATGCCTTTTCAAATTTTATGAGGATGTGTCATGTTGGTTATATGATGGTGTATATTAAAAACATTTGGATATTTTTGAGAGAAACATTTTCTCAATGTTATTCCAGCAGACAATCTCAGTGGCTTGCAGGTGCGTTATGATAAATTCTCTCCCTTTAAATTTTTACAGCAGGTCATTGACAACTACAGGAGCGGTCTTTTGGAAAGCGCATAGCCTCTCAACTATTTCAGTGTTGCAGAACAAAGCAAAAAAGATGTTCTGGTGGCTGGTGACGAATTAAACATTGGATTTATATAGCGCTTTTCAAGTTACCCCAATCGCTTTACAACGACAGTGAACCTCAACCACCACCAATGTGCAGCACCCACCTGGGTGAATGCGACAGCAGCCATTTTGCACCAGTACAAACTACTGCACATCAGATACACAGTGGAAAGGCAAGGAGGGAGGGAATGAATTAATTCCATGTATATACTGTATATTGTTTTTGGTTGGGAATTTGGCCAGAACACCAGGTTAACACCCTACTCTTTTCAAAAAGCACCATGGGATCTTTTATGACCACAGAGGTTTTTACCGTCTGTGAGATTGAACCCATAACCTTGGCATTGCCAGTGCCATGCTCTACCAACTGAGCTACAGGAACACAAGTTGGAGAGAGAAGAGCTCTGCACCTGATACAAAGATGTTCCGTATTCTGTCCATTTACATAAATGATTGTCCACCTGGTGCACACAACCAAATATTTCAGGATAGAAACAGAAGAAATACCTTGACATATGGTATTAATAAAGAAACAATTGTATTAGGCATCTGAATTTTTTACATTTCAAAGTAAAAATCTTTACCTCATGTCAAACTATCACTGGTACTTTATGATCTATGCACCAGTGCCCTAACTTGAGTTAGACTAGTCTACTTTTGAAGGCTCAATGAAGAACATTCAGAACAGAAGAGAACCATAAATACAACTGCCATATGTTGCTTGGACTCAAGTCATCTAACATTCTTCTCGCATATACGTATATATATTTTTTTCCCCATTTCCAGGAAATGAGGGGAGGATGGCATGAACGTGGATTGTGAACGTGCAGCAAAGACGAAAAGACGGCGCTTGTGGCAAAGCTTCTCGGCTCAGGTTCACCCCTTCACTGTGCCTTTCCCAGCATCCATAACTGCCACTTCCACTCCAACCAAATTATCTGAAGTTTGAGATTAATCGCCCGGTAAAGACAAACAGCTTTATTGGCTCGCCATTTCATTAGTTTTAAATTAGATTCATGTTAAAGGACTGTGAATTCTATCCTGATTTGGCCAGGCACATGTAAACCCATAATCATGTTTTCATGGTTTCTTTGTCAAGAGGGCTGGGGAAATTACCGTAATTTATGTTCACCTCAAACCACAAGCGGATGACAAAAATGACACGTGAAGTTTGTTTCGAAACTGAAAACTCATTTTCCCATGCTCCATTGCTGTATCAAGAGCTCGGATGAGATGGTCGCTGAGACACGAATTTGGAAATCGTTAGCAAGATGGTAATTCAGATGGAAACAAAATGTTTAAAATTGAGGAAACACGCAGCGATTTTCCCCACTATCAAAAAATGATCTAGTATCCCTGAAGGCATAATATTCTGGTGTGGGAACGGCAGTCCAGAGACCAATAAAAATGTGCTGGCTCAAAATTTGAAGCATCACTGAACATACAGTCCAGCGGTCTCAATTGAAACAACATGGGATCAATAAAACACTTCTTTTTTTATCCGCCTCAGGAAAACTAAAACAATACATTATTCAGACCATGTGCTTCCTTCTTCCACAGCAAAACACATATGACTGACAATGGGATATACAAAGGCAGTTTGTGGCATAGCATCTAACAGTCATCTCTAAGGTGTCAAACAGGTGCTTTAGAGTTGTTCTCCCTGTTACAATGCCCTCATTTCTCTTCTTCACCGCCATACTTCACCACAATGGTTTTACAAAGTGTTCGCCAGTAAACTCTACAGAGATAAGTATAAGTGTAACGGAGTTGGTTCTGTCTGCAGCGAGTTTCGAACCGAGGATCTCGACATGACAAGAGAGACGATTAGCCTGCTGAGGTAAAGACTCAAGTCCCCAACTCTGGAAACTAACCATACACTTATCAACGTCACCCTTTTACAGCGGACACTCACGCACGCTCAACTTTAACTCATGCCTTCTGAGCTCCGCTACACTCTCCACTTCAAACTCCTGCAGCAGCAACCACAGCTCATCAGTCGTAGCATCCAAGTCACGGCACCAACGTAACGGAGTTGGTTCTGCCCGCAGCAAGTTTCAAACCGAGAATCTCGAGGCGACAAGAGAGGCGATTAGCCCACTGAGCTAAACACTCAAGTCCCCAACTCTGGGAACGAATCAGTCTTATCAACGTCGGTCTTATCAACGGACGCTCACGCGCTCAACTTTAACTCACACCTTCTGAGCTCCACTACCTAAGCATTGACACTGGTTGCTGCACACCTCCTCTGTTTTGTTTTGTTTTTTTGACAGCAAGCGGGAGAGCGAGAGGAGATTCGAATTTCATTGGTCACGAAAAAATAACACCGTCCTTACAAATGCGTCCACAGCCCCCAACGAGGGCTTACAAATGAGCCTTCAGCGTTCCACGGCTGGCTAGTTGGGGGCAAACTAATTTTGTTTTGGCCATGGAAAGCCCAAGCACAATGACCCCGACACCAGGCCCTTCCAGGTCTTCACCGTCAATGAATCCAGCAGGAGAATAATAAGGCTGAACATTGAGAGATGGAGTGAGGCAAGGGGTAGAGGAGGAGGAGGAGGGGGGTGACTTTCGTGTGAAACCAAGGCTAACAAAGACCCCCTTTTTTCTGCTGGGTCCAACGTGACCAGACGGCCTCCACTTTGCGAGCAAGATAAATAAATATATACGAATGGAAAATGAACCCATCCACGCCCACTGAAAAGGGCCGAGAGAGAGTGAGTGACAGACCATTGAAAAGACAAATTGTGCCATTGTCTTTGACTGGGGGTAGCAGGGGGGGTTGCTGCGTGGAGGTGATTACGGGGGAAGACGTGAACTAGAGGACCAAAGGTCAGACAGTGTGTCTGACCCAGGGTTTTGGCCGACCCTGAGAAAAAGGGGAGCTTGAATTGGGCCGGGTCCAAGTTCCTCGCTGACCCCTTCCTTGTCTGTCACTAACGCCGGTAGCCTGGTGACGTGGAATGCCCTACTTTTTTTTTTTTGTTTGGGCCCTGTCCTCCTCCCTCCCTTCTTTCTCTAACCCCTTCTTGAGAAAACACACTGGCCTTTCTCTGCCTCCGCGGAGAAACGCTGACGAGGCGTTTGTCCATCAGCCACTCACGCGTGTTTGATTTAATTGCTTTTCCAGCCCCTGGTGCTATGACTCGCAGCAACTGGGTCACAGAGACAAGGTCTGGGGCCCGTGGGCGAGGTGATGTTATTCTGGCTGTCAAATGAGGATTGACATGCTCCCATGTTCAGTGTGTAGCAAGTTTCCCATGATGCCCATGGGCTGTGACTAACCTTTCAGTCTCAGTATTGAAGGGATTATACGCAAATACAGTCATTCGCACCGGCGCTGGATCAATAGCAAGCTGGATCTATTTACTCAAGAGTAAAAAAGGAAAACGTTACGTATGCAGTATTGCTGCTTCCAAAGTGCATGTTTGTTGCACTGTGACACAAAGTGACATCTTTGTCAGGTGTGAGGTGTGTGTCATCCATGAGTCATATATATATATATATACACACATACAGTATACAGTGCATTAAAAAATGAGGAATAAGAGGAAAAAAATTAATTTAATCCATTTTAGAATAAGGCTGTAACACAACAAAGTGTGGAAAAAGTGAAGGGGTCTGAATACTTTCCAAATGCACAGTATATATATATATATATATAAATGCATCCTCCAATGGGCACTTGTCAAATGTATGATATTAAAGTTTGTTAGGCTCTATGTATACATGAACATTTTACATTTTGCATGATCAGTATGTTTTTCAATAGGAGATTTTCAATAGGAGATCTCTTTAAATATGGCAGTTATGAATCATATACTCAATATCACAAGTGTGCAATACAATGCACTATGCAATATATATATATATAAAGACCAATAATAGCAATTATAACAGTAATTCTATGTTCTCATTAGGAACTGAGGACACGTCATATCGTTGACTATAAGTCAATTGGCATTGGTTTATCAATAACTCATTACGCAAAGGGCCAAATGTCGAACTCCTCATTTAGACCACATTCAAAAGGATTGGATAAATCCAATAAGCTTCTCTCCTGAGTTCTAGATATATCACATTACCTCCCCTACGTGGTCTAAGCAGCTTCTCTACACCCACACACCTTAATGAGGACACACTGTGACCTGCCTGGACAAATGTACAGCTACTGGATTTCTCGCATCCTTTGTCTTAACATTAGGGCGATGTTTGCTAATGCGGGTTTTAATTGCTCCGCTAGTCTGGCCCACATAAGCTAGACCACATGGACAAAATAAAAGGTAGGTTACATTGGTGGTCTTGCATGAAATTACCCCCTTAATTTTTATTTTCTTGCCCGGGAGCAGGTTAGGAAAAAGTATTACACTTAGACGTAAAATGACATTGTGCACAACTGCACCAGGGTCAACAATATGACGCATCCTCGGTTCCTAATTAGACCCTAGAATTATATTATTTTAGAGTCTTTTTATGTATATATTGCATAGTGCATTGTATTATATTACACGCTTGTGACATTGACTTTATGATGCATGACTGTCATGCATAAAGAGATACCCATGTTCATGACTTTATTTTCCCTCCATTTCTTTTTGTCCATCCTCCCTTCTTGTTTGTTTTATTTTATGTTTTAGAGCCTTGGACAGTGGCCTCCTCAGTAATCCTATTGAAAAACATACTGACCATGTAAAATAGAAAAATGTTCATGTATATATAGGGCCTAAGATACTTTTATATCATACATTTCAGTGCCCATTGGAGGACGCATCTATATAAATACGTGTCATGGATCACACACACTTCACACCTGATGAAGACTTCACTTGGTTAAAACACTGTGTGTCACAGTGCAATAAACACACACTCTGGGAGCAGGTTTTCCTTTTTCCTTTTGGGGTGAACTTTCAGTCTCCCTTTGCTCTATAACACCGGTCTTTAGAGGTGGTCTGTGACATTACAATGTTGTGGAAAACCATTGTGAAATAACATGTCATCCCATATTCTCCTGCATTCTGCTCAAGGGCGTAACCACATATTAAATATGTATTTGGGGGACATAACAAAAGAGCATGTTTTATATCTAGAAATTATTGGGGGGGAACAGATATGACATTTGAATATTGTTTTTAATCATTTTTACGCCTATGATTCTGCTCCATTCAGATCCAGTGGTTAAAGCAATTGATGACCAACTAGGGTATTGTTTTTTTTAAACTATTATTGGCTGTTCATTCTCCAGAGTTCCCTCTTTGATGTCATCATGAATATTGTTATGAATTTTGTGGTTTACTAGTTTTTGTAAAGCGTTAAGAAGACTCTTTTTAGGAGGGTATGGTTCTGACATTGCTCAAAACATAGCTTAAACAATACATCTTAAGAAGCTTTCCAGTATATTTTTATTAAATACATTCAGGACAGGGTGAGAAATAAGTTGGATGTCACTGCTCAAATCGAAGGTGATTCAATGCAGGGCTTTGAACGAGAATGTCTAGAATTGAAAACGCACTCTGGCTTATCTTTGGGCTAGGGTATTCTATTTAAATACACAAGCTCTATCATAATCAGAAAAAGCAGAACATTAAATTCACGAGCAGCCTCATACAATTGTCAGAACTACATATTTTTTATTCAAAATGCAAACATGCATGTGTTTTGTGTTGCATAATAGAGCTATAAATGTTAATAGAAACTGAATGAGTTTTACAATTTCGGCATTGATAACAGACAGTGGCCCCATCTGATTTTACATATTTCTTACCATACCAGCTTTTTGCATTTAACCCCAAGAAACCCCACACCAGGACATCTTAATAAAAAGCAAAACCAAGTTCGTATCGTCGCCGTGTTTAGAAAAAATAAAATACATATGGTCACATGCAATAGTTTTGAAACGTGCAGCGGAAAAAGTCCTTTAAACGGATTATGGGTTTAGACACTTTCACTGTGTGGGGCGCTGTGAGAGGGCGAACTCTGGAGGGAAAGAAAATCTGAAGTAAAGTAAAAAAAGCGAAGGCTTTCTGATCCCCGGCTACAAAGGCGAGTTTAATCAACGGTGCAGATGCGTCTAAACAGGAGAAAATTAAGTCACGGGCAGTGCTCGCATTCAGTGCTGTGAGATGTTTTCTTCGAACAAGGGTAGGGGTAGTTAAAATGGGGGGTGGGGGGGGCAAAAATATTCAGTGGTTAGGATGACTAAATGCGAAGGCAACATGCCTTCCTCATTAACTACAATGAGTTCCTGATGAAACCACATTGGGGTGGCTTTATAAAAAATAAAAAAATAAATAAGAAAATAGAAAAAAACCACAGTGTTGGAAGGATGCCATTTTCTTCCAGCAAGTACCAGGAGCAGACGCATTCTATTCAGCACCTCGGCCCGCTAGCAGCCCACCCCTGTGGTGTACCTGGTGAAACACTGCCGGATCAGAACCGACACCCTGTCATTCGGATAGCTGGGTATCCCAGGTAACGAGCTGTTAAAGCCACCGACATGGCCTAGCAACATGGCCTAGCAATGCGGCCTTCATCAGATCAATTTGGTACTCTGTCTCTCTCTCTCTCTCTGAATGTTTGAGACCTTTGTCAGCAGGTTCGATTCATTCACTCGAGGTTAACAAAATATACTAAAGAAAGGGCCGTTTGGGGGCGGAAAGCAACGCCGAAGACAAATGGACGTCCTGCGGGGACCGGCCCAGGGACCGAGGCCACGCCAGGCCGCGTTTTAGCGGAGCCAGCGCGCGGGCCAGACCTCGGTCGCGTGACATGATAGATCGTTTACATAGCGAAGAATAATCACTTTAGCCTGGCCGGCCCTCTCTGTGTGATCTGGCAGAGATTTTTGTCATGGAGGGGCAAAGGGGGGAAGCATTAAAAAAAAACTTTACACAGGCTGAGTAATCTTCGGTGAGCTGCGGGCTGCTGTAGCTCAGGTCAGAGCCATGACTCCCTGAACATCTCAACTCCCTGCGCATGGCGCGGGATGAAAAACAGACCTTCCCCATTAATGCGCTCACCTCGAACTCTGCGTGTTCGCACTGGACCCGTTTCGCCGCCGTCGCTTCGCTCGTGGACGATGTGCAAGTGCAGCTGCTGCTTTCCGAAGGTCAATAGCCTCTGACCGCAGCTATACCTGAGATGGTAATCAGAACAAAAAGTCCAGGTCACTCGCATTCCACAGCTGTCGTAAATGTCCATCGCTGCATTTTCACCACTGTGTCACTGGCACTTTAAATCAACGTTGTCACGGTCACGGCTTTGATCATTTTTTATCGATCCTTAAAAATTCACATTATTCAGAGCTTCCAGGGCCAGGCGCTATCATCTGTAATGGTGTTGTTGCAGCGTTTAAAATAGTTACAAAACATCTTGTTAAGAGTGAGAGGAACGGCCAAGGAATGGCCAAAACATCCTGTTCGTGTTTTTGTGAGAAAATAAGTTAATGAACCGAATGTGTTTCTGCTGGAATACGACAACTGCAATTTATGATGCTTTTCGGGGGGAGAAATATTGCATCAATGAAAATCCGAATTTCAGATAAATGGTTTATTTGCGGCCCGGATTGGGGTGTCAAATGTGACCAAAACGATTAATTTAGGATTGCTAAATGACATTATACAATTATAACAAAACAAAACAAAACAAAACTGTGGAGAGGGACTGAAACCGCCTAGCACTAGTGCCTGGGCCTCTTTTTTTGTGTGAACGTTCCCACTCTGGTTCACCTCTACAAACCTATCTTGGCCCGCTCTGAACAGTAGTCCCACACAGTGCTCATTTTATAGATGAACAAACGTGAACTGACAGCGACTCGCCTCGGCAAGGGCGACTTGACGTAGAGCGAGAATGATTTAGGCCCAGCCGTGACCATATGATACTTGCGTGCTGGTACTTGAGGGGCCCCACGGTGTCATTGTCTATACAGCCTCCGCGGTCGGAGGCTCTCTCGGCAGCAATCTAAACCGCCAACTTTCGGTCCCCTCGACTACCCATAGCGACGCTGGAGCTAGCAGCGGTATTTATGTCAAAGTTTTCCACTCTGGACTGCTTTTAAAAGATCGTTACGGTTACGGCACCCACTTCTCGGCTGGTGTCGCGCTGATAAGACTTTAATGCAGCAAGCCCCGTGAAGATAATACATACTGAGAGTGTTATTTTGGAAGGCATGACTCACTTTCAGGTCATAAACCTTAGGCATAATGTAATGGCGTAGTGTGTGGCCGTGTGTGTGAGTGTGTGTGTCCTGATTCGAGCGAGGCTACCTTCAGTTGTGGGCTTATCGTTTGTGGCTGGCGAGTGGGTCAAACCTTGACCTTGAAGTTAACGCTTCATTCAAATCTGCCTCTGGCCGTACTTACTGTGGCGACATCCGCCACCATCGAGGAGTATTTATGTCTCTCTGCAGCTGTGTATATATAGTGCCGATAGTTTATCAGCCTAACATGGAGCGGGTTTAACCTTAGACCTTGCCCATGTGAAACATCGGTAATGCTTATGTCTGCAGGACTTTGTTTATATTGAGAGGTTGTTCGATAACTGAGAAATGACAGGACAATGACACCCCCCCCCCCCAAGGCATAGTCTTCATTATTTATAATAGCCTTCAATAACGTCAATTAGTTTTTTTTTTATAAAACGTTTTTTTTGAAAGGCAACAGTGATATTTTTCACGTATTAAAACCTTAACACAGCGAGACGAGCAGAGTGGGAGTGGTAGCGCGTAGCTATATTAGGTGCATTAACATATTCTCCCTCTGCGGGCAGGGCTCCTGACATTAAACAAACAGGGCGATTTGGGGGAGATTAGCGGGTATGTTAGCGGCAGGCAGGTTAGTCATCGTGCAGGAATTAGCCGGCTTGCGGTTTTTCCAGCGAGCCCTTCACAATGGGCGCAGTGTGGACAGCGTCCTCCGGGCGCAGGCAGGTGAAAGCACATGCCCATCGCAGTGGGAAGGATGGGGGGGCGGGTAGGGGGCACCCGGAGCCCGTCAGACACGCGCGCGGTAACATTAGAGTCACATTGACGGATGGGGCACGGACGGTTGAGCGAAAGATCGTAGCGAGTTTGTTGGTTGTTTTGACGATGTGCTGAAATACTGCACACTGGAATGTTCTTAAATCGTAATGTTTAACAGAACACACTTCTGTGCGCTGCTGTGTCCCGGGTGGGCCATGTGTGCTAAAAGTGCTCCTACATGGGGGTGCACTGGCCTACTGTCATTACCAAATGCATATTGCCAAGTGGCCACCAAACACACAGGCCAGTGTCTGTTGAAGGCCCTGCTGCCTTTGCATTAGGGAGAGTGCAAGTGTGCTATTTCACAATTTGACAGTGAAGCAAAATCATTCAAAAGGCACCACAGGAAATGTATATTGGGAGCAGCAACATTCACAGGTGAAGATGCACAGGGATTGATCACAGCCTTAGCTTAACCAGTTATGCCATTCAGTTTTGAGGATAGCGCGTCCACCATGCTCATCCAAGGATAAAATGAAGAAGAAAAAAAAAAGTATATACAGTATATCTATATATATATATAGAATAATTCATTTTGTGGCGAACACAGATCATGTAAATACCTGTCAAATGCACTACTTACAGCAGTCCAGGCAACATCCAATGAAAACAGTACTATTTTTTACCATGACATTATGATCTGCAGTTTAAAACTAGCAATAGTCATGTTTAAGACTAACAACAGATGGTTTACAGACCAGAAAATGTATAGAGAGTGAAATATAGGGAGGGAGAATATACAGCCTTTGTATAAACACAGCGTATAATTATAAACAAGGAGATCTCACAATGATTTGTCACACCCCCTCCCACTCCGCTTTCTACATGGACACATTTTATTCACACAATTCTAGTAAAACTACATGCTTATTTGTGCATTTCCTCCATTTCCCACAATGCTTTTCCACCGATGGGAAACCTCAGATCAGGCTGCATTGGGATGGGGTGCAACCCACAGGCACACTGAGGAGCCTGGATTTTAGCATGGAGCTATGAAGCAAATGTTTGCTTGAAAAAAATTCTCAGACAGTTGTAGAAAAAAGCTTATCTGGTGATATTCTGTTTTTTTTTAACCTTGCCTGTTTTCTTTAACCTTAATGTGTCTCGTCTTGGCTGCTGCTTCTGCATCACATTTCCAGCTGCGCAACGTAATTGTTTGCCAGAGCACAAATACATATTGAGGCGCCTCTCACCATTACAAGTCTGGCATCTTAAATGCCAAATTCAAGAACCTGGCGATGTTCACACTTAACGTCCCAAATAAGAAGCTGTATGCAATTTATTTGAAGCCTTGCACCAAAATGTTTCATCATCTGGTTATTTTGTGTTACGTTTCTGAATGAGCCTGTGGTTGAAAAATGTACGCTAGTCAAAGGCTTGAGTCCATGAGAAACTTGTAGTTAGGACAAGTGACAATCATACATTCCAAAAACATAAGGGTTAAAAATAACCAACCAACAATCTCAACTTCCAACCCCTGACAGGAACACTGTATGTTCTTGCTCAGCACAGAGCAGTGGAGAAGAGTTTATACCAATATTACTAAGGAGCATCTGCTTAACTGCACCACCTTGTATTGGTGCTTTGCTATCATCAGTGAATTCTGTCCCTGAATTGTGAATTCTGAAACTGTGTGTATATAGACGTGTGAAGTGCCCATATTATACAATTTTGCACTCTTTACTTGTTGGAGGACGCCTTGGTGCTGTGGGACCACACTCAAGACAGAGAGAGGAAAGATAGGGGAATTCCAACCACTGCATAATGTGTTGCGCTGTCATCCTCTGACAACAAACTGCTAATTTTCCGTCAGGGACCCTTTGAGGTAGTAGCTATGCTGACTACATCTTGTAAATGATGTGGTCTACACTCCTGACAAAGCTTGTTTGCGCCAGATCTATCAAATGTAACATCCTCAAGGAGTGGAAAGAGCATAAACCATATGTGTCTCTAGGTGATGGAGAGGAACTGAAAGGGCTGACAGAGGAGAGGCCTTCTCCAGTCACAAAGCAAGCTGTTCACCTCGCGTGAAACATCTTCCAACTACCCAGAGCCATAACAAGACACAGCTGTTTTGAGATATCCCCAGTGTCTTCCCAAAGAAACCTGGCCTCGTGGCAGTAATAGGCTGTGCCATTCCATTCACTGTTGAAAAGATAATTGAATAGTGGGTGTACCAGGTTGCAGAGTGCCTAGCCATTGTAGATGCCAAGTCCACACTTTTTAAATACTCTACTTAATTTACATCTTCTCTAAGTCCACTGGCTGCACTGGTTTTGCAAGAACTTCAGAAAGCCTAATGGCATTTACAACCTACGTCTATCCATAATAGCAACCAACATCTCCATATTTGATCTCAGTAGGGTATACTAGCAGGAATTATTAAGCCTCCAGGGCCTTCAAACCAGGCGACTATCTGGAAAATCTTTGGATAGCCCAGACATTCCAGAAGTTCTCCTGACTATCAATGACAAGTCAATTCTGGCAGAGATGGTGGTGTGTTATCTGAGCCACACCATCAGCGACGGAGAACCTAAGCCACAGGTGCTATCCAATTCTGCCCATCTTTGGCAACATGGAGGTTGGTGAGGTAATTCTTTGGAGTAGTATCACAGGTTTATTTGGCATGGTCCCTAGAGTGCGCTAAAGCTTGAGGAGGCCAGAGGTATGACTGGACACTGGTTTATGAGTGTCTTTTTTGCAGCTCGTAGGGGAAGCATCTGCAGTGAACCCTCAGAATCCAGACCTTCGCAAGGCCCTTCCTCGACCGATGGCTTCTTCTATGGTTATAGGAGCAGTTCTGGCCCGGAACACAAGCTGTAGCCTGGCGACACCTGATATTGTACTGTTGAAAGTGAGTGCTTAGCTGTCACATGGGTCTGAAGAGCCAGAGGCATTGGTTGCTTGGGTAAGATTTCACTTTAGAGACCGATTACAAGGTATCGGAATGGCTTGACAGTGAAAGTCGGCGAATCACCACTTTGCTCATTGGTCCACTTTCATTCTTGCCTTCCTTCATTCTCAGTGGTTTGCAGGCCAGCGGCAGCAAACATTCCCTCCCACACTTCCATTGTCTGGGAGATGGTGAAACTGTGCTTGAACAAGACTTTCCCAATGGCCAAAGCTTTCTGAATGGGGGAGTTATGTGGTACAGAACATTACGTATCGTCTTGTGTTTTATGGAATTATGTTTGACTGGAATGTTTCGGCAAAGGTGTAACTTAAAAAAATAAAATATATATATATCTGGTATTAGAGGTGGTCAACATAATGGAAGTTACCTTTTTATAATACATCATTGTTATTAGAGTGAATACAGGAGAAAAGTTATACATAACAAAATAATAATCAAATTGTTAGCTTTACAGCTCTTGCATATTTGTAGATAATTTATTACATGAAACTTTGGAATGGTTTTACTGTTGTGCTCACTGTTTCTGTTTTTTTATTTTCAGTGGTTTCATTTGAAATAGATTTCCTTGTTATCTATTCATCTGTCCTTGTACTTTTTCCTGGTGTTGTAATTAGGACAGAATATGTTCAATAAATTGGGGAGAAAGAGACAGAGTGCATGACAGCAGTACGGGAAACTGCTGTCCCTAAGATCTAGAAAGGTGAAACTGCACTTTTCATCAACTCTTTGTCCATGTGCTTGTTCATTTGTGAGCAAGTTTTTTCCACAATTGTTGTGGTTTCTCTTTTCCTCCTCACATGCGCACAGTTGTATGTGGTTTTGAATCAACCAGGAAAATAAAGATTTTTGAAGAACTTTTTATTTGTTTTAGAACAGAGCTCACCTATATCTTGAGGTTTGCTCTATAATTGTGTAACCTAACAAGTCACAGACTGAACCTCTTTCACTAATGCTAGTGTGCCTCACCTTCACACACAGAGTTCACTTCTGCTGAACTAATAGCATTTTTTTCTTCTTTTTTACATTTGACTCAAAATGGATTACAATGTCAATTGTATGAGTCATGCAAAGCATTAACGTTTGAATCCACCACTGTGAAAGAAATGAGGTGAGGCTCGTCTCACAGTCGGTGCCCTGCCGTGAGGCATTAAAGAGAGGGGACCGTGGATGGAACGTGCGGGCCAACTGCGCCGGTGGACGGATACTCTGTGCTTTACTTGGCCGCGAGCAGAGAAAGAAAAGCAAGGGCTTGTTTGTTTTGCTGTTTTTTCCCCCCTGTACAAATCAAGCTGACACTTCTGGCCAGGGATAGAAAACACACTGCTTGAGGGTCTTCAGGGAGCATTGAGACCCAGGCTCTGGTTTTGGCAACCCCCTAATTGCATGCTGTGCATTGTGTTTGACAGATTTTCTGTGTCTCTTAAGCCAGATTTGCAAAGATGTGCAATAAATTAGGCTTTTGGCAAAAGGAGTCCATACACTACGCACCTACTTAGAGAAGAGTGGCTGCTTGAAATATTGCATTCACCGATCAACTGAGAATACAGCAGGCTCCATTTTTATTCATAGCCTTGATAAAAATGAACAAAAGAGATCATATAAAATAAACTATATAAGTAATTCAGAAAATTATATTCTTTAATAATAATGCATTGGCACAAAGCACAATCGAATGGTTCAGAGATTATGATTTTTTTCCCAGAAAAATCAAGAATCAGAAATATTCACACCCCTGTGATCAGTACTGTGTTGTTCCTCCCTTGGCCATTCTAACAGCAAGTAGTCACCTTCTTTAGTGTCGTACGAGGTTATGGAACTTCTTGGGGGGGATCCTCAACCATTCCTCCATGCAGAATTGTTCTAGTTCCTACAGATTCTTTGGTTGACGTTTGTGGACTGCTTTTTTGAGTTCAAACCACAAATGTTCAATTGGATTCAGGTCTGACCATGTTTCACCGTAGGCATGAGGTGCTTTTCAACATTACTTGCGTTCTTTGGACGTCAAACATAACGCTGACGTGCATGTCCAAAAAGCTTGTTTCGGCCACAAGACACGGTTCCAATTGTAGTTCAGATGTAGTTTGACAAATTCAAGATGCCTTTTTTGGTGAATAGTCTTCAAAAGTGGCTTCTTTCTTGCAACTCTACCATAAGGCCATAGTCATGTAGGCGTCGTCGAATGCTAGCTTTAGACACCTTGTAACCCCAAGATGCCATGTTGTTTTGGGGATCTTGACCTGTGCCCCTTGGACTTCTTTTTGCCTCTTGAACCATCCGTCTCACTACACGTGGGGGCAAGATAGACTTGCGTCCTCTGCCTGGCAGGTTAGCCACTGTTCCAGTGGCCTTAAACTTCCTAATAATTGACATAACAGTGGAAAGCGGTGTCTTTTAACTTTTTAGTTATTTGTAAACATCTCCTGATCTGTAGAGGTCAATAACCTTTTGTCTGATGCATTCAGGGAGTTCTTTGCCTTTCACTATGATGATGGTGTGTTTCCTCCTTTTTATACCCAAGGGAAACAGGAAACCATTGTAGGCCACTGTATAGTTCCATAACCTTCCAATGAACTTATAAGTAAGTTGTATATTCATGAAGATTTGTTTTTGTTGGATTAAATTTAAAAAAATAGTTCGGGGTATGAATAATTGTGATCCAGATGTTTTCTGTGAAAAAATATTATTAATAAAACAAAATATGTTTTTCTGAACAATTGTATTAGTAATGTAGGTTTGGACATTTTTCAGCATAAAATATACCTCAATGCTAGTTTATTTTATACAATCTCTTTTGTTAATCTTTATCAAGGGTGTGAATAAAAACGGAGCTACTGTACATCCCATAATTACGCCATAAGTGCGTATTTTGGACCGACAAGACTAATACAGTGAATTCAATGATTGATATTTGATGTTATTTGGATACATGTTATTTTTGTCTGATATTCATTCTGCATGTAATACAGCAATCTGTTATTTTACATTTACCTAACCTAATCTACATGCTCACAAGGGCAATGACAGAGACTCATTCTGATGCTCAATACAAACTTATAGTTATGAGGGCACCTTTTCTACTCACTAGCATTAGAATTTGCTTTTAGTTTTGTTAGCCACTTTAGTAATTGTGGTGTCCATTTTGTAGTCCTTGTGCAGTCTTCAGTGTTCTCCTCAAAACATGTTTATTTGTGGTATATTTTTAGAGGACACAAATCAAAATGTCACAGATTCACTGAAAAGTATTGACACAAGAATCCCTAACCTGTCAACTGCTGGGTATGGATTAAAGACTTGGAGCAGAAAGAGAATTGATGCATCACAAAGCCTTTTGTTTAGACTAATAATATATGTATGAGTTAGGTATAATTGAGTGCATTATTTAAAGAGACAGCAAAAGAGATTAAACCATATTCCTGCCGTTATTTTAAAAATTCTAACACGTGACCTGCGCATGAAAATTCTGGTTTGAAATTTTTTTTAAATCACCCACTTGGCAAAGAGGCGTCAATAGGACAGACAACTCTGTGAACGTGTGCTTTTCACGTTCTCGTCAACAGTAAATCTAAACAGTGAAAATAAAATGTGTATCCAGTATCACACCCACAACTGGAACTCCCTCGTTGGTAGACCAGACCTTGTTCTTTTAACAGAATGCACAAAAGACCTTGCAGATGCATCCCCCTGTAATCAGCTAAAATTATTAAAATTATAAAACAGCAAGGAGCAATTCGGTACTGCTGACTGACACTTGACTCACCCGAGACGAAACAGAGAAAGTTAAAAACTACACAGGGATGCTTTCTACAGTCTCTTCTCTGTGGTGCTGAGATCTAGTCAGGCGTTTGGCCTGCCAGGTCCATCGTACATGTCCAGACAGAACCTTCAGAGTACCCTTTTTTTTATTTTTATGTTTTTTCCTGTTTTTCTCCCAATTTAGTGGCCAATTATACCCTCTATTTATTTCCATTGACCTCCCCACAAGAACTCGCTGCCCATCTCTATGAGGCAAGCTAATTCTCCGAGGGCAGCGAACTCTGCTTCCTTCGAGATGGAATTCGCCCACCCACGTTCTGGACTCTTCCCCTCCCCTTACGCACTTCTCCGCGAATTGATGCCGGCTCACTCTACCCCCTCCCCCTGGGGCGGACAACCAAATGCCGCCCTCGATCAGGACTCCCCACCAGGACTGGTCTGGTACAGTCGGGTTTCAAACCTCGACCGTGATAGGCAGCTCACACTCGTAAAGGACCAGCCAATACGGGTGCGTTACACCACTACGCTATCAGAGACCCCTTCAGAGCACGTTTAACTTGATAACTTGATCTGTTGCGGTTTGTGTTTAATTAATCATGGCTTCAGTCCCCCCCAGGAAGATGGAGATACATGTTGCGTAGAGCACATGACAACGGGGGTACGCAAACGCACATACGACCTGTGCACTGGGGTACTGTCTGTCTGTCTGTCTCTGTCTGTGAGCAGTGCGTGTCGGGCCCCTCCGGTGCGGAGCGAGCTCGGGCACAGAGCGGGACTGCGGAGATGAGCGCGGTGTTCCTCGCCCCATCTCGCAGTAATCCCAGAGTCTCAGCTCTTAGCTATGAGTTATGCGAAAAGTATTTTGGCCCTGATCTCCTGGAGCATCGGTAGCCTGGGATAACTGTAACAGGCTTTCTTGTCTTCGCATCTGAATTTCACAAATTACCTGAATTAGTCATGGGCATGGCTGTGCACCCAGGCAAGCCAACACAGGCTTGGGCACACTGCAAGCCAGTGTCTTGTGAAATTCCCTCAAGGGCTCACACAATGTCTCCTTTGAGTTGAAGATTTCTATCGCTTCTTCAGAAAAATTGAATGGCTATATGCAGGTATGCCTGTAAAGTTCTCTGTCGTACCCCACAATATGATTAATGGTTAAGCAAACATTTTTATACAGTTATCCCAACTAATGTTAAATATTTCAGCAAGGTCAGGGTGCACTTGGAATGGTGTACTAGACATTAAACTCAGTTGCTCCAAACTACTTTAACTGTCTCACAGGGAATAATCTGATTTATTGCTGCGCCGTTAAACAAATAATATGAGAGATCTTACAGGCCCATCTTATTTACAGGAATGGATTGTGTCCTTTGTATTGTAGATGTCAACTTGCTACAAAGTGGAGCAGTTTAACGACAACATTTACAGCTATAGTCTTTTGCTAGGGTTTCAGGATTTTTGGGTTGTTATTGTTTTTCTGTTGGGGGGGGGATTTGGCAAGCGATATAATTTTGGAGATGGAAGACAAGGTTGCACATTCTTCAATGCAAAGCAATTTGAAAGATAAGAGCAGGCAGTTCTATCAGTGCTGAGTTTGTTTAAATGAGCCTGAGTTGATTCATCATTGGGCAACGGCAGGCCTCCAGTAGAGTGGGGGTGGGGATGGGGGTAGGGAGGGTGGGGGGGCAGAAGAAATATTCTGATTATCTCAGAGATAACCTTCACTCTTTCCTTTTCAATTCATGCCGTGCCAAAGCTCTTATCTGAGTGACAGCTTTGCTCGCTATCAAATAAACTGAAATCTTTTAGACTTAAATGCACATGTTTTGATAGGGATCTGCATCATCCCTTGAACAATAGACCTCCATTAAAACCAATGGGCCACCAACATAGAGGGCTCCAGCTCAGCTTTGTTGATTCAAATGTCATGTTAAGCAGGCCGCGGTGATATTCAGAACACTCTTCCCCTCATGATTAGTCAATTACACGAGGAGGAGGAATTATGCAGTGTGACATTAGCCTAATCATCGCCATTCTACTCGACGCCTGGAGCCAAAACTCACAAAGACCGTTAATTAAGCCCGTGAAGCACCACTTGACTCCCAGCTCCAGAGAACCTACGCAAAAAAGCCTCACGCTTACACTTGGCTCCGGAACATGTGGCTCCGTTCGACGCGAGACGGGCTCGCGCTTGTCATTTCAACCGTTAACTCCTTCGTACGAAATACGCTGCTATAGCCTACGTGAGATTGAGCTCTCCCCTCACCTTTCCGTTTTCCATCTCTCACCTGTATCGTGGCGTTATGCTCTTAACGCGGAGATTACGCTGACAGGACCGCGGCAGTGTTTTGGTTAGAAGCAGATAAAGTGCAGTCGCTGCTGACAGATGTTTAGCCGCATACGCCGCGGAGCTGTCATAGCAGACGCCCGCCCCGCGGGGATTTATGCGCGCGCGTGTGAGTGTGAGTATTTAAACATCCCTGGGTACGGACGGAGCCATGTTAAACTCAAATGATACCTCGGTTCTTTTTTACAGGGGTTCTATCTAAATATTTAGTCTTCCTCCCCCCCCTATTGTTGAAACATGCCTACACGTCACCAAAGTGCTCCTGGTTTAAAAGTCAACCTTAAAAAAGAAAATACAGATGTAGTGTGTGCGTATGTCTACTCACTGCTCTAGGTCGACGACATCAGATAGCAGGCACCGTGGAGAGGTGGCCAGGATGCTCCAGTCGCCTACTCGTGTTTAAATTGTGTTCAGATTAAAGTTTTGGTGCATTGCGTACAATGTTCTGCATCCTTTGAACAAACAGTTTTATAGTCACCGTTACTCGTGTTCTTTAGCATCGTTACGGCTGTTCCACGCTGAACGCACCTTCAATCGTCTTTGGTGCTGTTTTTTCCCACATAAAGCTTCCAGTTAATTCCAGTGGCCAGAAAACCCGTTATATTATGATTTGCTTAAAGTTTTGGGTTAAAACGTACAGAGGCCTTGTGATCAGTGCTTACACACTGGTGTTTTTTTCAGAGAATAGCCTACCCTGATATATCAACAATGGATGCATGGACCCACAATCATAATGTGCAATGTGTCCCATACCTTTGCCATTGGATTGCTTAAGAATTATCATCACTCTCACTGCAACTGGAATGATCAGGCCCAATATTACTTTTCATGGCTCAGGTTTAGTCTCCCATTCCATTGTGCCTTTCTTATGTTAGTTTTCCCTCCCAGAACCCAAGTGGAACATTGACGCTGCATGCTGTTTTCAGCTGAAGGTTTCGATCACTCAGACGGCGAGCTCTCTCGTTCATTCGGGCAAAGCCCGAGTCAAGAAAAACGAGACCTTTGGAATACCCTCCACCCACCACCTTTCTTCTTCCCCAGCTCCGAAATATCCGCGAGGTTTTGTTTTAGCAACCATCTTTGTACAAACTATTCGTTGCCATCACTTCATAAAGCTGTCCAAATTGTAGGCTTATTAGACCCCGCTCGCATGTTCTATAAACAATAACTCTGCAAAACAGGTCGGCATAGCCCAGACCTTACATCAAAACCGGCGCACTAAATTCACAGCTTTCACCCCATTACCTCAATTTGAGATCCTGGCTGCTGAAATAGTTGTGCTTCATTATTGCTGAGGGGTGTGAACTTCTCGCTCATGTTAAATTAAATATTCCAGTGTGGCCAATGAGTTAGAACATAAAATATTATAAAACTTTGTAAAAACGTAATGAAATGTGGACACCAATGGCTATGCAAAGATGCAAAGTTCAATTACTATTTTTCTTTTTAGGAAAGCCATTTGAGGCGCTCCTGTTACGTTTACTGTTGATTATAGCTGGCCGTCACAGATAACGATTGAAATATGCTTTCTTTTATTTAGAATGAGTTATATTATTATTAGTAGTAGTATAACGATTATTATTGTTATTATTATTATTCAAATCCGTCTATGGTAAGAGAGTTGTTATGCATGTGAGAGTTTACTGAAGATGGTGACAGATAGTCAAGGCATTTCCTTGTTTACAATGATCTAAACAAAGGATTCACTTTTCAATCTTTCCATCAAAGTCTCAACTCAACTACGAGCACAATGTGTGGGTTGGGGACTGGTTTGAAATAAACCTTTTTATTATTCAGCACAGTGGGGTGTATCAATAACAGAAATAAAACAGTAAATCATCATACTCATTTTATGAGACATATCAGATGCCCCCGATTTCCAAATTTCAACATAGAATATTGTGGTATTTCAAACGACAGATGTCGGTTTGCAAGACGTGTCAATTCAAAAGCCAATTCAATTCGTGTTAGGTTTTTGGACTTCAAATAATAAATAGGCTATATTCTAAAATACTCATTTACAGTGAATGAATCACACGACCTGTATAATTAAAAAATGTGTTGTCATAGCATGTTTTGGAGCCTTTGAGAATTGTTTCAATCTGAGAAAACTTTTTTGGAAGATTACTTGTGATCAGATGTTTCACCATGAGAACACTATTATGCGATTTAATAGACTATACCCAATAGACTTTGTTGTTGGTAAACGCTTGTGTTTTAAATCATGCTTACAGGTTGTTGTGGTAAACAGTAGGCTAGATGCTTTGATTTAGAATGTGATTACAAAGATTAGCAAAACAATGGCCCGCAAGTGAATGCACATTTAAATTGGTCAATTGTTCGCACCTTACCTTCGACGTAAACACGGACAATTAGGGAAATTAAGTTAGCTAGAGGACTGATACTAGGTCATATTAGTTCGGGCTAATTTATTCGACATACTTAAGATATTGGTTTTAGGTATCCCTCAACGAAAGATTAGGCTATCATTTCCCGAGAACGGATTAATGACAACTTAACCATCTCCTTTTCGGCAAACTTTTAACAGCCCCCGCTGATTTTCCAATTAGCGCCCAACTTCGAGGTTTTTTCCCCGTAAGGTGTCCGCAGTATCACAGTTGAAAATGTGGCTGACACTGCCGCTTCCATGAACAATATTAGCCTACCACAGACCATAGTCAATGCAAGTAAGTTTAAATATCGAGTGTGAGGAGACAAACACATACTACATACATATAGGCTCAACTAAAATATGACCTGCCATAGCATACATTCAGTATACCTACGATATTGACGAGACAATTGTAGGCTACAACAAAAAATTAGTCTGTCCACATAATTAAGCGAACTTTCGTGCATTATTTGATCATTACAAACACAATGTTCAGTATATGTTTTATTGCTAAAGCTATAAACGCATACCAAACATATTATAAGAACTTCAATCATATTCAAATAAGATCGCCATGTTTTTTTAAAGGCTACAGTAATCGTTTGCATCATTTTTCACGGACGGAAACAATTAGGTTCTTCTGTAGCTACCTGCCATTTCCAAGAAGTCGCAGAAGGATAAGTAATTTCCCTTTACCTCGCAACATACCAGCTGAAATAAATCATAACCCACTCTAATTCCAGTCATTAAAATAAGCGTCCCGGGGAGTCGCCATAACCTATAAAAACAGCGGTGCTGAGGTATGTGGATAAACTAACTCTTGACAAGGACAGCGTAAAATGAAAACATCCAACTATTTTGCTATTAGAAGTTAACTGTGGCCATTGCCCAAACGTACAGATGCTTCTTTAGTTTCCCAGTGAGTGCGAACTTCATCATCTGCGATTTCAAATATTGGCCAACACACATAACGGATAATGTGTGTAGAAAAAATAACGTTTTTATAAAAATATATTTGTATTCATCTGAACACATACCGGGAACCTTCCCGTCTCCCACTGTAGCAACCTTGAATAAACAAACAAATAAATCCCTAAATCCCCATATGGCTATTACACAGCTGTGGAGAATTTCATGTAGGCTATTTTCCCGGCAATGCTTAACACAGTCAAGCTTGGCTTCAGATAAAAGTGAACAATAACTTTAAAAGTATCCAGGTTATATGTGTGCTCACACACACAAGTATCCAGGTTATATGTGTTCACTTATTTGTCAAGGAAATCAAAACAGCGTTCGTTTTCCTTTTTAAACATACTAAACGCTTACGGCTGCTGCCGGTACAATCAGGTATCTTTTTAGGAAGAAACGAAGGGTGGCGAGGGAGTGAATACTCGAATTACCGATTGGGTAATTGAACACTTTGATTGACATCTGTGTGCCAAAAGGCACAGGCGCCTTCTGATTGGCCGCGGTGCACTTCACAATCCCCTCTTGTTCTTCGGCAGCGTGTAGTCTTAGCAATGTTACCTTGGCATTCGGTAGTGTGAGTCAGTCGCAGCAGAAGAGCCCAGCACAAGCAGCAACAGCGATACTTGCGACATACCCATCACCGGTGCTGTTGCAGCTTGAACCTTTATGCTGGAAGTCTTGTAGTCTCAGCAACCTGTGTTTGCAGGTTTTCAACAATCAAAGGCACTCTCATCTTTAAAATCCGTTAAGAGAAAAAAGCAAAACTTTTTTTTTGTTCCTCTCAAACCTGAACTACACTGAACAATGAAGCGCTTCTCCCCCCTGCACTTCTGGGGGCTGGTGCCCCTGGCTCTGACTGTGGCGCTGGCCCCGGCGAGCCACGCTTCAGAGTACGAGTACCTGAGCTGGAAGTCGGACCTGTACAACGGCGGACGCATCTACGGCAAGCCCCCGCAGTGCGTGGACATACCGGACGACCTGAAGCTCTGCCACAACGTGGGCTACGGCCAGATGCTGCTGCCCAACCTGCTGGAACACGAGACCCTGGCCGAGGTCAAGCAGCAGGCGGGCAGCTGGGTGCCCTTGGTGCACAAGAACTGCCACCCGGGCACGCAGGTCTTCCTGTGCTCCCTGTTCGCCCCGTCTGCCTGGAGCGACCCATCTACCCGTGCCGCTGGCTGTGCGAGGCGGTGCGGGACAGCTGCACCCCCATCATGGAGGCGTTCGGCTTCCCCTGGCCGGAGATGCTCACCTGCGACAAGTTCCCCCAGGACGACGTGTGCATCGCCATGAGCCACGCCAACGCCACCGAGGCCACCAAGCCCACAGGTAAGGGCGTCTCTTTCACCCTCCCTCGTCCCCGTGTCCTACTCAGTGCCCTGTGTCGGTCGCGGGACAGATCAAGTCCTCTCTGGTGTGGGTGGTTCACTGGGCACTTCAGAGATGTGCATGCTTAGATTGCCTCTTGTTGGTAATTTAAAAAAAAATTCAAGTCATAATTATGAAACAATGTTTTGTTGTGGAATGTTTAGATATTTTAAAAAAGGTGTAAATGTTTACATTTCTGAAATAAATGTGTACTTTGGTCTCACACTCGCTCAAGTACAATTTAAATCTAGGTGGCTCTACAGCCTATTTGAAGAGAAGCTGTCCTTATGAAAACACATTTTATTTTTGATCAAATTACTATAAAAACAAAAGAGTTCTGCTATCTAGATGGAGGCAGGGAGAAATCAATAAAGGAAGCAGTATGTTTTTATTCTACCGCTTCAGTTGAATATGGAGCAGGATGTATATAAAGTATTTATATAATTATGACCGTTAACTTTGCTTTACTTAAAGCTGTGTGTGAGAAAGTGTCTGCTGTAATTGCAAAATAGTTGTAAATGTTGGGTCCCACTATAAATGGCCTCTGCCTTGGCTTTGTGTAAGTTTTGACACCTTGGTTTTCCAACAGAAGGCAGAATGTTATCTTAGTTACCAAAGGCTATTTGACTGTACAACATGTAAATGAAGTAAGAAACCCTGTAGGAAGAAGCTGGCCGGTGTTAAAAGACTTATAGTCTTATTACTGGACCATTACTGGTCTGCCTGTTTTACAATTGGGGCTGGAAATTGAGATTCAACTGCTTTCGAGAACAGAATGAAACAAATTAAATACATTCATATTCTGCTCATGAACGTATTATCCGTTTGTGGCGGTTTATCATGGATCATTTTCTAAGGTTTAAAGTATATAATCCCTGTCAACAATTTTGTACTGCTATGTTTAATGAGAAAATAACCTGAAACCTAAATTTTAAACGAGACAATTGTACATTCCCTTTTCTTCAGAGCCAACTTCACCTAACTGGGAAGTTGTCCAAGTAAAAAAAAATCTTTATCTTATCATTTCTTTTCATTTATTTCTGTTTCAGTCCTAATCTGGCAACAACCCATTATTTTGATACTGTGCACATTGCTGTCTTGTTACTATAAAATAGAAAGGGGGAAAAAATCTTTTGAATCGATTTCAATGGAGCTAGCAAGTTTTATTTAGAAAAAAAACTAACAAAAAAAAACTGTTGGCAGGCAAGAAAGACGACAATGCTTTTAGGAACAAAAAAACCCCTGCAACGTTGCCAAAGTCAGGATGACTTTGCTTTATCAGGGCTGGAAATAGCTTTGAAATGGAATAACTTCTACAAGAGTAACCCCATGCACATGGCAACAGCTCTCTAGGTCCTGGCTGACTATCATCACCTATTTCTGATATTCCCTGTATGAAAGCATCTTTGTGTGAGTTTTAGCCAAGCAACCTGAGCTGCATTGCTTCTCACTTCTGATTCCCCCAACCCCCCACCCAAGAGGTTGTCTCTTGTGACTAAAAGTTTAGGTGTTGGGAGGCCCATGCATCTTCATCTGTGTGAATGTGGTTGTAACCTCCAGCTCGTTAAAATGTTCAAATTGTGCATTGGGTGAGGTTTGTGTTTTGAGCACCGTCGATGGATGCTTTGAAACCTCCCCCCCGTCACGCGCAAAATTATCCTGTTCTATATCTCTCCGATTCCCGTTCTCCCTCTCCTGGGCTGTTTTTAATTTCGGAGTCTAGAGATCTGGCACAAGTGAGCACTTCTCTCAGAAAGTGCGCTCTAGTTTTTTTGGGTTTTTTTTCCCCCTGAAAGGATACCCCGAGCTCTGTAGGGAAAGTACAAGGAGGTGATTTCTATCGCTCATAAATTAAGAGGGAATTTCCACCCCTAAATCCTTGTGACTTCGGTCTAATTTTCAAGCAGCACAGTTAGAAGAACGAAGGGCGCACCATCCCATTAAAACCCCTTCATTTCATTGCAACGCTGTTGTGGAAAAATTACATCACGTGACCTGCCCATTACCGAGAAGATGCCTCGGAGGGAAGTCATTGAGGGAATAAAGAAGAAAAAAATAAACCTCGAACTTGACATCAAATCATTTGACAACCACAAGTTACATGCCCCAAGATGTCTTAATGCAAATGCCCCACTTTTCAGCAGCTGTTTATTTTAAGTGAGTTTCCGCGCTTCAATAAATATGAAATGAATGGGCTTTTCATCCGCGCGAAATAGTGTCAACCTTGTTTTTATTAAGCGATTAGGCGTTTTGCCATTGGACGCTGCCTTAATAGCGCTTTCTGCCGTCCAGTAAAAAATGTGCTAGATTGTAGACTTTGATTAGACTGGTGAGGTTCCAGCGCGCGGGCAGGCGTCGCTGGGCGACAGTGCGTCAGCGCTCGCGGAACAGTGCTCCATTAAAGGCTCACAGCTCTGCCTCTGTTGTGCCGGGTGTCTCGGCCGCGTGACCGACCGGGAACCCTCCAGAGATCCGCCGCGCGCAGCGAGACAAGACTCCTCTTGGAGAAGCGGAGCCCCGAGACCACACAGGGCTCCCGCGGGCTGCAGTCGACACCTGTTGTCACGTGGCGTCAGCGCTTTCGGTTTGAAGAGAAATCATCGGTCCAATCTAAGCGCGCGGACCGCAGTGCCAGTCTGGCCCAGGAACACTGGGCCTTTTTCCACATCGCAAAGTTTAAAACGGCCCGCTCTCCCAATCTATATGGGACCTGTTGTCTTTTTTCCGCTGTGGGTACTGAAGACACGCTTCCATTTGACTCTCTTTATCTGGAAGTCGGCTTCTGTGTGCTTGAGGTGAGCCGGGGGCGTTTCCACTGCAAACTGACCGAGGCTGACAGTGTGTTAGCCAGCCCCAGATAAACCCCAGAGCCCAGTCAAATGGATGTGGGCGCATTGAACTGTTTAAAATACCACAAGCCGAACGTCTTTCAGTTCCTACTCCTGAATAGACTCTGGTCTTCCTCGCATATCATTTAAAGTCGGAAAATAAATATTAATGTGAATATAATCTGCATTTTCTTTTCTTTTTTGCGGTAATAATTATATGTATGCTGGTTTGATGCGTGATTGGGTCTTTAGTTTAACAAGCCAATGCCATGGCCAACAGAATCTGAACACCGTGGTCAACAGCGTCCATTAGGGGCATACTTAGCAGGGCTTTGTCAGCCACTGGCTGTAGACAGTAGACAGCGTTATCAGAAAAGGCCCTTTGCACTGACATGAATATTGATTCTTAATGATAAACTTTGCAAACATGTAACCTTTTTACAAATCTGTTTCTGGCCTCTTGTGGAGTTTAATCACCACAAATATCATTAGCCCAAACTCCTCCCTAGTCTTGAGGAATATTTATTTAACTCCTGCAAGGCATTTGTGAAAGAACCCTGTCACTGCTCACAGAGAGGTAATAAGTGGGTGATAATTTATGTAAAGTAGAAAATCAGTGGATTGGAAAATGGCATCCTTCTGAGTTACTCAGTAACACCTGTTTATCAAAGTTCCTTTCACCTGGGTGTAATTTCCACAAGGATTTGTCAAGCATGTGCAACACAGACTCTTTACAATGGCGACACAAATAAACACGGTTAGTTAAAAAATAACAGGCATTAATTGTGCAAATAAAAAACTCATTATGCCCGTAAGTAGCACTGATAAGTGCGGATGTATTGGAAGTGTGTATCGTAAAATTCATGGCGTTTTTGAGGTTCTTTGAGTTCTGTTAAGCAAAACAGAAAATGTGCCGCCTCAGTCCAGTCTATTTTGCAGCTAGTAAATGAAATGATTAAACAAAAAAACCGGAAGGAAAATAACTGAAAAGTTCCATCAATTAGTTAGATTTTACAGACTTCATTAAACTCCCTGGTTTCCGTGGCGACTAGGGCCTCCTCAGCACACAGTAGTGGCTGCCCTCATTACGATTATGTCTGAGGGCTTCAGCCTGGGCCTCTCCACTGATCTGCTCACAATGGATGGGATACGCCCCCCACTCTGCCACTGAGTGACACTTCTGCTGAGTCCAACATATTGGTGCAATCTAAAGCTTTCATGGTCGATGGGAAGGCTCATTATTTTAAACGTTTACTTGCCGTTTTCAAGGTAGCGTTTCCCACTGCACTGTCACTTTGTTTAGCTGTAACAAAGACAATAATGTGTTTTAAAAAAGCAAACTAAATTCAACAAAAATAAATTAATCAGTTAATCATTCAATCATTTTTTTATAATGATTTTTAAATGAAAGGTACTACTTTAGTCAGTGCCCAATCCGGTGTCCATTTATCAGTGGGCCGCAACCTGAGGCACACACATACAGCCTTCATTTACTTCTAGATCTTGTTAAAAGGAAAGGGCTTTACCTACATTTTTTGACAATCGCAGTAATTGTATGAGTATTGACAGCGACATGTGACTAAGAGGTCCCCTTCTTCTCTACCATCTCTCGAGATTCTTGTGTCATAGTCGCATATGACGTTCAGGGATTTTCTTTGGATTCTGGAGATAACTTATCTTAAATGTCTCATTTATTTAATCTTAATTCTCCCCTTATTCTGTGCAAGAGCTAAAAAAAAAAATGCAGTCAGAATTCCACAATGTAGTGTCTTTATACATTGTGTGAAAGTCATGCAAGAGGGAGGGTGAAAAAAGCTGAAGAACAGGAAGGAGGAACATGCACTACGACGTGAAACTGTTTATTGTTCTTCTTTTTGTTTCCTCCTCCCTACGTTCCCCCTGTGGAATCACCCTGGCTGAAGCCAGTTGCTCTTTTCCTCACTACAAGCCACACGGCGGACTGTAGGAGAACCAGGGCCAATCAGAGGAGGGGTACATCTCCCTCTGATTGCCACTGGTAATGTTTGTGGCTGGTGAATAGCTTGGAGGCTCTTGTTTGGCAGAAACCTGAGGAAACCTGGCTGACTTCAACTGTACATGCGAACGCATCCTTTCAGCTATTGGCCAAGGTTTTCTTCTCCAAAGATGTATTCATGGTGAGGGAGTAACATCTTAGCTTCTTCATGTTCCAAATACAGGATTTATAATGATGGAAATGTATTGCAAAGGCCTTATTTTCCCATGGGAATGAAGAGGGCTACGCTAAGCAGGTTAGCCTTCCCTAGTGCAGAGGACAGACCTGTGTTTGTAAGCAATGCACCACTGAGTCTTGTCACTTGTCTTGTCTAAAATGGTTGACTCTGCTAACTAATACGAGCAGCTTAATTTAAACTTTGACCTTTTATACAACTAATAAATATTATACCTCATCAATATTACTGAACCGTAGACCAACTTTGTTTGTTTGTGGTGGTCTAAATCGGAAGCAGGTCTTTGATGTACCAGATGATATTCACTGGCTGGCGTATCGGTAGGCATATAATATAATTCAGTTTAGTTTGTGGGGCATATCGGTAGGCATATAATATAATTCAGTTTAGTTTGTGTTTCTGAGATTTATTGTGGCTTCCCATCTCTCCGTTGGTCCCGTTCACTGGAAGGTTTATACAGGGACAAAATTCTCCCTCGCCAGAGTCCCACATGTTGGGGATTTCAATCTGACAGTGATGAATGACTCCTGTTTATAGATATCAGGTGGCAGCAAGCAAACCGATCCCTTTGCGTGCATGCATAGGTAGTGAACAAAAACATTTAAACGCCAAAGTAAAGTCACTTAATAGGGTGTTGTGCTGCCCACCACCACCTTTTTTCATGTTGAAATTTGTGGTCAAATGATCTAACCACAGAGTTAGATCTAGCTCTGCAGTTCTGCCTTGCAGTTCGAATGAATGCACAGACATCACTGTCCTGGAGTATGCGTCTCCATCTGCTGATGCCTTCTGCCGATGATGTCTTTCCCTCTGAGAACTACGCTGATGTCACGTTAAATGCTCTTGCTTGTGAAACATCAGGAAGTGGAGCTGTCTTGATCACTGAACCCCCCCCCCCCAAACACGGCCCTTTCAAAGTCACTGAGCAGACATGCTAGCCATAATTATAACCAACCAGGAGCCACATCTGCATGATAGCCTCTGCTTTTTATGTACTCGTCCCTCGTTTACCCAGGTAATGTTTTGTACGCATATGCATGCACTTAAAACAAACAAAAAAAGTTCCCAACAAATTGTTTCCTGAACAAATTTGAATCAGTACAAGTGCCATTCATGTTTCCACTGTGCCACACACACCCGCATGGCATAACCAATGATGTCTATACAACAGGGCCTTGCCTGCATTTCTAGTGACTGCTTTTACCAACTGAGCCATTTGGAGGCCAGTCTTATGTTACTCAGAGGTTGCAGGTTCAATTCCCAAATGGGCCACTGCCGTTGTACCCTTGAGCAAGGTACTTAACCTGAATTGCTTGTAAAATATCCAGCTGTATAAATGGATTGTATGTAAACTGTGTAAGTCGCTCTGGGTAAGAGCGTCTGCTAAATGCCTAAAACATATTTTTTATTTTTTTATTTTTTAATGCATGTGTACATGTGTATTTCATGGCTTTTGTAAGCTCCCATTTTTCCTACTGCTAACTCACATGCACATTTCATCATTAATACAGCGATGTTCTCTTGTGGAACTACCGGTACATACTGTAGGTTCCATTGTGAGAAAGACTAAGAACAAAATGTACTAAAGCAAACAATATTATTCTAATATGGTAGAGCGATTTGTTACGCTCAGCACATTTGTATGAAAGTTAAACGTTTAACTTTCTTGGCTAAAAAGTAAAACTGAGAGACATTCTTCTCTGTGTGTTTGTGTCAAACTTGAAAAAACTTGAACAGAGAGCCTTTAAAAAAAAAAAATCCTTCATATTTTTATGCAAACATAATTAAAATTGATTGCCGAAATCATGTGGCGGTTCTTCCCCTGTGTAAGCATGTGGTTTTAGTACGCTGCCTTGAGGTGTAAGGTAGCTGTCAGACTTTGTCATAACTCATTTCGCCAGGAGTTGTAACGTCTTGCTCAGTGAGCCAAACCCCGGGAGTTGTGGGCAAAGCGGTTGGTTAATTTTGTGCGGGACCGTTTAGCACACAAGGTTGCTTTTTTTCCATGCACCTCCTAAGCAAAAGCCAAACGCTACTACTGCTGCTGCTACCTGAATGCGTTTGATACGCAAAGCAGTGTTCCCTTCTAAAGGGTTGAGACACTGAGTTGTAAGGATTGACATGGCTGAGGGATTAAATCAACCATTTGTCTTTAGTGCATCACAAGACACTTAACCCCGCCCCCATTGATGTAGATTTGAAGAGGGCTTTTAAGAGCGCTCCATGCAATGATGACTTTATTGCCCTGTTGACAATCCCCCCCCAGCTCATCCACAAAGCTGACAGAGCCCCCCCACTGAAAACGATCTAGTTTAGTGCTGTTTTAGAGATGGCTCCCCCCCAGGGCTATGGGAATCTCAGTGGGAGGGAGCAGGTTAGGAGAGCGAAGAGGCCCCTTCTGTGATGGGGCATTCCTGCTCTAGAGTCCTGGAGAGAGGGGGGGGAACGCTGACGGCGAGGTGGGGGCAGATGTTTCGTCACTTAAGTCCTGACTTCCCTTGGAGTTTTGTCACTCTAAGGGGGGGTGTTGGTTTGGTCAACATCACATTTCTTCAAACCCTGGTCACCTGCAGAGGGTCCATCAATTTCACGTTACTGTGTTCCACATCAGCGGGTCGAATCATTCTACCTGGTCTGCCAGTCCTTTTTATTTATTTTCTTTTAAGAAAAAACAAGTCCAAAGGAAATCTCAGTTCTTTTTAATGTGCTAGCCCTTTTGCGGTTTCATTTTGGGGAACATTTAATGTTCCTGAAAACTATAGTTTTTTATAATTTCGATGTGATTTGCCATAGCTCGAGTTCTGGAAAGGTCTGCCATGCAGATGTTGCGAAAAGTTATTTACTTGACCGCTCCCCTTTGATTGGGACTCTCATGGAATGGTAGGCAAAGAAGTGCTGACTGACCGATCCAATAGTTATATTTCTGTTAGTTTAACTAATGGATAAAAGGACTGAGTGTAAACACTTTAAATGGCCTGATTGTAAATTGCTTTTTAAGGGTGTTTTCCTTAGAATGCTCCCATTGTTTGCTTTTGATCATGTTGACTATGAGTCATTCATTAGCAGGACTCACCCTAATACAAAGGGAATTTGAAAACTGGCCCTGTTAGGTTCAGTGAATTCTGCCTACCAGCAACACAACCGTTAAGGACACTGTCCCCCTTGGACTTTATTGAACACAGAGTTCCGTGGCCCGAAGATGCGCTTCATTGTTCAATGCACAGTCATTTCACTTTCGTGAAATAGTTGTCCATCCATTTGCTAAAAAAGGACATTGAGAAGAGTAAGCCCATGGCAGGGAAGGCCGCAGAAATCTCTGCTCTTTGGCATTTGTCCAAGGAAGACCTCCACCCAGGCTTTCTCCTGGAATACACCCAATCGCCTTGGAGTTTGTTGTCACGGTTTCCGTCAGGAGATCTACATAAAGAAAGACTGACCGTTGTGAAGTAATCCCTGTGATTTGTATTTAAACCGCTGGTATGTTCTACAGAGGGCTTTCAGATTTATGGCCGGAGAATGGAGTACAAGGGGTGGAAAGATAAAGCTAATTCTCCCTACCCTTTGGTTAATCTACAAGAAAGCGAGCCACATTGTTTTACTCCGGGCCATGATGTTAATTATGGCCTGCTGTAAAACTATAGGGGTAAGGGGGGTTGGGGGCGGTACATTCCAGAATGAGGTCAGGCCACATCAGATCATTGACCAGAGATAAGAGCCAACTTTATTACTGTCCAAGAATTTATTAAAAAAACAAAAGGAATTCCCATTAAAATGCAATGCAATGCAAAAGCAAGTTCACATTTCAGCCCTTGTCTGCAGCTATGAAGAAAATGATAGTGTTACTCAAAATTCATTGAGAATAAAATGTCAGACCACACAACATGCTCTACAGCAGCGTCAGGTAGTTTTAATGCATGGCTATGCATGTTTATGAAGTTCATATGATGCCATTTATGTTTGATCACACTCTAAAGCGTTACCTTTTTTTTCTGTGCAGCAAAGTTTGAACTCTGAATTTGTTTGTGTTTTAATGCGAATTCCTTTGTTTTCAATAAATTCTTGGGCAGTAGTAGTTCCACAAACTTGTAGACAAACAAAGTTGGTTTCCAAGAGCCAAACGGTTCCAGGAAAGAGCTCTCCTGGTATCTGGCCCTCCACAGTCTTTGTGCCTCATGTCATTGTGATCCTGTATATTCACTGCTTGGTTGGAATATAATGGGGATTTTTAGGTCTTTAAATTTTGAAATGGTGTTTCATAATCCATATTTTACAGCCTATTTATTGTATTTATTTGCTGTTTACATAAAAGTGGCTTAATGAGCAATCCCAGGCAAATGTGGGGTTCAAGCTGGGCTGGAACTCATTCAAATTTCACAACCATTTTATGTTTTACTTTCTCTAAACAAACGTTCCTTTCACTGGCGATTTCAATTTAAAGGCATTTGACTGCTTTTTCGTTGTGAAAAATAATCCTGACCATTTTCATTTGTGGAGCTTTCCTTTGCTGTGTATTCCATTTCTACAGATGCGCTATTATTACTCTATGGAGTTTGTAATGGTATGTAAACATTGCTGGCATGATCAGCCAGTTTGATCTGAGGAACTAAAAGCTTTTCTGCATGCGTTCCATCATATTGAATCACAAAACCAACGAGTGTGAATTCTCCACAGATATTATACGAGTGTACAGTGCACAATCTGGACTGAAGTCACAGAAGAGTACAAGTGGAGGACCTTATTCTTAAATAACGTGTGTTGGATATAAACCAATATAAGACACTGTCTCTCCTCCATATTCCATTCAGGTGTATATATTCCACTGCCAATGGTTTCCAGTCATTGTTGGCTCATGTCCTCTTTAGTTTGCTCTATAGGGTAAAATTGGGCTGTGAACTGCACCAGTGTGAATTTGTTAGCTTTTTTCTTTTCCCAGTGTGTAGGCCCTTTTGATGGAGCTTAGCCTTCAACGAGCAACTCCTTCACACTTTTTGGAAGCTAAAAATAATACCTTTTTTCAAGGAAACGATCGAGTTGAATTTTTTAGAGCCGCTCTCGTAAACTGAAACCGACGTCCCCGGTTCTGAATCCTCCATCGTTTCTAACAATGTCCTCCTCTCTTGCAGGCTATTCCCCCATCTGCCCACCATGTGACAACGAAATGAAAACAGACGCCATCCTGGAGCACATGTGTGCCAGCGAGTTTGGTAAGGCGCTCCGCTCTGCCCATAAATCTACTGTTTCACCCCAGGGAAGTGCTCCTTTACATTGTGCCTGCTTAGTAAGTAGCCCCCGTTACCGCCGGCCTCCCACAGATACCATCTCCACATCTCCGTTTGACACGCTCGTGGCCAAACCGCACGGCTCTTTCATTCAGCTCGCCGCGAGACGAACGGCATGCGCCGCAGCGGAGGTGAACCGCTTAACTTTTCATCCTTCTCGCCACAAATTCTCGTCAGTGTCTAACTTGACACAAGATTCATCGTTTTCTTTTGATCTACTTATTTTCAGCCTCTCAGCTTCACCTGCAATCCAGCGTGGTCTCTAAGCAGGAGCGGTTTGCATAATATAGAACTGTCGTGACCTTTTTTTAATTGAAGTATGTCGGAATGTCATATCATTAAAAAAACCGAAATAAAAATGGTAAGCTTGTCATGATTACAATAATAAGCATTCAGACTTGAAGGACCTATTTATATATTTTTTTTTTTGTCTGACTTCTCATAGTTTTATACTGGTCCCATAATCTGTTTTTGGTCTGCCTTCTTTGTATATTCCCTCTTTTAGTGTTTTTAGTTAAGAGAATGAAGACCAGCCTTGGATGCAGAATTGTATGTCATGTAAAATCATCTAACGACTTGCATGACCACAAAGATTTTTTTGAAAGAAAACCCCCCCAAAAAAAACACAGGCTTACTTTGGAATATTCCCTGGTGGTCCCACTAATCAACTCAAAAGTCATTTTACTATTACAGAATCCATCAAAGCACCACCATAAGCTCCTTACTTAAACAGGCTTTGATAGGTTAACACGACACCTTCATCATACAGTAGGCTTATACACATTCTAGAGCTTGTTGCTCTTACAGTGCTGTTCTATCTACTTGCTGATATTTGTACACTACATAACAAAGAACTTCTTTGATAATTGAAAGTTGGTAGGTTTTTGTTAATCTTTCAACTTGAAACAACCACCAACAATGCCCCCCCTCCTCCCCTTCAGTGAAAAACTAGTGGGATTAAATGGGATTCTAAAATCCTAATGAACCCATTCCTTTCAGAAAAACAACCGGATTAAATCCAAGTCACATGGATGCGATAGACCTGACAGCTGTGTAAGCTGATGTCCCAGTCTAGATGGAAATTCTTTCTTTTTTTTTATTGTGAAAAGTTGATATTTGGTTGTGCTTCTCCAATTCAACAGGCACTCCACTCTTGGGTGCACTGCTTGATTAGACTGATGAAGGTTACTTTGAGGCTGAAATGTCAACACTGACATTGGCTGGATTCTCTGAAGACCAATAAATTCCTAGCGCAATAAGGCTTGTCCTGTGTCCGCAACAGTGCCACTTCCCGGCTTCTGTCTGACTAGTTTCTGTTCTCAGAAAAACGGAAAGGATTTTCATATGTTTGTGTTTTTTATTTTGATTTAATTCTCAAATTTTTCAATGTATAGTTACATTGGTTCAAGCTGACTGCTGATGCATAACGGAGAAAATCAAACAGGACATTAGTCTGTAACTTCTTAAAAGCACATGTGTCATGCTTATAAGTCTAGCCATGAGTAAAAATATCTGATGTTCCAGGGAGGGCAAGGAACATTATACTGGCTTGGTAAAGAAGCCTATTATTTTAAGACACCCTCAAGAGCCAGTCAAACATGATGTGGGAATGCAGAGGTCTGTATTCCATTATGTGAGAATTTATAAGGCTCTGACCAGACCAGGTTTAAAGCATTCTCTCATGTCTGCCTTTACGCAGTGCATAAGAGAGTTCCAGCATCTAAAGAAACGGTAGCAATCTTAACTTTTCTGGCAGTGAATGTGAACAGGGAAAGAGGTTACATGTGTGTTCAGAAATTCCTTTTCAGGGGTAGGTCAATCATAAATCATCATATTTTAAAGCCATTTTATTGGACTGTGTTTTTGGTTGTCAGCTGTAAAATCACTTGAGCCGTTGCGATAGCCGTATAACTGCCTGACAGACAGTCATGGACACTTACCGCGGTCAAAATCAAATGACCGCCATGACTGTTGCTTTCATGTTTTTCTTTCTTTCTCCATATTTCAAGTAATTAACCCTCCCTTCACTCCCCACTGCAAAGTAATGTGATTATTTACAATTTATTTATATGTGCATAATGAAAACATAACAAAATATGGGCGGAAGAAATATTTAGAGCTAACAATATAGCAAATGCTTACAAAACAACCTGTTCCCAGCTTTTGGAGCAAACAACATTGGTTCCACTACTTTCACTTTACGAAATCGCCTCATGGTACACAAACATGTTAGCATTTTTGCTAAACAAGCTGGCTATGTTAGACATGGCTATGACTATATGAAACTTGTCTGTAGTTTGCTGGTTTTTGCCTATTTTGACCATATTCTGATGTTTAGTCTTCGAGACATCAACTCGAACACCGATGTAGACGGTATGGTATTTCCAGAAAGCCAAGAATGTTGCGGCCGCTTCATCAATCGTGAAAAGGAATTTTTTAAAGACTGCTTTGATTACAAAATGGTGATGGTAGATGGCACCAATCCTTTACACCAGATCCATTGATTTATCTTGCCCTGAGGATAGTCTAACAATAGGCTGGTAAATGGATTCATCCTTGGGGGTGTGGGGGGGGGGACTTAATGGCCTTAATTAAACGGTTATCCGAGGCTGTAATTGTGATATTTGCTCTCCAGTCTGGCACCCTGCAAGTGGAGCCGGCTCTGTAAAGACGTCTGACCCCTGACCTTTATCTTGTTGTGACCGGAGCCCGTTGCACTTCCAAATGTCAACATGTAATAAGCCCAAGAGTTTGCTGCTTGTTGGCAGCAATGCTGTTAGGCAAATGGAGCGACCACTTGTATATCTGTTATGGTCATTGGCCTGGTCAATGCACCAGCCTTGCTATAGTATAGGGCCTACACCACAGACTAAATTCTGTTGTACATGATTTCTGGTGCAAATAAGTACATTGTCATCGGAGTCATGTCCGGGGTGCTAAATTATGCATTTTTTACCATTTTCATTGGTTGGGTAATTCTAAACAAAGATTCTACGACTGGGTTTTTAGAACACTATATAAAGACGTATCCTTCATGACTCCAAAATCCAGAATGCATTTAATTGCTCGGTTATGGCAAACAGAACAATGTGTTTATTCAGAGCGAATGAAGACCGAAGACCCAGGATGCCAAGCGTAGTCATTTTTTAATCTTGTTTTTCCAGCTGCCAGTGTCTGCCAGTGATGGCGGTTTTCAGAATCAACTCAAATGGCCTGACCTCGGGAAGAGGACAGCTTTTGTGCATTATAAACACACTGCGTTTGTTTTTGTTGTTCTTGGGGGCGAGACGAGCCAGACGGGCTGTTTGCTTTTCGACGTGAAAAGTCACGTTTCGCATTTTGTGTTGTTTTTTTAGTGAGCGTTGTGTGTAACCACGTCGTCCCAGCATGCTCAGTGGGAACAGTGGAACATTGGCATCGTCCGTAATTAAGTTTGTCGTCTTTGATTCCTTTTCGTAGTCTCTTTTAACGCTTGAGATCTCCGATAATCCAGGCGGCTTGAGTGTGGCTACTGACCATGATGATTACTTGAGGCTGTTTACCGCCACCATGGCCAACCTGACAAAAGAGGAGCTCTTTGGTGGCAGCTAGCACTTTACTCGACTTTCTTGAAAAAAGAGAGACCGCTTACAGTTGTAGAAGGCCCTGTGGTCATGTCTTTAAAAGAAGGGGTGGTGGTCACCCTCATTGACAGCTTTAAAATGTACAAAAAATAAAAATAAATCTTGAATTCCACTGATCTTAGTAACACTGTGCAGAAAGAGGTTTTTGAGAAAGTATACAAGTACTATAACTCCATCGCAGGTTAATACATTGTAGGAAAGGCACAAACTGTACGCAAAATGTACAAATTTGTGGTGATTCATTCTTTGAAATGAAAGGAATGATTGCTGTTGTGCATGTTTTAACTAAAAAGGTGGAGGGGGGAGGGTGGTGGGGTGGTGTGACCACAAAGAATTTCCATCCATCCCCTCCAAATGGATTGCACATCCTAGCAGCTCACTACTTAAAGCCAGATAATCACTGTGTGCAAGACTGAACGCCATCTCTAGGGATGCGTTCAGGTTCAGTCCGCTCTGACTCGTGCCGTTGCAACACCTGTTCACCAGTTTGGAGGGCAGTTAATAATGCATTCAGACGTAGTAAGACCAGGAGATCAGTTGAAAATAAGCCCAGTTTGTAGCAAAAAAAACCCCACTTCTTTTTAATGTCACTTAATGTTTGCCTTAAACCAGTCATAACAAAGGCCAATAAAAATATCAAGGCATAGATGGACCTTGTTTTGCGTATGTACACCACATGTGTGGAGGGAGAGGGGGAAAAATACTTATGCCCTAGACCTTAATCTTCTCTGAAGTCCCAGACTGTTTACATCTATTGGCATTTTAAACTGTCTGCAAACCTTGGATGTTTTACGTGCACGCTCAGGTTGTGCTGCCCACGTGGTGCTTTAACCTGCAGCGCATCTGTGCATGGGGTCACGTGGGAAACGAACGAGGTATGTCTCGTGCGCGCTATAAGACCAATGAACGGTGCAGAGCGATTATGAAATTATTTGTTCCCCGAGAGCTAATTGCACCGCGGCGCAGCATCTGGCTTTCTTTGGTCCAGGTTTCTCTCTCTCTCTCTCTCTCTCTCTCTCTCTCTCTCTCTCTCTCTCTCTCTCTCTCTCTCTCTCTCTCTCTCTCTCTCTCTCTCTCTCTCTCTCTCTCTCTCTCTCTCTCTCTCTCTCTCTCTCTCTCTCTCTCTCTCTCTCTCTCTCTCTCTCTCTCTCTCTCTCTCTCTCTCTCTCTCTCTCTCTCTCTCTCTCATCAATTAAACTTTCATCACGCGAGGCATTTTTAATCAAACAGCATGGGGGGGACGGGCGAGAGGAGTAGGGGAGGGAAATGTTTTTTGAATTGGCAAGGGACTTTTGCTGAGTGAAAAAAAAAAATAAAAGCAAAATAAAAGCAAGGCAGTAATTTAAGGTAATAGTCTACATCTCGTAATGTGCTTTAAATTATCGTCCAAAAGGATACGTTACCAATGAGAACGGGCGCCCCGGCGGATTTCAAAGTATTTAATTACAGCCTTTTTGTGCAGCCGACCGGCACTGTCACGGGACAGTCATGCGATACAATGCTTTTAAAAATGCTTAAAGGTTTACTGCCTCGACTGCCGCTTTGTCGCGTCTTGCTGCGCGCGGAAAGTGGTAACACCTGTCCAAAGTTCGCTCGCGCAAGGAAAGACTGGAGGAAGTTCTTCCCTCGGCCTCGCGTGCCTCCGAAAATACTGCGCTTTGTGGAGTAACTTTGCTAAGTAACCCGTGCAATATATTATTATACAGCAAGTGCATATTAGCATATTATAGCATTAGCATATAGGTGCATATTGTCTTGTGGTGGCATTTTTTCTATTCATAATAGGGCAGAGCATAGATATTTAGCATAGTGTAATTCAGGAGTTTTGTAGAAAAGGTAGATTTTTGAGGGGGTGTCATGTTGACATGGAGGCCCAAAATCTCTAAACCTATCATCGTCATCTGTGCATAGCGTCCACACGCTAGCATTTACATTACATTACATTTTAGGCATTTAGCAGATGCTCTTATCCAGAGCAACTTACACAGTTTAAATTTATTTACATACAATCCATTTATACAGCTGGCTATTTTACTGAAGCAATTCAGGTTAAGTACCTTGCTCAGGAGTACAACGGCAGTGTCCCCACCTGGGAATCGAACCTGCAACCTTTGCGTTACAAAACCAGTTCCTTAAATTTATTTACATACAATCCATTTATACAGCTGGCTATTTTACTGAAGCAAGGTCATGGTTATAGTACCTTATTCTGGAAATACAAAACAGTGTCCCCACCTGTGATTAAGTCTGCAAGTTTTATATTTTTTAAAACCAGTTCCTTAACCATTATGCTAACACTATTCCTTAACCATTATGTTAGCAGAGCAACGTACAATATCAGTCCATCCAAGGTCATGCCCTCATTGTAAATATTCTGGAAGTAGGGTAACAAATCCTACTAGGACCCTTTAAGTCTTTTCAAGTTTTATATTTTTTATAAGTGGGCTTATTTGTCTGCCTTGTTTGTAAAATAATAACTGGATAATCTTTAATAAATCTATGTTACACTACTTTGCGTGGCTCCTCTCAAAGGTAGAAAAAAACAAGGAGAGGCTATTTAATCATTTTCTTTTAGAAGTGTAAAAGTATAATGGTTAACCTTTTTACATTATTAATGATTTTCTTAGGAGTGCAGTATTCTAGAAGTGGCATCAATCTGGCTTAAGGTGAAAAAACTGGTGAATGCATAGATTCCCAGCTATCTAATACATATTTTTTCTGTAATCATAACTAATATTTATTTTACAGGGGTTTAGGTTTATCATCCCTGCACCCCCTAATATTCCGATACAAGGGTCCTGTAAGATTTTTTGTGCCATCTTTGAAATATTCATTTGGAAATTGAATTCTGAAAATTTTTAGTTTTTAAAAGTTTTTAAATGACCCTAACATCTGTAATATCCCTTTTTAAAATTACATTTGGTTACAGTCAACATTAAGATTTGAATTAAATTGATGTAGTTTGTGGAGTGTGATACATTTTGATGAAAGATATTGTATTGGATTAGTCTGTTTGTTACTGGGCAATATATTTAGGAAATTAAGCAATACCGTTCAGCTACCAGAACATTCATATAAGTCAAGCTGTGGTAATTTAATCTAAATGTATTTGTCACTAAATATATTTCTGTAAAACAAAGTTGTCCAAAAGTATGCTCTCACCAGTTTTATTGTGGAAAAATGATCCTACATAAAATAAACAGTTTATTTGGGTGTGGTATGCATAGCTAACAAATGTTTTGTAGATTTTTACAAGCGATTTTATGGTTTGTGAGTACAGATTTGCTGCCAATATCTGTGGAAAGTTGGTAGAAATATCCCAAATTCAATTAACCGAACATTTCAGTTCCATTGGTTTCTTATGCAATGACTGCAACCAACTGGGAAGAAAAGACTTCTTATGAAAAGTGAAAATGGAGAAGAAGAAAAAACAATACCTTGTTTCTTGGGTGGGCAAGAAAAAAAGACCTGATCTCCAAATGTAAAAAAACCAACAACAACCCAACAGTAAAAACCCAACAAAAACATAAACAATCATCAAACGTGAAGCGTCTAATCCATGGGTTATGTCTGCCAGATGTGAAATATGAGGCTCGAGGTAATTAGGACTGAAACAAGCTGAGATGTGGCCAGGCTCATAGGCTGTACTGGCTGACAGCTAGTTTACATTGCCGACATTGTCTGCCTCTTCCACTGTCTGCGATACTGTGTTGAAAGCCCCCCGCCCCAAGTTGGCATGAAATGAGAAGAGCCAGCGGTACACTGCCAGGCTGGCTACGTTCAGAGTACCTGAGTGTGCCCTGTGTGGGCGCAACGGGGCGCATGCTCTTGACTCATCTCATGAAGCGGTCAGCAATGAAGCAGCCTGACGTCAACACACACACACACACCCCCAACCACCAGCGCCCCCACCCTCAAGAACGGCCCCCTCTCAGCCGCCCCGACAAAACAACAGTGGCCAATTGTCCAGAGTTGTCAGCTTCGATTACAACGAGACTGGCAGCACAAAAGCAGGCTTCTTTGTGGAGTTTCAGACTCAGTGAAATCTACTTATGAGATATGTTTGCGGTGCTCCTCGCAGCATACGAGGCCTCCCCTAAGTTTGAATTCGGGAGCTGCCCGTGTCATGCTCATTACATTCCTTTTGGCCCGGTTCCAGCGACGCTGAACGTTGTGTCGTTAGAACCTGAATGCGTTCAGAGGCCTGTGTCTCGGACGTCGAGCGACCACCACCACCTGATTGCACTGAAATGTCTGAATCGCGCCGGTTCCAGGCTGAACGCAGAAGCACGTATGGCTGAAACACATCCCCCCACCCCAGCCTTAAAGTAGCAGAGTTTCCATAGGACATTTAGATGCATCTCACGCCAGTCATGTTGGGCAGGAGGGGGGAAAAAAATAAAATTGGCCCATCAGCAGCAGACCAAAGTGACATTTGGGTAAACAAAAAATATAAATGTTGACACAATCATGAATGGACATCAGCTACTAGCCTGAGCTAAAAAACCTCCTACGGAAATGTACCCATTGATTGGAGGTTTGTGTTAAGTAAATAAAATTGGGGTGGCCTGGTGGATGGCGCAGCGGTCTAGTGCACCACGCTTCGGAGTGGTGTGCGCTGCACGTCAGGGACGCGGATCGAAACCCGCGTCTCTACCAGACCGGCCCTGGTCGTCAGCCCGATCGGAGGCGGCATTTGGCTGTCCGCCTCCAGGGGAGGGGGGAGGGAGAGCCGGCACGAGTTCGTTGAGGAGAAGGTTAAGGAGTCCGTGGAAGATTTCCCGTCTCGAAAGAGGCGGGAATACTCAACCAGGAATGTGTGTCTCGCTCCCGGAGGACGGGCGACGAACTCGTGAGGGTGGGGAATTGAAGTAAATAGAGGGTTTAATTGGCAACCAAATTGGGAGAAAAACGGGAAAAAATCAGAAATAAATTTATTTAAAAAAAATAAAATAAAATTGGGGTGAAATGCCCCTCCACTCCCTGTTTTCAGAGCTCCCCTCTATTTAAAGACCCCTATCGGTGTTCTGTTGTTTTGGACAGCACTGACGCTGACCATTTGGCAGGGTTGTGTCCCTACTTTAGAGGAGCCCAGGTACCAAACAACCCTCTTCTTTAACCAGGCCAGTGTTGTCCCCTCGTGAAGTTGGTACTTTTCATATTCAAGAGACCGGAGTCATTGCACTGAACACAAAATGGTGGCTGGGTGTGGCTGTAAGAGAGACTTGACATTGGCTGCAGTCTCCAATCCCACAGAGGTCACTTTTGTTGCGTCCTTGGTAAAACGTACAGCTAGATAATAAGAGAACTGTAAGGTGCCCTGGAAACGTGTGTCGGCTAAATTTAGTAAATGTTAATGATGATTAACAGCTGAAAACTGAGTTTGGCTACGGCGGAGTTGCACAGTGAGGAACGATCACTATTTCAGTGGTGGCGTGCACCAGTTTCTGCTGAGGATGGGCCCTACGGGAAAGCACCAGGGAGCGTAATTGGGGGGGAAATGAAAGACTTTCGCCGGGCTCCCAGATGCCTGCAGACGCTTCAGTAAACAAACAAGCCTTAAAGGGCAACGAGCAGCTGCCAGAGGAACATGGCTGGAGCTTTGGGGCTGAGCAGGAGGGTGGTCTGGGGTCTGGGTTAGACACACAGGTAATGAATGTTTCCTTTCTCCCCCACCTCCAACTCCCAACTCAGCTGTCACCAAATACCACCAAGCCCACCCTCCCCTCCCCTCCCCCACCATAGGTGTGAATGACAGATGTCTTTTTTATTTATTTATTTATTTAGTTTATCTGTTATTTTTGCCACCCGTCTTTCAGCCAAGAGTGGTCGGGGAGAGGGTTACGTCTAACGGGTGCTCTTAACCGGTGTGTGCGCTGATGAGGGAACCATGTCTGTTTCACATTCATGTCGTTGTCATTAATTAGACTGTCTCTGTGGAGACTTTTAATCCCAACCCGAATTTGACAGATCTTTTCACCTGTCCATCAATCTGACCTGAGCCGGATTGCATTTCACTTTGTTGAATTTTTTTTCCTAGTAGGAATGGAATATATTTGTTGTGAGTAGTCGTTTGAATACAGCTATGCTACAAATGGGGATGGTCCTACATGTAGCTGTCAAAACATTTTTTTCATGTTCTGGGTGTTAGATGATGGTTGGGGGTTGGGGGCATCAATGAAGAACCTTTACTATAGCATTTCATCTAATATCCCCTACATTTATATTCTGATCTCTTATAGTAGAGTATAAGAGTATAGTATAGTCCTCATTTATAAGATCACTTGTTATGACATCATGGTTAGTTATAATTATAATTTTTTTTTTTAACTGGCAGTTTATATGGTAGCCTTTTAGTGGCTAATTTGGTGCATTTTGGTGCTGAATGATTAGGATAGGATAAGCGCTTGTTTTAGTTTTTTGTTCAGTCCATGAAATGAAATTAAAGTAATACCCTGAAATGTGACACAGTAAACTGGCGTTATGAAATGTATGAGTCATCTTTTGAAATTACACATCAGTGGGATTTATTGCATAATTGATGCAGCTGCTTAAAAAAAAGTTTTATAGGTGGAGGAATAAACTGCTTCTTAAGCAAGGCCCCGTTTTAAAATGTAATTACGCAGCAGCACAAATATTCCAGTGACCGTGTGCAGTGCCTTATCCAATTCAGATTTGACATTTGACATTTTAGGCATTTAGCAGACGCTCTTATCCAGAGTGATTTACACAGTTTACATTTCTTTACATACAATCAATTTATTTTACTGAAGCAATTCAGGTTAAGTACCTTGCTCAAGGGTACAACAGCAGTGCCACACCTGGGAATTGAACCTGCAACCTCTGAGTTACAAGCCCAGCTCCCTAACCATTACACTACACTGCCAGCCTCCATTTTAGTCTTCACTTGGAGGTTTCATAAAACACGGAGGACTAGAGAAAGATCTGTCTGTCTGTCTCCCATGTTGTAAATATACATGTGCCTTGAAATACTTTCCACCTTGGCATAGTCTGCCTTGTCAGTTCATCTCTAACACTTTTCACTTTTGAGTGTGCTCATCAAAGGGTGGCCAATGTGGGCCAAGCCTACACATGCTCCTATTGAACTGGCATCTGATGAGGATTTTTTCTCTCTCTACAAACTCTGGTATAAATATGACCTGTGATAAGTAACAAGAGACACTCTGTGAATACTTTCACCTGGAATAACTGGAGTACTCCTCTTTGAATTCTTCTGATTCTAGTTCAGTTTTAAATCCCAGACACAACATAAGCAATTGTTATTGTCTTCAGTTACTTATATAATGGTACACATTTTGTGGCCACTGATATTGCCAAAAATCTGTTGTGTAAGTGACACTGTCGCTTGTGGTTGTGGTTGCTGTCAGATTAGTCATTTTAAGGGAGGTTTACTACTGAAATTGATGGAGTATGACTTGTAAAGCATGATGTGTTGGTGGCTATCTTTCCATTGGTTGTCCTGGAGTTGATTAGGAAAAAACGGTGTGATAAACTTAAGGAAACATGGCATTTCCGTTTAACGCTGAGAGTGTCGACTCTCAAAGTCGGACACATTGCGATCGGTTAGAAAGCCCACGTCCTAGAATGGATGCAACTTTGCATAACTTCATGTGCAGGTAATGAATGCAAACACGGCTATCGTTGGGGTGTTTTTGATGGCAATGTCAGAAAGGTCAGCTTACTTCAGTCGGGCTTGAAGGGTTGGACATTCATGGAGAAACCTCTCCTCATGAACTGTCTTTTTTACTAATAAAACAGCAGAAAATGCTGCTTGGCCTGAAGTCAGGGAAGACATCTTTTACCGAAGATTAATCTGCCATTGTAGCATGAAACGGAGACATGGAAAAACTTACAACTACGCTCTGTTATTTATACTTATGAATAATTATTTCCTCCCAGTCATTTCTGTAGTGACTTTCCCAGGCAAGTTCATCTTGATAAAATATATAGGCCTACTTCCTCAAAGCGAGACAGCTGCTGATTTATTGTGGTTAAATAAAGCAAACTGGCAAAAGAACAAATACATATTTGACCATTTTAAAGTACATTGGTTCATAACAAGAATAATATTTAGTGTCGCAATGTGAAATTCTGTTTCCTTTATGTGCCTTTAAAAGTACAAAAGTAAATTGAATAATTCTGTTTTCAAAAGATATAATTTATTACCTTCATCCTCATTTTATTTTAATTTGGGGCAGACGATCCACATGAATGAATCTCACATGCACTCTTGGTATTTGCTTATCTGCTTGAATCTTGCATGGAACACATGCTTTTTTAATTCATATTTTTTCCAATTGTTCCCCGTTTTTCTCCCAAATTGGTGCCCAGTTATACCTGCTATTATTCCAACGTTTCCCCCCACAAGGCCAAGCTGCTAACCCATTTATGATACCGGTAGTGGCAGGACTAACGAACCTCCTCCTCAGAGACGGAACTCGCTAATTGCCGACCGTGATTCCAGCCAGAGAGAAGCTTTTCTGCAGCGAGCTCATGTTGGCTTCCCTCCCCCTCCCTGTGGCGGGCAGCCATCCCCTAGCGGCACTCCCGGCCAGAGCCGGACTGGCGCAGCCGGGAATCGAACCTCGGCCACAGTGGGCAACTTGCATTCCGGTCAGACGCTCTTACCGTTACGCCACCCGGGAGGCCCCTCACATATGCTTTTTAACCAGGGGTACTTGCATTACCCCTGTATAGCAACAGCATGATACACGGTGAAAACAATGCAATGGTCACCTGGGATAAAAGGTTGTGTGCTGAGAAGATAATGCAGAGCCTAAGAGTCTGGCTGAGGCAGGCTGAGGCCAGTGCTCCTTGTGAGCATGTGTATGTCTGGTGAGGTCGGCCCACAAGAACAGCGATTTGTATCTGTTTCGGATACAGCCAGCTCCTTCTCCCAGTCTCCAGATGGCGTTTGTGGTTCCCCATATGTGGCAGTAAAGGAGGGTGTAGCGATGGAGAAATGTTACAGCGATGGCTTGCATCCTCTGCCGACTTCTCGGCATGCCGATGGGCCAACACTCCCCAAAGGGACAGCTTTAAGGGCCGCCACACTTAAAAGCTTCACAACACCAACACCCTCACATATGATTTTTATTTTATTTTACGCGTTACTTTTGGGTTTTATTAGCCCTTAGTTTCAAAGCCCCGCCACTGGACGCCTGCCCTCGTTGGCTGATGCTCTTGTAATCAACGGCGCGTGCCAAATGGTTTGTTGCTAAACAAAAAGACGCAGGCCTGTCCTGGACTGTGTTTTCCGAGACACAGTGTGGATCGTCCCGGCGGACACGCAGTCTTAATGTTTGTTAACGGGTTTCCAGCGAGCCCCTCCTGCTGTGTTTACGGCGGAGTCTGAGCTGGCTGAGGCTCCTGTCTCGCTTTCAGGAAACTTGAGACGGGGAAAAGCACATTGTGGGGTCTGGGTCGAAGGTTAAAAGCGACATGTCCACAGGCTGAATGGCGGCCAGGAGTGGAAGTGATACCGTGACATGTAAACCCAAATGGCACAAATGGAGGCTTCCTCAAGTCTCGTTTATAAGACATTTTGAATCCTTCTGAACTGACTCCGTTACCAATATGTGAAACTACAAATATTTCTTTCAGTCAAGAAGCACAGTCTTTGAGTCATGCACGTAACACTTGAAGAAACCATGGTCAGCACTGATTTGAGGGGGAGGAGGAGGGGGCAACAAGAACCCAAGAATGAAAGGGGTACAGGGTACAGAACAGCATGTGGACTAACCAAATATTTACAGGAGCTGTCTGAGGTGATGAAATAATTTCTGGAAAGTGAGGCTCATTTTGTGCCTGCTCGTTGTTGGGTGTTCTGATTTTCATCTGCACTGTGAGTCTCGGTACACTTATAGAATCCAACCTTAGAATTGAATTATTAATTTGTAAATCCTGGTAAATTTTGGTTGACAAAAGACCATTTGGTTGAATAGCCATGTTCGAGTGGGCTGTTGCATGTTTGAATTGGCTTGATTTGTATATTTCAAAACAGGGAAGGACAGACTAAAACAGGCTGATGAATAATTGAATTTTAGAGTGGATCTGAAGAGAGACTCTCTTCTCCCAGAGATTTATACTTAAAATGATATACATTTGACCCCATCTGCTTAATTTACCAACTCTTCTGGGACATGGAAAAGTCATGTGCACCAAGACATCTGTTGTAAAGAAAGAAGAAAAAAAACTGACTTGAATTATAGCGAAATGCTATTCACATCATTGCCGGGACCACAGAAAATCCTTCCAAGAAATGTATTTATATGCTACAGTCCCCCTTTTGATCAAGCATTTGAAATCATTTAAAGTTTTTAATATGACAAAAACTAAATGTGGGAAACAGGGCCGCGTTCAGGGTTTCGCTTCCTCCTATAGGAGAATTAGACGTTTTGTGTTGCCTCAGCTGTTATCTGACCTAGGAAGGTTCGTGGCTCATGGCTATCTGTGTGACTTAGAATCTGATATAAAAACCCTGAGGTCGATCGTGTCAATGCTCCAAAGACGGCGTCCATCCGTGGGTTTTGAGTATTAGGTAACTTGCGCTTTTGTTGTTGGACCATGTTCCAAGCCTGAGGGCGTTACCTCTGGCCATCGTTTCCCTCAGAAACAAACCCGTAATCCGTCAAGTATTGACGTCGCGTGTGTTATTTGATTTCTTCGTTCCACCTGGCTAGGTAGGCCAAAAATCCAGGCGCATTTCTTTTCCAGCTGTAATGACATTCTGCTCTGCGTTAGCCTCAGAGCTCTGACAACTGTAGCAGACGCCAGTGGACTGTGATGAAGTGCCACCAATTAAAAGCAATTAAACTGTAATATGCCGCAATTGTGATTACCATATTAATTTGTCAGAGGTCTAATTTAGTAGAAATACAGAGTGCTGCTTTGTTCTCAGCTGAGCGGTGCGCAGATGTGTTTGTTCTTGGGAAAAGTGCTGAGCAAAGCTTGGTGACTTGTAGAGAAAGGGAAAATGAACCAGGCCTTATTGTAATTATTTCCTTCAGCCACGGGTGAGAAATAAATCCGAAAACATAATCATTGGCATTAGGAGCAAAACCATCTTTGGGAATAGATTTTAAAAGGCCTAACTTGGAACATCGTACTCTCTTTACACTGTGCAGAGATTACGCACACAAAACCGAAACCCGGTGCAAGGAGAGTTCATAGCGTTGTTAAAACCGGCTTTTGACAAAAGTTTAAACTTTTTTAACAAGATAAAGGGGAGTCACGGAGGTGGGCTGGACACCGCTATGACACAGTAATTATGAAAGCTGCTCATTTTGATTCCATTTAACGGTAATCCTCCGGAGAGATTCAGGAGTAGCGGAGCAGGATAAAGGCTTTAATCTCTGCCATGTGCACGGCTAATGCCTGGAAAAACTTCGGCTGTTTTCCGACCCGTTTAATTAGCATGTGTGAAGGACGTGGCGCGAGAGAGAGACGGAGCACTTTGCTTGAAAACTGGACTTTGCCAAAAGGCTCGGGTGGGTGGACTCTCTGCATTTCCAATGACCTCATTAATTCAAGGGATCAGCAGTGCCTTTTGACAGTTAGGCTCTGCCCCTCCCCTGTGGCACTCTGTCAAACAATGGCCGAGCACGCAACGTTAAACCAGTTGCCGTACTGCGAAACCGGAGGTGTCATACTGGCTATCGAAAGATCTAAGGGATAAACATAACCTCGTATTGGTTGCGTCGCTCCACGAAACCCGCACGCAAAGTGTGCAAAGGCTTCGACAGATTGCATTGCACGGCGCGAGGGCTGCCAAACTAATGCTAAACACTTCAGTCTGTAAATACTTTAAGCTCCACTTCAATTATGAAAATGTATGAAAATATGACACCAGGGAAACGACGTTGCTTTTCAGGAACAAAAACAAATGCACACAGAACGCCTTAAAGAGTGAGGCAGGAGTAACTCCATTTCAGCTCTCCTATAAATGGGGGAGTAAAAAACATCTGTGCTGTGGTACATTTCCATGGATTTCTTCGTTTCCCTCCCTGCACCACAGAGATTATTAGGGAAGGTTCAATGGGGCATGGGAAGGATTTGGTTGCGCTGTGGTTGGCTTGCTGATGGCCGCTGTAGCCTGATCAGGCTTAATGAGGATAATTAGGCACTGGATATCAGATTTAGGGGCTATCTGTTTCCAGGGCTCTTTTGTAATCGGGGCATTAATTGGGGCAAAATTCCTTCACAAAGTGACAAGTGCCTCTAGTTCACAGCGGGGTCAGCGATCTGGGCCTGGATCTGTTGGAAGGGATCAGGAGTAAACGCACCGACACATTTTCTTTTTTTCCCCCCCATCGAATTAAGTCTCCGTGGGTCCCGGCCTCTCATTACGGGACAGGGGTCTACTTCGCCGCAGAGGTTTTAGGCTCCGAGGGTCGACTCTCACACCTTCCAGCGAGGGAGAGGGGATGGGAACCGGGAGATTAGGAGGTTAAATAGAGTTTAGTGAAAGATTAGGCAGATTAAGACGAATCGGAGGGAGAGGGTGAAGGGTAAGGCTTGGACAGAGATGAAAGAGGGAGCAGGAGAGATCAGGTGGGCGGGGGAAATGCTGGACCACATATCGAGAGATTATTAAGTGTCAATACCTTAAGACTTAAGATATTAAGCGTGAAGACATTGACCTATGAACATGAAGAAGAAGATAAAGTGCAATGCCTCTCCAGTCGATGATTTTCAGCCCCAACCCCTGTCTCATTTTGGCTGCAAAAGTGCATTAACCTCTCTTCCCAGTTGACACTAGCTGGTGAGAAAGGATGTTTTCAGACGTTAAAAGTTTGGGTCAGATTAACTCCTGGAAGGGGACGGCGCAGACGGAACGAAATTGGGACACTCTAAAAGAGGGGGGGATGGGGACAGAAGGGCTGGTTTTCCAAGGAAAGGACCTTATCTAGATCCCTGTCCACCCCTCCTCGGTGCTGTCAGGAGTACTCAACGGGAGAGCCTCACGTCATTAAGATTAGAACAAGCCCCGAGAGAGTGAAGCTGATACTGGATGCCCCCGCTCTCCCTCTTTCTCCCTCTCCCTTTCCCCCAGTCTAATCTTTCCACGGTCCTTTTGTGGACCTGTCCACATGAGCCTGGCCACTGATACCCCTTTGCAATCAGACCCCCCCTTTGCTGTTTTGCCTGACAAACAGCGGCCTTTGCCTCCATAGGATTATGTGACTTAATTGTGTTCTAATCTGAGAGCCCCCCAGGGGAACCATACCTCACTGACTGACAGACTTGCACTGTCAACGTGGAGCCAAACAAAAGCCAAACTATAAGCTGGAGTCTACTGTTTGTAGCGTATATATACTGCGCTGAAATCGTTTCTCATGTTATACATTCTTAATTAAGTCGAATTCAAGGTTCATCCAAGTACAGGAACGATAAAATCACAGCAAACGTGACCTGTAACAATTTACGTGCATTACATTTGTCCTCAATTAGGAAAAGCAGTTTTGATCAAATAATTGGAGGTTTTCTTCTTTTTTTTGTTGACTTTAAGAGCATGCAACATAACGTTTAGGAGTAGAAAAAATACTCTCTAGAATAGTGCTCCCATTTCAGATAAAGAAGTACAACATCAGGAAATGATAAAATTGCAAATCAGTTGACTATTTATTTACATGCCTGCAGTCAATATTATAATGGTTCAGGAAAAACAATTTGAAGGCTTGTGCCCTTTGGCACCGTATAAAAAAAAAAAAAAAAAAAAAAAGGTTAAAAAAAATCAAAGGTAATTGAAACTGCATAGTTATTATGATTAAATTGCCTTATTTCAGACATGAGTGAAGATGGACTGTGTTGTGGAGTAGGGGGGTGCAGCCACAGTGATCTGATACAAAATGGAAATGCCTTGGGAGAAATGTTATTTGTTTTTGTTTTTATTTGTCATGAAATTCCTGCTAAATCAAAGCAAGTGACTTCATTCTTAAGCATTTGGAGCGGTTCCTGCCATTTTGAATCTCATAAATTTTTATTGGGCCAACCGTAATTCATGCAGTTCTACATAAAATCACCCATATATTGCACAACTAACACCAGCATTTCACTATTGAATGTTGTTTCAGGCTTTTCACAGTAGGAGGAGGGTCTTCCCTATTTAATTGTTAATAACCGTCTGTATGGGAGTTGTATTGATCATGGCTTCAAGAGAACAAGTAGTCAGAGGCTTTTGTAGGCTTTCTTTTCAATTTTGTTTCTTTTCAAATGTATTTCTCCTGTATTTGGTGGCGCAGCTGGGCAATCGAACCCCCGGCTGCAGTGGCTAACCTGCACTCCGGTTGAATGCCTTTACCGTTACGCCGCCCGGGGGCCCCTGCCGTTTGTTGGCTTTGCATGCTCCCTGAACTGATGTCCCTCTTATGTAAACCTCTCCAGCCCACTTGGAAGCATTCTGGAGGATCCATTCAGTTTGTATTCGCCCTCCGGGTCTCGCAGGCTGCTCCATGTTTGTGGCCCTATCTGCTTACCAGAACAATCTGGCAGGGGAGCTCGTCTGCATTGCTCAGCAGGGGGAACCAACTAAATCCGCCAGTATTCGCTTACCCCTTTGTAAATTGTTCAGCATTCTTTGGCCATACAGGGCCTTTGGGTACTCCACCCACTGTTTTAATTCTTAATGGACAGTTTATGTATTCATGTATGCCAGCGTTCATGCCTGTAGAATGCAGATGCTTTTTCTGGTACATTTTGCATCAGCCCTGTTGGGGAAAGTGTTACAGGTATGGTACGCAGCTGCCAACAACGATGTCTATCGCTGTATTACTGCACTGATCTCTTGCGCGAACTATGATTGTTCCTACCATGTATTAATGCACATCTTTAAGTCGCTCTGGATAAGAGCGTCTGCTAAATGCTTAAAATGTAAATGTAAATGTAAAATGGAAAGCAGCCCAGGGCTGGTAGACACAGAGCTCTCGTGACGTCTTGTTTGTGATCCGTCCACTAACGTGCCTTCTCTGTCACTCTGTCTCAGCCATCAAAACCAAGATCAAGGAGGTGAGGAAGGAGAACTCGGACCGCAAAGTCGTCCTGCAGAAGAAGAAGAAGACCCTGAAGCTGGGGAACCTGAAGAAGAGGGACCTGAAGAAGCTGGTCCTTTACCTGAAGAACGGAGCCGACTGCCCCTGCCAGCAGCTCGACAACCTGGGGAACGCCTACCTGATCATGGGCCGCAAGGTGGACAAGCAGTACCTGCTGACTGGCATCCACAAGTGGGACAAGTCCAGCAAGGAGTTCAAAAAGGCCATGAAGAAACTAAGAAGCCACAAGTGCCCAGCTTTCGAGACTGTCTTTAAATAATGAGCTCTTCTTGCATCTCAAGACACACAAGAACTTGCACAACCAAACAACCCAAAACTGTCCTTTATTGTCATTTTTTTATATATAAAAATATATATATACAGATTTACCCTTGTAGTGAATGGCCCTAATTGTCTTGTTATTTTAATGATGTCCTTTGCCTTTTGATTGACGGTATCTCTCTGTTTTTGACGTATGCTTGTATGTGACGGTGTTTGTTTTGAAGCGCCCGGGTCTGTCAAAAAAAAGTTGGTTGAAACGGAAACATTATATAAAAAGCAAACCTGTCCAGTCTCTCTGTGTGTTGTGTGTAGCAAGGTTTCAGTTATACAATGATCAAACCATAGAACACCAATGGCAACTTCATTTGATTAATAGATTACTTCTTTCTTTGGTCGTATATCTGTGATATTAGAAGTTATGGTTTCCTCAACCTATTGAACACCTACCTGTGCTCAAAAAAGACATTCTATCACACAAAGATGAATCAGTTTTCTATTTATGATCGCTCTTTTGTGGCACCATAATACTGAACACCTGTCCTTTTACTTACAACTTGATGAAATTTCAAAACCATTTGATTCCGTGATTTTGTATCACCTGATTTTGTACACCCACAGTAAAAATACTAATGGAATAATTGTATCAAAATCGTACGTATGGTACAACACTGGCACCTCCAATTGTTAGTAACATTTTTAGCTTTAAAAGCCATGCTACGAAGAGAGGTACAGAAAAGTGGTCATTTATAAACTTACTTTCACATGATTTTTAGAAGTTATTGCTGCACTATATCATTTTTAGAGTTTTGTTCATCTAGGTTAAAGCAGACGTTTCACTTTTTAATTTCTTTTTAAATTTTTATTTCGGCCTGTTCATTTGAATGTTTATTTTAAATTGCTTTGCAATACTGTGAAACACTCTTAAACCTGTTTGCTCCTTCAAAACGCATCCTGTGCCTAATTGTTTACTTAAAACATTTCCCATCAGTAAAAATAAATATTAGAAATGTCCTGTTCTGATACAACTATTACTTTGGGGAAAATACTTCTTTTTGTACATAAAATATTGTCTGTAACAATCCTTATATATATATTGAATAGGCAAAGTCAACCAAAAACGGTTTCTGCTATGCATTCGATTCATTCAGAAACTGATGGACAGAGCTTTCAAATACTCAATCAAAGATCAGTTTGGTAGTCTGTAGTATTGTTCCAACAAACACTAGAAGTACAATAGCGGGAATGTGGCTCAGTGTTGGACAGAGACAGATGCATCATTTACCTATTACTGCTACTACACATCTGGGCCCAGTTACACCAGCTGTATCTAGGTTGTCTGTAATTTCTCTGGTTATTTACGTAAAGGCCAATTCACACACTGAAATTTGCTCGACTGCAGGTACTTACTCATGGCTGGGGCGACCAAACCCTGGTCCCTTAAATCCTGGTTTTTCACATCCCAGAATATCTTTGTTACATCACACCACATGTCACATTGAATGAATTCACTCTGTAACTGCCTACTGTATGTTACTGATTAAGTTCTCCAAGAGCTTTAGGTGTAGTGAAGGTTTAAGATCAAAAGCTTCAGTCCTGACAGCTGAAGTAGGTAGCTGCACGACTTCCCATCTTCTGTATTATAGTTGCTATTACTTTGTCATTTGAGTATTGAAGTGATTATGGTATATTGGTATATAAGATGTACAATGTGCCAAACACCTACATTGTATTTTGTTTTATGACATTAACACTGATCTCCGTCTAGAATGGAGTGGAATTAATGGCATTTCAATTTATTTATGTGTATCACTGTACTTGTCCAACGTTTTCTTGACTTCAGTGTAGTATCAAATATATAGGCAGTGCTAATGTGTCAAGGTTCACTGAATTTATCTGAACTGCGTGATACCCCCTTCCATCATATGACTAAACATTGGTTTAGAAATAATGTGTAATGTTTTGTTTATAATTATATTGGCTTATCAAAGCACTATCAGGTTAAGTTGACAGTGAATTTGAACATTTTTGCCAGCTGTTATGTACATAAAATTTAACATGAATATAAAAGAAAAGAAAAAACAAAAGTCTGGAATTTTTATTTCACCCTACCATAATTTCAAACTGTTGACTGAGATGCGTAGATATCATATTGATGTCAGCCAATCTGTCAGTTAAGCAATCCACATTAAATTGTTATGTTTTTATTAGACCTAACGTTCAACCTTTAAAAAAAGAACGATGGAAAAATTGCATTCATAATGACTGTGTCAACTTTAGTTGACTTGCCACAAAACATTTCCACATTTATGTGTAAACATGAGTACCTATACCTGCCGTGACCGGAGCTGGAAAAACTGCTTTGTTAAAACACATTTAAGAAATGTGCTTGGCATTTTTTAGTTTTTTTTGCTATTCAAATTAATTCAAGTATTCTCAGATGGAGTATGATACAACTATGAAGTTATTCTATTAACCCAAGTTATTCTAATTTTTTTACTTGTAATTAATGTTCAGAACTTTTGAGAAATATTTTTTCACTTGGAAGTTGTAGGGTAAAATGTGGAAGTAAAGGTGGAAAAAGTAAAAAGATTGAATATGTTTTAATTTCAGGCTGTAAGGCAAAGAAAGGTGAAATGTTTTGAGATGGGGTGCAGACTTTAAACGGGCACTGTATACAGATATCCAGCCTTGCATGAGGGAAGGTTGCTGACAGTGACTGTCGCTTCACTTGGATGTTTCTATTTGGCCCACAGGCAAGACTGCCCCTAGCTGGCCTATCAGCACGACATCCAGCAGCAAGCTTGTTGTCCCAGGAGGTTTCTCATCTGAGTACTAAGCAAGCCATGGCCCACTTAGCTTCAGCTCTTTGGTCACCTCAGGGGCGGTGCACTTTACAAGCCTCCAGCGTACCTGCTGAGAGTGGTGTTGATGTCCCCCCCTCATTTAGCGCTGACCCTTTGCTGCTCAAATCACCTGTAGAGATCACCTGACCTCACGATCGACTATTTGTTTCTGTGTTCTTGGGGCTGTGTCCAAAGTAAGTGCACTCTTAAATGACTTTTTTATGACTTTTCAGAAAAAATATGTATGATTGGCTTAATCTTAGCAGATCAATAGTACTGAAAACATCTCAGACTTTAGATGCTTTTGATGTCTGAATACCAGTTAGTTTTTCCCTCAGCATCTCGGCAACCAAATATTTTAAAGCATGTAACAAACCTCTTAGTATTTCTAAACCGGTCGAGATTGAGAGATTCATGGCCTACATTTGATCATGTTAAATGTACACCATTCAAACAACGTAATTGAGTTATTGGCAATAGAAGAACTTTCAATATCAAATGCATAATAATATTTTATAGACATTTTAAATCCTTTATTCAGTCTATTCTTATTCCACTGTATTTTTTACCCCTATTTTTCCTCCCAATTTGGAATGCCCTATTGTGTTCATGTGTCCGTCCCTATCGCTGCAACCCCCCCTGTCAATTAGGGAGAGTGCAGACAAGCATGCGCTCTCCTCCAAAACATGTCTCTTCACTCCACAGTCCACTTATGCAGGAAGACTGTGGGCACCCCACTGACCAGAGGGTGGCGCCGGTGTGCAATGACACTGATTTTGTTGCCTGTTACACTCTGCCCTGTGGGGCTGCTGGCCACAGACGGCACTGGCACCATTCCAGTTTGATTCAGACCGTGGGCCCCATCCACATACTAGACCAGTGCTTTAACAAGATGAGTCACCCAGCAGCTCTTCTTATGTTTTTCTAAATACACCCCGAAACGCATGGTAAACTTTTACATTCTATAACCCTGGTTATCATATCAATACAGTAACTAGCTTTTAGGAATTTAAGATAAGGTTTTTTTTTCGAATTCATGTTGCCTTCTGCAATGGGGCTAACTAGTAGACATGCAAGGTTGCTAGCTAATGTTCTGTGAAGAAACTTTGAAAAGCAATCTTTAATCTTATTCAAGTTACAATCTGCATGAGAGGATATTCTGTATAATAATCTGACCATACTGACCAGGCCAAAAAAATACACATTACTCATTTGTATGCTGACCCTCATAAAAAAATACAGTAATTCCATGATCGTATAGTTTTTGAATGGAAGATCTTTGACCTCTTAAGTTAATTCAGTGTTGAAGTTTAACAGATCGTGTATATGAACAACATTGGTCATTTGTATCTTATTTAACTAAATTATTGGAATTCTTATGCATTACATAAATATACGTTTTAAAGCATTTTGTGAATGACCTCCAGCGATAACCTACCTTGGATAACAGGGGGGGAAAAAATAAAATAATAATAATAATAATTTTTTCCCTTGTGAAATTTCTGCTGGGCATTGGGATTATGAAGGAAACTATGATAACACAGACCATCCCTTAATATGGTAAAGCTTCACCCTGACTCTGCTTTTTTGGGAGGGGTTTTGAAGATAACTGTAGTGCTGATCAGAAAGCTGAATCCACATCTGAAATGTATTTTGTGATACCCAGCCTATTACTGAAAACAGATGAGTGGAGACCAGGTCTGCTCAATATTCCTGGATTATTTACAAGACCTTTTTATTGAAACGCACACCAAAACGGTCTATTAAGCTCTGCTAATTGTTAACAAAAACTCCTCAAACTGTTTAGAGGAAGTGCTGCATCAACGCCGTGTAATGCCTTGGTTTTTATTGATATTTGGCCTGTTGAGTGGTTGTAATGCTTCTTCTGAGGACAGTTTAATAACGCTCAAAAAAGACTAAGCGATTGCACAACTCAACCTGTAATTGAGTACTATTTATTTGTGTCGATATGCCAGGCTGGTAATTAAGCTATCCAAATTGAAAGCATTTATATTTATATATATATATATATATAGGGGGCAAACAGAATAATGTAAACACCAAATTAAAAAAGACTCATTTTGTAGTAACTAAATCGCAAATGTACACATGTCAATGCTAATTACCAATACGTTTCTAATATAAAATACATTTTAAAACCAAGACTTTAATTTGTGAGTGTCTGCAGTGACATGAGAGATCAAACAGATCTTTAACCCTTTGATACATAAACCCTCCACACCCCCTCTAATGCATAACATGGGTCAAAAATGACCCATCATCAATAAAGACATACTATAAAAATAATTTTATAATAATTTTGTTAAAATAATGATTTTAGCAGTGATTTGGTCTACACAAGAATCCATTGATATTTGAAATACGTTTTTTTTGTCACTTTTCAGCACATATACACATATCTGATAACTGTCAATTTTCAGATTGAAAGTCTTCCCATTGTCTCTGTAATATGCTTTGGGGGGTAAAATCTGGGACGACTGGGACCAGCCATGCCAGCCCTCTGGATGAAGAACATCAAAAGCACAAAGATCAAAAGGTTCCTTATCAAAAACATGTTACCTGGATTGCTGAGTGATCAAATACATTTACTCCAAAGATACAGCAAATAAACACTCAAGTGTGCATAAACGTCCATAGGAAATGAATGCGGGTCATTTTTGACCCATGTTATGCATTAGAGGGGTAGTAATACAAAAACCATTTTTATTCAAAAAGTAAGAAAGGAAATATCAAAATAAAGATTTGTGATTATCAAAAACAAGTTAATTGAGGAATACCTGGATTGCTGAATGATGAAATTCATTTTTTGCAAAGATATAGAAAATAAACTCTCCACCAGGTCATTTTTGCCCCATGTTATGCATCAAAGGGTTAAAAAGGTAAAGTAGCTGTTGCCCGAATAGCAGGAGTGTCAGTCACAGAAATAGCAGAATTATTTAATGTGTCAAGGGTAGGGCTGGTGGCCAATGCGGTCGCACACCGACGACCGCTGCTGGTCAATCTGGCACCCACAGTCTGCCGGGAAAAACCGTGCATGACGTGTCATTCTCTAACTCACATCTGTGCAAGCTTGACTTGTAGACTCTGGTGTGAAAAGAAGAGGCAGCTGACATCACATGTTTTCGAGGAGAGCGCATTCTCGTCTACGCTCTCTCGAATTGACAGCGGAGCTCACGGCGATATTTATGGTAGGGCTGCCATTCGGAACCAGATTGTAACCAAGGACAATGTGCAACAATGCATAACCTGGCGTAATGAGCACAAAATCTGGCCCTCTGAGTAGGGGAAGAAAGTAATATGGTCTGCTGAGTCATCTTTTAATCCCTTTCCTACATCTGGACGGATTTATGTTTGAGGAAGCCAAAGGAAGCCATAAACCCACATTGCCTGTTCCAAACTGTTAAACATTGTGGTGGATCTGTTATGGTACGGGCAGCCATCTTGTGGGGGTCATAGGGTCTGATTATTACTCTGCATGGTAGAATTACGCCCAAGGAATACAAAGCCATTTTAGGCGACCAGGTGTACCCTATGGTGCGAACATTGTTACCTCAAGATGTTCCCATATTCCAAGAGGATAACGCCCCCCATACACACTTCTAAATGGATTCATTAGTGGTTTCATGAACACCAGGATGAAGTCAAAAGCCTTCCATGGCCTTCCCAATCATAAGATCTAAACATCAGTGAACCTTTGTGGGACGTTCTAGAACATAGAGTACAGAATAGATTTCCTTAATCTCTCAACGAATTAGAGGCTTTCCTTCTTGAAGAATGGTCCAATATCCCACTAGAAACAGTTCATAACTTCCACAGCTTTCCAAGAAGGATTGCAGCTGTTCTGAAGGCAGACGGTGGCCCAACTCCTTATAAATTCATAAATATTCATATTTTGTTTAGTGGTGTATCCATTATTTTATCTACCCCCTGTATATAGGAATTGTCACAGAGTGCACACAATTCTTTACATGAAAGCAATGCAGAAGTACACACACGTGGAATGGAGAAAGAACAATGGTTCAATGGTCAAACAGATTACACGTGCTGGTGTGAGCTCAAATCTAGCGGTGTAGCACCTCGGAAATAAAACCTAGCATGTCCATTTTAAAGTGAGACCATAGGCTGTTTGCTGCACAATTGTAGACTGTTCCACATTTTCTGGGTTCTTTAACAGAAGGTTCTGCCACCTATTTTGCTCTTTGTAATGTTTTGAATGTTTTGAGGTTGCCAGCTCCTTGTAGATGGAGGGAGAGGGGTTGTATCAGATGGAGATGCCTTTTAGGTATGCATGGCCAAGCTAGTTTAATTGTTGTAAGATAAAAGCAGTACTTACGGGTCTAAGCAATTTTCCCTGAACGGGGGTGACAAAATCATAACCCGAGGCAAGATCAGACAGAAAAATGTAGTCGCTGTTAACCCTTCACTCAATTTCAGAGAACACACTTGGGTTACGTTCTATATCATAGCTAATGCCTCCTCTTTCTTCCTCCCTCAACAAATCGCATAGTTAAAAACACCCACTAACCTTTTCTTTCCCAATGTTACAGGTATGATATGCAGACGCCTGCAATGATGTCTATTGCCGTTTTACTGCACTGATCTTGTGCGCTAACTTTGATTGTTCTTACCTTGTACTAATGCACATCTTGTAAGTCGCTCTGGATAAGAGCGTCTGCTAAATGCTTAAAATGTAAATGTAGTTTATATGATGAATAAGTGAATAAATCTGTCTAAAAACCTGGACTGTACTTACTGTACTGAGCCATAAGGCTACTACACTGCCACTACAGGCGGAAGCGTTAGCATAATGGTTAGGGAGCTGGGCTTGTAACTCGGAGGTTGCTGCTTCAATTCCCAGATGGAGCACTGCCGTTGTACCCTTGAGCAAGGTACTTAACCTGAATTGCTTCAGTAAAAATATCCAGCTGTATAAATGGATTGTATGTAAAGAAATGTAAACTGTGTAAGTCGCTCTGGATAAGAGCGTCTGCTAAATGTAAATGAGCCTGTACTGCACATTGGTGAGGAGGTTCTGTGCTCATTTTAGTTAGCTTGGCTAAATTTATCTTATAGTCATCAGTTTTTTTAATGTGATCGTTTCATGGGCATTGTTGTTGGTAGAAAGTTACATGGGGGAGAAAAACAACTTCATTAGAGAAATTATTCAAATGATCTATCCCGGGGGTATTTAAATCCAGGCCTCGAGGTCCGCAGTGTCTGCAGGTATTTGCTCCAACCACGCACTACACCACTTTATTTTGAATAATTTGTTTACCTCATTGGTCCAGGAAGCGAGCTAATTAGTGAAATCAGGTGGTGTAGTGCGTGGTTGGAGCAAATACCTGCAGACACTGCGGACCTCAAGGCCTGGATTTGAATATGCCAGATTTATCAGATGAAGCTGAAATTTCACCACCTGAAAGGAGGTGGTGTGACTCTAATTCTAAATATATTCCTGGTGCTTGTCATACGCTCTGTTTGAATTAATATTTTACCCATAATTTGACATAAATGTTCTACAAATAGTCCATCTACAATGTCCACCAAGAACAACACTCTTGCGGTGTCATGCTATGTCAGGGGTTGGCAAAGAGGGCCGTATCTGTTTCTGGATTTCATGCAAACTTCTGTTCTTAATTATTTAATTAGCCCAATCATTTACATGATCTGACATTTTAGCTGTTTTCTGTTAAGCTCATGAATGACATCTGAAGACTGTTCTTGTGCCCCTGTATGACACGTTTACTGTAATCGAATCTGAGAGTGAACCTGCATTAATGCGTACAACTAATTACCTAATTGAGCCAGGGTAATTGGTAGAAACAAAAACTTGCACACACACCGGCCCTCCAGGACTGGAATTTCCCACCCCTGCTATATATAAAGAAAAACAATAAACACAAAAACATTATGTAGAGGCACAGGTATATTGAAAAATGCTGTCCCTGTTCTTCAGGGTAGTATTGGACTACGGTATCTATTCGAGCATAACCAAAAGCAATTGTCCTTAATATTGTGTAACATGTTTTATCAAATATTCACACAATGTGGACTTTGACAGTCGCTGAAATCAACAGAGAAGTACATTTGTTACAGAACAGTAAGAGCAATGCTTCCAGACTAAATCAAAGCCTAAATGTTCACTGTCAGCTTAAACTATTCACGGATATTACATATAGCCACATCGCTTAGAAGAATGGACTTCTTTTTGCTTATAAAGAATCTAAATGGATACAATTTATTGAGGCTTTGAAAAGTCTACATCTCATGCAATGTGGCTAATACATATTTGGTTTGCCAAAGTTGTAAGCAGTGCTTGCTAATTAGAACAGTGGCAAATTCATAAATCTAACTGATGTATCGCCCGATTTATGACTCATAAGCAGCATTTCCTTAGACTTGAAAATTTGAACTTAATATAATTAGCTAATTTCTTGGAAAGCTTCATGCATTCAATTACAAGCATTCTTAGCTGTACAGAGAAAGAAGCAACCACTACCTGGCACCAATATCTATAGAGGATTAGCCTTTGGCAACCATAACAGAAATGCTAATCAGGAAAATGCTACAAACAATAAATAATAAAGGGTTGTCGTTTCTGGATGTTAATTATATGGTGCTTTTAGGAATCTCAATTGGTCACAATGATTTATTACCAGCAGAGGGTCAATTAATGGCGTGTATCTGCATATGCTTTGATCAAAACATGAAACTAACAGCCTGTGAAAGCCGTCGTGAACGCTTAAAGTGGTGGAGCCTGATTGGGCAATTATCTGTGCTGTTTGCAGAACATGGTCCATAAACCCTGAACAGAAGATATGAAAACAGAGCACATGGAAGATCCAGCCTTGCCAAAACATGTAGAATTTAAAGCATGGTTACCAGTGACAATCATGTCCCTCAGGAGCAATGGTAGATCTCAGAGTCTGCGTTTCCAGGGGAAAAGATGTTGGTGGAAGGCCCTTCATCCACCCTTGTTCTAACTGCCACGTATGCCTTGTAGTCTAGATCAGTGGTTCTCAAACCTCTGCTCAGGGAGCCCTGCCCACTCCATGTATTTGTTAAATTCCACCACCAGCACACCTGATTCAACTAATCAACGCTCGTTAAGTAGTAATGAGCTGAATCAGGTGTGCTGGTGGTGGAATTGAACAAATACATGGACTGGCTGGGGGTCCCAGAGGAGAGGTTTCAGAACCACTGCTCTATATACATACAGTATATACACAGTATACTTGTGTTTAAGTCATTCTGCTACTCTGTCTTAAGAAAGGCCATTTGAGGCCGAAATGTTGACACCTTTTTTCCAAACATTTTGTTTGGTTTGGAGACCAAAATATGCTTGTTTTGCTTTCCAACTTTATTTATTTTGCATCTATGGTAAAAAATGTATCATTATCGTGCCTTCAGACTTGCAAATCCAATAATTGCGCAGCATTAGATGTTTAGTTTTTTAACATGACAGGCAGTGCACACGCTTCATTAACAAAGTGAGAAATGACAGTTTATATAAGGCTTATACCATAACATCTGCTGAGCAGGATCGTAGCTGTAGGTTGTCAATCATTCAATGCTCATACTTTTTTAATAAAATATTTTTTTAACAGCTCACAAATGTATAGCTAGTCTGGAAATCAGCAATTGTCTATTTGTTGTAAAATGAGCACTGTTAGTTTTAGGCTCATTGACTGATTGAGCAGGGTTAAAAAAGATTATTTGCAAGTGTTGCAACAAAACTGACATACACTCATGCACATTATAGAGTGTCAGAAGCTTCCAGAACACAGTGTATCTAATATGAATGGTTTATTTGATTGATTGATTTATTTTATTTGTAGGAAAGTATACAAGTTAAAACCTAAAGAGAAGAAACTCATAAATGATATGAAGAAAGCCAATATTTCACATGCTGAATAAATAATCAAAATTCACAGAGAAGCACTCATTTTGCTAAGCACATATGTTCTGGCATGAAACGCATTCCTGAAGCAGTGAATCACTAGTATATAAAATGATTGCATTAAAATTACATTTTTGAGTGAGATTTATTGATGATTTAAGATTGAAGTGACATTAGTGTGGAAATTACTCAATTTCATTCCTATGCCGTGACATAATTTATCGACAGCAATAAACAGTCTGAATAGTTGAGTCAAAGTGCTATGTTTATCATTGTGTCTAATGGCAGCAGCGGTTGTTGTGCTTTGTTATTCCTCAGATCTCAAATTAGGTTACCTAAAGTTTACGCCATTGAGGGGACGGACAAATTACTGGTTGATATACAGGTAGTGTTAAAAAAAAAAATGGAACCACCAATGTAAACTCACTTAATAGGGTTTGGGCCACCACGTATAAGAACATAAGAACATAAGAATACATTATATATGCCATTTAGCAGACGCTTTTATCCAAATACATAATGATGAGAACGGGCCGTTCGGCCCATCTAGGCTCATCATGTCCTAATCTAAAGAGTATCTAGTACTACATCTAGCCTGGACTTGAATAGCCCAAGTGTTTCTGCCTCTACTACCCGACCTGGCAAGCTGTTCCAGGCATTGACAACTCTCTCTGTGTAAAGAAAAACGTCCTAATATCTGTGCGGAATTTGCCTTGTCAGTACGGCCGAAATGCACAGTGTACCAGGACGAGTACAACACCGCTGTGTCACGAAGAAGTCATTCAACTCACGATTAGTCGAGAGATGTGGAAAATGCTGTCTCGGCCATTGTTCCAGAATATCCCATAAATGCTTGATTAGGTTCAGATCAGGTGATTGAGAAGGCCGAGACATACGGACAACGGCAGTGTGGCGCTCCTCAAACCATTGGGTGACTACTCGCGCTCTGTGGACGGGTGCATTGTCATCTTGAAAGACACCCCTCTCTGCAGGAAACAATGCTTTAAAACAGGGTGAAGATGATCGCTCAATGCCATTAAGTCATGATTGACACGAACATTGCCCTCTAAGGGTATGAGCAACCAAAACCATACTAGGAAAATGTATACATGCATACCATTATGTAACCGCCAGTGTAACCACCATTTCCTAATTTTGTAATTTTGATAATTAATCTATTGCTTTTGAATGTTGTTATTTTTACCTCCTGTAAAAGGAAGGAAAATTAAATTGCTTTGTGATTTACCTTTGTTGGCCCTGCGCAGCCTCTGTGGTTCTGAAAGAGAAACAGCAAAAAAAGATTGTTGAAGTTGTTGGTATAAGTTTGAATAAAGATGGCCGGTGGAGCAATACATTGTTCTTACCGTTGTCGTCGTCGTTCTTGTTATCATAAACAGTGACATGCGAAAGTTATCGTCTTTTACCGCCAAACCAGCGAAGTGGTTAATTGAAGAGATTTAAAGGTTAAAATATTAGCTAAGAATTAAGAAATCTAAATGAAGTGATTAGCCACTAAAACCAGAACTCTTCACTGTTGGAACACTGTTGTGCTTCATTCTTTTTTTTATTCACTACTTATAAATAGGTATACATGGAAAAGAAAAACAGACACACACAATCCCTATGATTTATATTCTGGGATCAGTGGTCTGTGCGCTTCACTCATTACTCACTCCCAGCGCAGGGCTGGGGGAAGCCGGGGTGCCTGTATTTCACATTTACGGTTTGGCATCGCTAGGTAGCACACGCTACGCAGCCTAGGTGACTTTTGAGGACTGCTGCCAATGGGACAGCGTGACTCTTTACCCAGAGTGTCGCTGTCGACGGCTGTGAGAGGCCTGTGGGCCACGTTATACAACGAGCACATAAAGAGCTCCCCGTCTCTGATGGATAGCGTGCGCACGGTTTATGAGAAGGAGTCGTCTCGACTGTTTATTTGTTTCGTGCGTATAGGCTGGAGTTCCTGGGGTTTGTTTTGGAAAATGGAATGGGGGAGTGAGATATATTTTCCCCTCTGCCTGCCTCACCATCTAGGGGAATTCATTGTAGTAGAGCGTGGGTCACCTGGTCAGGAGACTCTCTGTGGCAGCCTGGCTCTCTGTACTGTTCTCACATTGCTGTCAAGAACCCCCCTCCATTCCACCCACACAATGCCCAAATGTCAACCCTCGATACTACATTACATTGTATGATTGTGCACGTTTCTGTGTGTGTGTGTGTGTGTGTGTGTGTGCCTCTCTGGTCCAGAGCTACTGCTATAGCCCACAAGAGTCCTCTTTCCAATGGGAATCGATGGAGCAAATATGGGATCTATCGTGTGAAGGGAAGTTCTGTGAAACTTCATAATGTTTTTTGCAATTTGTGAACAGTTTCAAGCTTCGAGGTGAAAAAAACAAACAAACGCACAAATGTTTGAAGACACCGCATTTACGGCTAAAAGATTGAACCCTTTCCCCTCTTAGTCCTCCCAGGGACCTCGATATGAACAAGGATCTAAAATCAAAAGGGACGCATCCAGCAGAATACACTGACAGCATTAAAAGAGAAATGAAAAACTCTATGGCGCACGTGATTGACTGTGGCTGTGCAAAAGAAAGGAAGGGGACAGCGGGTTCATAATCATTTAACATTTTGACCGATTTCTGAAAAACACAGTCTGCTCTCTCTGGGGCTCTGTCCCTTATTGGCTTAAAGGATTGAATTCTCCTTACCTATCCGTGTAATTCATACCCCTGAGTGCAGTGGCTGGCATAATTGCTCTTCACTGGGCCCAGGCACAATGTGCTTTCTGTGCGGCGGAGACCGTACCTGTAAAGTCACTAGACTAAGCAAGGCCCCGTAAGAACATTAAATAGCTTGAGCGCAGCCCAACTTTGATTTACAGCGCAAAACATCGGCCCACTCAAAATGGCTTTCCATGCACTGCGTTAAATCATCTACAATGAAATATCCTTGTGCGCCCGTATAATTGTGTTTGACTCTGTCGGACAACCATAAGATTCAGTGTTCCCGTATCCTGTGTGTGTGCGTGCGTGCGTGTGAGTATTCGACAGCTGGAGTAAAGCTTTTGCCAGGACGATTAAAGCATATATGTTTTTTATTCATATTCCATATAAATACGATCACAAATCGAACAAAGAGGACGTACGTGTAGAAATCTGCCCGCTTTGTCCAGTGGAAACGACCCTTTTCTTGGGCAATGCCTCAGGAAAAGCCTTTCTTAAAACGGTTGTTGTTCAATTCAAGTCAGTGTGCTTGCAGAATAATGGTGCACTTTGATCTCGCTTCCCTTAGCGTATTGTAAATAATGCACTTTAACATGGCAGTGACACTTAATGGGGCATATCCAATCTGGGCACTCCTGCTAAATCTTTTTCACTCAGTCCATCCACTTCATATGTTCCCAGTTACCCTTGTTCTCACCTTGGCTGGGAAGGGCATTTTCTCAGAGGCGAAAAAGACCATATGGCTCTTCAGCAAACCCCTGAGAATGCATGTTGTGCTTTGCTTTGAGTGCCAGTAGGAGGTGAGAGCAAACAGACCTGGTTTTGCAGTCGCGCGGTCTGTCACCATGTCAGTGTTGTGCTCATGTCTGCCCAGGAAAGCATTCAGGCCAGACCCTCGAGGCAGAGTTCTCTAGCTGAGAAGATAGACAAGGCCTTTCTGGGTTTTAGCTGAGCTGTCAGCCTAATTTGATTATTTTTTGAAAGAATTTTTTTCAGATTTTCTCCCATTTTCTCCAAATTTAGTAACCAATTACACCCTCTCTTTTTCATGTCAATCCCCCCCTCATATTGTGAGTTCACTGCCATAGCCCAGTGACAGGCAGTGACCAAGGCAAAGTATCGTTTGAGTCGGGACTCGCCAGACCGTCGACCGTAACTCCAGTACTCCAGAGCCACTCCTATATGCAGCAAACTCATGTCGGTTTCCCTCCCCCCTCCCTGGGTCGGACAACCAATTGCCGCCCCCTAGTGGCACTCCCGGCCAGAGCCGACTCTGGCGCAGCCGGTGGAATCGAACCCCGGTCGCAGTGGCCAGCGTCGAACGTTGTAACCGCTAGACCACCCGGGAGGCCCTCGGTCACCTAATTTTATATGTTAAATTGTATTCATACCTCTGCAATGGTATCACACATAAGTCTAGTGGTTCAGGTGAAGCAGAGTGAATGAGACTGATGTGCTGGAGCATTAAGTTCCTGAATGTCATGTTTGTGACTAACATCTGTCCAACCATATTGGAAGCATAGGACTGTACTGACAGATAGCATTTTCTACTACAATGTGAATCTGATAAATATAAAAATGTGTACAAAATGTGTATTTGTGCTGTTTCAGGTAGGATTTACAGGGCTAATTCATCTCTCTGAATTGAAATCTCATAATTAAAGAGGTTGCCTCATGCCCCAGTTAGTTTTTAATACAATTGGATAACGGCAACTGAAAGTGAACAAACTTGTTTGTATGGACTGTTACTATAGCATCAAAACAACCTTGTTATACCCTCCCACAAAGGGACAGATGCAATATATTTGCTGTAAAAACAAAGCACTTTTCTCCAGGGCTTCATGAAGTATTCACTGTAAATCAACAGATTCAATCGCCCGGCCCCCCATGAAGGACAAGGGCTCCTGGCTACAGCAGCCGACTGAGGTTCTCTGGACTGCTTGCGGTTTGGAGAACGGTGCAAAGGAACATAACCGAGAATTGTTTAGTGTGGAAAGATACAGATCGCTTCTTGAGGAATTCTGGAATTTAACAATTAGAGCTCATCATTTGGGGAGCAGTGTGTGGCATTCTGGGTAAAGAACTGGACTCAAAGACACCATGGCTTCAGAGTCAAATGAAGGGTGGGCTCACTGCTGTTCTTGCCCAGCAGTACAGTACAGTATGTGAGCTGCTTTGGATAAGGGCAGCAGCAAACCAGATAAATAACGTAAAATAATGTATAATTGATGGTGTAGGTTTCTTGGTGTAACTCCCAGTCCACAGGGAGTGCTATGTGTGAATTTTGTACTCCCTATCAAATGAAATGGAACTGCTCCACCTCACTCGTCTTTTGTGTTGCTTTTAACTTCGTCCAAATGTTTGTCTTTTTACGAGTCCGCGTACGCACTGCAAGACGTTCGACGAATCTTTCGATTTCTTAGCATCTGCGTTTGAAGTCCCTCGGTGCTGGGTACTTGGCACCCGGCTTCGCCCCTGGGGGCAGTGCCAGTGAGACACAACTCTGTTCGCAGTTCACCTTCAAAGGCTCAATCCTTCTTCGGACTGCTATAAAAAAATGTCTCCCCGAGGATTCTCTGCATTTAACACTGCAGCTGGATTCTCATATTTTACAAGGTACCGTCAGCAGCCTTCAGCATACAGAGGGCATTTTGGGTGCCTGGAGCTCTGCTTCCCGCACCCCTGCTTCCACATTACTCGAGTTTTTAAACAAAGAGAAATTATCAGACAGCCTCCGACGTTTCCCTCAACCAGCTGAAACTAATCTTCCCAACAGGTATAAAATCACCTCGTGCCTTTCTAACATCGCCCCACCACCTCCCCATCTCATGTTTCTGTCCATTAGGGGCGGGAGGGGGTTAACAACCTTGTCCGACAGCCAGGTGCGATCCCGCCTTAAATCCGACTAAATTCGACCTCGCAACCTCGCTTAAAATACTATATCCTGTATGTCAACCACCTCGTCCGTTGGTCAAGCGGCAGGCGTAACCTCCTTGACCCCACGGTCAGGCAGGTCCATAAAACCTTGGCTGACAGCAGGTCAATAAACCTTGCGCTCCACTGTTGTGTGAGTATTTCTTAGTACTGAATAGTACATTAGAAAAGCAAACGACCATAAAATAGATGACAGCAGGGAATCATTGTAAAATGATGTGATCTGCAAGAAGTCGATGGATCTCTGACTGGCCTCTTTTTGTGTATGTATCTGTATGTTACGTATCCTCTTCACTGTAATGCCTTGACCTTATATCATAGAATGGATAGTTCTGGTCCTCCTTGCTGATTGGTCCATTGCAGCTTTGCGTATATTCATGGTATATCACAACTAAAAATGAATTTGAGTGCATAAGGGGATATGATACTTCGCATCAGTACAATATCAACACTATATCCGTTATTGAAGATATAGTGACTTGATTGCCATCTCTGATAATATAGACAGTTTTAACATTACTTGTAATCACAAAACACAGTTAACTTGACACAGCTACATCCCTGACAACACCAAAACTTATTTTAGAAGCTGTACAGTTAATGCCAACATCCAGATTAATATGTACGGGAAGTAAAGCTAGCTGACGCCAGCTAGTTTGCTACTAGCTAGCCTGATAGCCTTTTATCAATTTCTATAATGAAGATATTTAGGCCTAGATTTAGGCCTACAAGTTTTTAAAACAATGTAATTGTTTTAATCTAGCCACATTAGATGTAAGGATCTATGAATATAGCTAACTCTATTTAAATGTGTTTGCTTAACTTGTTTAGGAACTGCTTTATTAACTTGAATCGTGTTGCTTAGGAACTTTATGGGTTGCATAAGGATGCAATGTATCACCAATGGAATTTTGCCTTTTGTAATAACTACTTAATTATTTGTCTATTAATCCATTTTGTGAAAGCAATAAGGCACTTGATGCAATTGAATGACTCACTGAGAGGCAGCTGTTGTAAGGTGGTGAGGTTGGGTTTATAAAAAAAAACTTGTCTTGTGTCATGAATAGGTAACTACCAAAATAAAGGAAACACCAACATAAAGGGTCTTAATATGGCGTTGGGCCACGAGCCACCAGAACAGCTTAAAGGCACCTTGGCATAGATTCTACAAGTGTCTGGAAGTCTATTTGAGGGATACAACACCATTCTCCCACAAGAAATTCCATCATTTGGTGTTTTGTTGATGGTTGTGGAAAACTCTGTCTCAGGCACCACTCTAGATTTTCCCATAAGTGTTCAATTGTGTTGAGAGTTGGTGACAGACAACCATGACATATGATTTCCATCCTTTTCATCGAAAACGTGCTCATCAAACCATTCCATGACAGCTCGTGCCCTGTGGATGGGGGCATTGTAGTTCTGGAAGAGACCACTCCCATCGGGATATACTGTATATGCTTCACCATAGGATGAAGGTGATCACTCAGAATGGCTTTGTATTTATTGGTGTTTACCTTGACCTAAACCATGGCAAGAAAATGGAGCTCACACCATAACAGAACCCTTCATTTAAGTGTATTTGAGTGTACACTCAAGTGTATCCTTCATTTTGGCTGTTTCTTGTAGTTCAGCATAGAAGCGAGTTGGGATTGTTGTCATCAAACATAAAGAGAAAATTATCTGTCAAACTTTCTTATCTTCTTATCTGCATCGTTCTTTCTCAAAGCACTCTTGAATGGATTTGGGCTTTGCCAAGCATATGGCAGTACATGTACATTTTCCCAAATTGTGTCCAGCTGCAGATAAAGGGTTAATTGAGCTGCTTTGAAAAGCATCAACATAAATTTGAGTGATGTTGGTCAGTGCATCAGTGGGCATGGTGTGATCTGACCACACCGAGTTGCTGCTTGGAGAGTTCATGGTTGGGTTTGTTATTACAGCACAGCTTCCTCCTGCTTGTGGCTAACCATGGCTGTTTTATTGGTTTCTGACCTGATTTTCTACCAGGGTGAGGACACTGATAATCATCTTCTGCCCTCATAAACAACTATTGCCTGCCGCATTGCAGGAGATTACATGAAGAGGTGACCATTGCGAATCAGTACATTTTAAGGGATCAGTTACTACCATGTAGTAAATGTGGCTTTCCCTGGAGTTGAGGGCACGCACATCCCATAAACTACTGCCCAATACAAACCCAGGCATGAGTAGAAAGTGATGCTTGCAATATGCACTCACCCTTGTCAGAGCTTCCTCTGGATATCTGTGCACCTTCCTGAAAGCGGAGAGCAAACGGGCCACATTAGTCAAATGCATGAAGCCAGCCATCCAGTTCCCCTGCTCTGTTGCTTTCACCAGCAAGGTTTAATGTCACACTGTCAATGACAGAGGCCTGTCGGGAGGTGGGGAACTCATCCCAAAATTTGAAAGGGGAACTTCAAGAGTAATTGTGGCAGATATTACACTGCACATTCGTTCTTAAAAATAAAAAAATAAATGTCTTAAATGCAAACCATTTTCATTCACCTGGAACTGCTTTGCAGACCACACTGTAAAACCACATGAACCACATACCACATACCCCTTTCGTGCCCTCAAAAGCCAAGACAAATCTACCACTGCTGCAAATCTGACATTTTATCCAAATAAAAAGAAAAAACCCTTTCCTGCTTTCGGCAGCAAGTCATCTATAGCAAATTGCCCTGAAATCAAGAAAACTCTTGTGATATCCACCTCTTCTGGGGGGCTCTACTATCATTTATTTGGTTATATCAGATGCCATTGGACCTCAGAAAAAGACCTGTGGAGTGAGAGTGAATGTGTTTGAACTAACACTTTGTCTGATTACATATGTCAGAACAAGGTGAAAGGTATATACTAAAGATGTAATGGCTCTATTGAATTTGAACGCTGGCACTGTGTGCGCATGTGGTCGCACTGCTATTGGTGTTTGAAAGAGATCTGAAAGTTAAGCGCAGCTGAAGTGAGCGATAGGAGTTGTCAAAACACAGCTGTTGGAATACAGTGGAGTGTTCAGCCGAACGCTTGAGCGCTTGACAGATCAGGGGAACTGGACTCACTCTCTCTCTGCACCATTCGCTGGAGATGGGATTCCTGACCTCAGAAACCTAACAGCCCGATTGGCTGACATGAGGTAAACGTTTCATCCACTCTTCCATTCGTAGGGCCAACTCAAGCCCTTACCTTACGTTGACCCAACACGGTGATTCCCAACGGCTACAAACACAATGTGAGTGGGCAGCAGGCACGTGTACAGTGTTTTCATTGTGAAAATGATTGACAGTCAGTGAGTGGACATGGGAGCAGACCATCTGTGCACAGTAATGTGCAGCAGAGGTTTCTTAGATTGCGGTCTGTGTTATTGCTGTTTATCCATCGACAGACGCTTTGCCACCAGGTTGGAGTGCACAGTAGGAGCACATTTTAGACTTGTCAACACGTGTGCCCACCACGGCAGCCATTTTGCCCCAGGACACTCACCACACAGCAGCTTGAGATGAGAGAAAGCAAATTATAAAGCTAGTTAAACTGGGGGTTGATTATGTGGCAGGTTGGAAGAGCCAAGTAAGGAATGTTGCCTGGACATTGGGGAAACCCCTACCCTTAGTGCCATGGGATCATCTGAAAGACAGGGTCTCCTATAGTACAGTGTCCCCATCAGTGCACTGGGGCATTGGGTTTTATTTGGTCCAGAGGGAAGACCACCCTCTACTTGCACACCAACACCACTTCCAGCAGCAACTTAGTTTTCCCAGGAGGTCTCCCAACCAAGCACTAACCAAGTAACCACACCTGCTTAGCTTCAGCTGTTCGGAAGGTGCTGGAAACATGGAAGTATGGCTGTTGGCTAACAGCAAGTACTGTACCTTATGAGTAACAACTGTATGACATACTGATTCACCATTCATTTTCCTTTTGATAAGAATGTACATCTCTAGGGCCTCCCGGATGGTCTAGTGGTTACAACGTTTGACGCTAGCTACTGCGACCGGGGTTCGATTCCACCGTCCGTGCCAGAGTTGGCTCTGGCCAGGAGTGCCACCAGGGGCAGCGATTGACTGTCCGCCCCAGGGAGGGGGGAGGGAAGCCAACAGGAAGTTCACTGCATACAGGAGTGGCTTTGTAGTACTGGAGTTACGGTCGACAGCCTGGAGAGTGCCGTCTCGGAGGAGTGCCTTTGTCACTACTGGTCACAGGGCTACAGCAGCTAACTCACAATACGAGGGGGGGGACTGACATGAAAAATAGAGGGTGTAAATGGCTACAAAATTGGGAGAAAATGGGATAAAATCAGAAACAAATTCTTTAAAAAATATATAATCTTATCTACAGTACATAGCATAGAAGTGGTGGATATGTATAACATTGAGAATTGTCTACACATTGTCTACTATTTGTTTTAAAGCTCACTTTACTGCAGTTGTATATAAAATGTAAAAAATGAATCTGATATGACTCTTGATTATTCTGAAAGCTATCACATAGGTGATAACATTCTTTCACACCCTACACTTTTTATACATTTTATACATCATGTCAGTACATGAAGGAGGGAGAAGCTAGTTATGTGTCCCCCTCTATTGGGAGTCATTGTTTGTGCCATATCATAGAAAAATCCTGTTTCCCCAAACTCTTCAAGAGCCACAGTGGGACCACATCTGATATTTATTATTCTGTTACCTCAGCAACTTGTGGTTGATAGATATAAGAGGCTGGTCCAATGGGAGTCTCCCTGGATATGAAGACATCCTGTGATCTTTCAACGTTTTTTTTCAATTTAGTTTTTTAATGAGGTGAGGGAAAACCACCCTTGATTTTTGCAGGGTTGCTATGACAATGCATAATGAGTTTGATTAAGGCTTTTTCCTCATTCCATCCCATAGTCAAGCACAAATTCTCACTGGAAAAAGGATTATATGACTTCCTTTGATGGGCAGTGTTTCTGTTTCCACAGCGCAGGTCATTGAGGGTTTACAAGTAAAAGTGGATCTCATTAATTCTAACCCAGACAGGGGATTTCACAGGCCGGCAGTGAACACTGTCAAAACCAGTTCCTTAAGCTGCGAATCACCAGAATGGCTCCCGCCTCTGGTGGTTGTTTCAGACCTCCAGACTATTTTACACAATGTCAATGTTTGTCATACGGTTTTTAGAAATGCTATTGTCAATTTGCATCATTTTATAAAGCAGATCGTATTCAGAAGGATGCTAAAATATTGAGAAAGACATTCAGGTGTAGGCATGAGAATGAATCATGACATTAAACTCAACCAGAAGGCGCAAGTCCCCCCCCCACAGTGCATAACAATGTTTTCAGGAACCTTTTCTGTTCTTTTGGCCATTTCGGTGTTGAAAAAGTATTCAAGTTGATGCATTTCAGGACATCCCCACAATATGGCAGAATCCATGTCTGGTCTTTAACAGGAAGAGAAGGCCAATGGAAGAATCCATCATAGACTTTAATATGATATGTGTCCCTTTCAAGATGATTGATCATTTAAAATAACACTATTAGCCAATTCATAAGAAAGTGAAGAATCAACATATCACTGTTTTCTCAAGACAATGCGTAGTATCCTGGCATCTCAATCTGTCTTATTCCGCCATTGCTTCTTCACAGCCTGACTCCAGACTCCCCCTCATTTGTCGGTGTCCTTCTGTGCCATTGTTACTTGAAAATGAATACTGACGCTATATCATTTATAGCAGGCTCAATGCATTAGATAGATCAAATTCTCGGTTTCATTGGGCATATTTCACATCGCTGAGACCAGTGTTGTTCTGGTCATGCCGTTTTCTCTTCTGTCCTTGGAAACACGAGACACCCATTCTTATGAACGAGCTGCCAATAAGATGACAATGAGTAATTGTTTGAGCAACTGTACAGCATATGCCAGGATGTGTTCCGCATAGCTCTGATTGAGTGGCATATTGTTGCAGGGTAGCAGTGATACATGTGTTGAAATGATCATGGACTCTAGGAATACGATCTCAAAGTACTATCAATTTGTTTTTAAAAAAAGTGTTTGACACAATGCAAAACCTTGACTACCAGCTCCTTCAAACCTGCTTCAGATTTTACTTACATATCTGAGTAAAGGGCAGGCAGCAGCAACTGTGGCCTAAAGAAGGCGGGAAAAACCTAAACTCAAGAAGTGGCAGAAGCGAAAGTCTATAATTGTTTTATTGCTACGATTGTTTTATTGCTACCTTTGAATTGTGGCTACAGATTTACCTACAGGGTCCTAGTTTAACTATGTGGTTGCTCCTAGCACCTGGAACTGTACTTCCCGCTAGGGTGGCTTTCAGCTAAACTGTTCTTGACTACGGTTAACACTTTGTCGTACGTCGCTCTGGATAAGAGCGTCTGACAAATGCCTGTAATGTAATATAATATATAATGAGGGGCGCGTCTAGATAATATGGTCTGGCAGGCCAGACAGCTGTCATATTCTCAGCAGGAAGGCTGTCCAAACAGCCTTCTGTAACATCTGGTCACGGTACATTTGGGTATCGATTGATGATTATCTTGATAAGAGATCGCATCAGTGTTTTTGTTTCAAGCGGAGCGAAGAGAGCTGGGCGAGAGGCCCTCTCACAGTGGTTAAACTCCGTCTGATTCAAAGGCCGCCGTCTTGTCAGGGCAGGCATTAGTTTGGAGAAGACCACTGTGGAGTATGTCACTCAGCACCAGGAAATGCATCAAGTATTTCAGAACCTCGACATTTACAGTGTTGCAACATAATGAAATGTTGAAGAGGAGATGATGAATAGTCAAAAATTCTCAATGTCTTGAATGCAATAGTTAAAATGGACAACTGAGTATTTGAATGATGGAATTATATTATTATTATTATTATTTGAACTATTATTTTTTACTACAGAACATTTTTAACAATAAAATATTCTATAAGGCATGGAAAAACCTTCTTTTTTACCATCATTTTCATGCACACTGATCAGAAAATACACTGCCATAGTGTTTTAGAAAATTCGGAAAACATTTTTAAAATAGTTTTCCCAGAAAATTGCCCATGGCTGCGTTCTGACCTCTTTCACCTGTCTTTGTGAGATTGGCATATTGCCTGGCCTGCTCTTTTGTCAACTAGTAAAATCTAAGTGTGAAAAAGGCACAACCTACATTGTTCAGATGAAAATGTCACACTGCATTTTGAGCTTTATCCGTGAAAATTCGAGGTCGGGTTCCAAAGGGACTGTGCAGAGTTCCTCGTGTCTTTGTTTTTGCGTGTTTAGAGCTCATATTTGTTCAGCTTTCAGTCTCCGCTCTTTCCTGTTCGGAGGTTAGCCGTTGGTCTGGCTTTTATTTAGCGAGCTGCGCTGTTCCTACATGACTGCTGAATCCCTATCGCCCTGTACAATATGCTGATTGCAAGCATATGTAGACTTGCAAAATCAGAATTGTTTCATGGCAAAGTGATAGGAGCCCATTACTCCAATAAAAGTTTAAAGCAGGCTTATAGCTAGCTGTAGGATGTGTATATGGCTGAGCGAACTGGATAGCCATTTTTTTTTTAGAACAGGGATACAGAGGAGGAATGTCTTGAGCCACTGTAATTAAAGCAACTCATTGGTATTCAACCCGTACCATTACTCAAAACCTACCTTTTCAGACCACTGAATTCTGTACATCTAGACAATTGTCATCACCACTGCCTACATGTTTAGTACCTTTTGTATATGTATACTTGTTTACTCCTAAAAAAAAAATAATAATTACTAACCTTTTCCTTCCCAGTGTTACAGGTATGGTATGCAGCTGCCAACAACGACGTTGATCGCTGTATTACATCTGATCGCTGTATTACTATGATTGTTCCTACCATGTATTAATATGATTGTTCTGGATACCATCTGCTAAAGGCTTAAAATGTAAATCTTGAAAGATGATAAATGCCATGAACAAAATAAAAGAATCGCCCCTTTTGAGCAAAATTTTTATATAATCCAGTAACACTTATTTGAACTAGGTGAAAGTACTTTCTGGGTCTCTGTTCCTGGCCTGAGGTCCTACAGAATACGTTTAAAAATAAAATAAATCACCCCTATTTGAGCAATTCACCCTTATATCCATCCAGTAACACTTCCGGGGCCAATTTGAACGCCGCCTCCGAAGCTGACGACCAGTACGGTCTTCTGGGTCTCTGTTCCTGGCCTGAGGTCAAAGTGTGGTGCGTTAGACCGTAGATAACCGCCAGCCCCTCAGTTTTTGACACCAGTTTGGTATTTTGCATGACAATAATTTATTGATTTGATTGGTTGTTGTACTGCTATGTCCTCTTGGTGGCGAACAATGAACAAAGAAAATGAATTTATGACCTTACATTTAGGAATAATCTGAGCTGGCACATCGTCCACTCTGGGAGCGCAAGCTCTTTTCACGTCGGTGAAATGTGCTCGCAGTGGTCGTACGGTTCAAATTTGCGTCACGCGTGTTCCGCTTCCACGATTGACTGCAAGACGTCAGCGGAGCAGAGAGAGCATAGCTGTCAACTTGATTAACGTAGCCGCGCACATCTCCAGGAATCTCAGACATGGTTGCGAACATTTGGACGCTGTCCACCAGCACGCAAACTAGTACATGTTCAACAAAGGGTGCCATGACAGCTCATCTGAGCGCACACGCTCTGCTTCTGAAAGGAACAATTGGCAGGCTTCGCATCGAACTATAAACAAGTCGGTATCAAAGGCTGGTGGTCCTCTTCTACATATTTCTATCGGAGTCTGCCTGCTGTTATCGTTGGCACCGCTCTTGTTTACATACTGCCTTTACAAAGCCTCACTAAAAGATTTCATCAAGATAATAACTTTATTGTTGACAGCGTGAAGGTAAACATTTCTCCGCACGGCAAGCACACCGAAACGTTGATTCAACAAATACGGCATCTGCCGTTTTAAATTGGCTGAGAAATTAAAATCTGGACGTCAAAGACGATGATGTTTTGACCGGTCTCGCCATCGCATTCCGCTTTGCTAATTTGCGCAGCACTGTAGCGATGTTGTCAAAAAAATTGATTTAATTTTGAAGGCATTTGAGCCTATTAAGGTAAACTTTTGTTTAATGAGATTTGTAGATGCCTTTTCTGTGAAGAACACGAAACTGTAAAAGAATCCACTGGAGCTGCCTGGCTGTACCGTCACTGCTCGCCTGAATGAGAAGTGCCTTGAAGAATGGCCAAAATATGTTCACCTATTATCTTAATGGCCTCTCAGGTCACAGGTGCTGGGCTGGCTTTCTTTGTACTAATCTTTACACATACACAGATCTGTTCCTATCTGCTTTGAATTAACATCTCGAGTTTCAGACTGACACAGAATTACCTGCTCTAATTGACACCAAAAGGTCCCCATGGCAACGTAAACCCTAATCCAGCTCAGATTAAAGAGGCCGTATCAGATCCACATGTGGTCAGCGGGCAGCCAGTGTGTGACGTGTGAAAACCCTTGAATCCTGTGGAACAGAAGGAATGCTCTAATCCACGGGTCAAGTCACGCGCTTGTACGTTGTGCGATGGCCTGGTTGTTAAATCAAGCCTGGATGGGACGATCATTATTTCCATCTGTTGTTCCATCTTTTCTGGCTCGGACATGACTACCTTTTACTTTTCCATCCTTTAGTATTAGTTGAGAATATAGCACAGGAAGCCTTTGCTCTGTGGACATGCAGTCCACAACGTATAGTTTTAGTTTGTGTGACTCCATAGATATTGTTTTGTTGGGTTGTACTTCATGAGATGTTCTGTAGATTGTTGGTCTGTTTGTTTGTTTGTTTGTTTGTTTTGTGTCATATAATTTAATTCGGAGAGCTAAATGGAAACTGTGTTGTAGAGCCCTGCATGGAACTATTTTATCAGCCCGCTCCAGCCCACACCCACAACATTTCTGACCACTGCCACCCCGCATCCACAGCATTTTCTCACTACGCCTGTGAGCTCCTGTAGGATTTTTTTGACCACTCCCACCTACCAATGATTTTTATTCATATCTTGCCTTTTCCCACAAAGCCTATTTTTTCCTCTTTTCCACTAATTTAACTTTTAATAGCCTACAGGGGCAAACATTTGACATATAAATATAGGCTACTGTACATATTAAGAAGACACACACGTATTTAGAAGAGTTTTTATTTAAAGATAAAAATGAAATCCAACTGAGAATTAGGTCCACCCATCATTGACTGAATTCTAGACGCTTTGACGGAATACAATTTTAAAAAGTTTGAAAAGTAATCTGTGACCAATGAGGAGGCTTGCCTGAGAGCTCATACGTGGCACTACACACAGAAGTGAAGCCCTTTTATCAAAGAGATGGGACTGCTGAGGAGAAACTTTTAGCAGAAAAGCTACCTATTTAGCTTGAGAAATTGCCCAAAAAGGAGTCAAAAGGCACATTGGTACTGAAGTAATCCAAATACAGATCGCCTTTAAAACGGAAACCATCTGCGACGAAAACACTGAGGGAATGATTTGAATGTTTTTTGTTGTTGTTTTTTTAATTTTTAATTTTATTTCTAATTATTCCCCGTTTTTTCTCCCAATTTGGTTACCAATTATACCCTCTATTTATCTCAATTCACCCTCCCCCACGACTCCGCCGTCCGTTCCCCGGGGTGAGACAGATAGACTGATTAAAATGCTGAAACGCTGGGTCTGTGATAAACGTTGTTCGTAAGATGATGGGTTCGGCCTTTCTGTGCATGAACAGGTCCTTAATTGAGCTGTAACAGCAGAAATGAACCAGAATAATAAATCCGGTTTCATAGGGAATTGTCCAGTGCTCTTGATTTTACAACCTGCTCCTGCCCACAACACAATAAAAATGTCCCGCTCCCACAACAGTTGTGTTTGGTCCTGTGGGTCTCTCTCTCTAAACGGTTTATTTTGTTTATAAAAACAAGATAAAATACCATAATGTACATGTGGCAGCAACCAAGCTGAATTGAAAGTACGATCAGGTTCCTGTGGGAACTGCTGATCCCATTGCACGGCTCACGGCACTGTGGTGTGCTAAACAAAAGGGTCCAAATGAATCTGAATATTTAAAGGCAGGTAAGCCTGACTAAATTAGCCGCCGCAAGCAACTTTTACCCACATCTGGCAGACAGGTAGTGAGTTTTAAGCCCAGGGGCGTATACTTCATATAAGTAATATCAGGAGCATAATTTCCTGTTTGTAAAGACTGATTTTGTTCCCACAACTTTACTTAAATAAAGCAGCACTGAAAATATCCAGAAATTTAGCTCATGCCAAGACAAGTACTAGGACCATGCGGAAAAGGGTAGCTTGCGATACACTAACATATTGTAAACGTATTATTGAATGCTTTATAGCTAGTTATAAATAGCCCAAACTGACAAAAATCAAATAAGTGTCCCCGCCAAATTTGGAAGCTACGCCCCTATTTCATACAGAGAGACACCAGGTTTTGCCATTAGATATAAATCCACATCCAAAGAGGATACTAATGAATTAATTTTTAAAAAGAATATTTATTTAGTTCCCTTGCTACCTTGTTGCCCTGGTTAGGTCAGTAAATAATTTGAATTGGGTTTCCTTGTGCTTTTTGAAGTTTGCTGTTAATTAGCCAAATACTACACTAAGTCATTTTCTGGTCATCATCATATGGTACATGCCTTAGAAGGCCTTTGTCTCCAGGACAGTATATATTTGTTTTTTTGGTACTGGGCATTGCTTGATTGTTTCACAATATGTGGAAATATATCGTTGCTTTCCTTGCTTGAGTCCGCGTGCTTCGCCCTTGCATGATTGCTTCAGCACATCTTCAAATGATCCTCTTAAAAAACCTCCCTCGAATCTCACAGCAATCACGCAGCTAATATATATATCTGGTCCCAAAAGACACACCAGAAGACATTTTTCTCTAGATTACAGATAACATTCTGGCACAGAGAGTGAAATGCAAGCTTTGCAAGAGGCTGGGCTCAGAGTTCCTGGATTGTAGTCAGTTTTGGCAAATCGTTGATATGAATCGTAATATCTTTGGCTCTTCCCAGGCATTTTTGCTCACTCTGCTTTTCTCTGGTCTTGTAAAGTTTCCTTTTGGAAGGCTTCGGAGGTAGCTTTTGTGTTCTAGCACACAACATCCATGGATGTTCTATTTAAATCCCAAAAATGTCAATGTGAGCATTCCCAGACCTGCAGTGGGGTGAGAAGTACAGGGGTCAGATCTGGAAGCGATGTGGAAGTAGTGGTCTAATGAAGTAACGACAAAGAGTTCTCAACCTTTGAGAAATGTCCACATGAAAAACTGCCACCTCTATGAGGCTCACCACACTGACTATACCCGGTGCTGTATGGATGAGCCAGAACCAGCCAGCGGTGTGCTTATGCGAATCTCAGTTTGAGGGATAGTCTCTTCACTCACTTCCAATTTACTTTCATAATATTTGAGATGACCTTAAAGCACATGGGTCAGTATGAGTCAATACTTATTTGTTCTACTAATTGGTCATAAATCAGCAGATGATCTGATTCTCTGACTGACAACATGAGTATGATCATACACCTCTTGAATGGCTTTTGTGTTTATAGTGTTTCCTCCTGGGTTTATTTCCACTGTATTTGACATTTCACTACCAAGTTGTACTTGATCCCTCAAGTATGTTGCTGCAGATATGAAATATGCTGCAGATATGAAATATCAAGGTCAATATTGGTTTTGTTTGCTATGCTATGCTTATTTGATTTGCTATGCTGCCTTTTCCTGATAGTTTTATTGCGATGCATGGTGAGCCAGCACTATTCTTATGTGATTTATTGTTTGAAGGATAATCCCTCTGATTGTTATTTGACTCCCTTCCATCTTAGTTTGATATTAGCTGAGATGTTTTTGAAACACGTGGGTGGTTCGGGTCAGTGTGAGATTAGCTCTACTTTCCAACACAGAAGCCCCCCTCCCCTTACCACTGTCCAAAAAAACTCTTGACAAGTAATCTTTCAGTGCTGCTTTTGTTGTTGACTACCTGCTCTGTTTTCATCGACTATATTTATTGCATAATCCATAGTCTTGCTGCTTCTCCAGTTCACTGTTGAAAGTGTGAACCTTTTCTCAGCTGTCCTAGCCAATCAAATAAAAGGTTAAATAAAATAAAATAAAATAAAAAACAAATAAATAAAGGCACAGTTAAGTCTGAGTGATTTATGCGACCTTCTGTCTGAGTCTCGACACGCAGCAGGAGTAATTACTTATCACAGCTCGTCGCTGATTCCGTTCCATCACTGAAACTGGGGGAAAACAAATATGGGGCACTAAGTAAAGCTGGGAAATGCCAAGGTCAATGCTGCTCTGTGGTTTTTGGAAGCTGTACCAGTCATTCACCAACTGCTTCCTAGATGCCAAAGGATATAGGCTTGTGTACATATGTTTTTAATATGGAACTGGTTTAGTTGTCCACAGAATGCATTATACCTGTCAGGTTTCTGAATGCCGTAGCTTTATCAAACTGACACTGCCCATGGTTAGTTTGACAAATGCTACTCACTGTACAGTAGGCGTATATTAAACAACATTGTTCGTGGAATCGCTGCTGACCCCAGTAATAAGCAATACCACAATCCCTAAATTTAGATTGTGCTTTAGATTTTAGGTGGGTACCGATGGAAGCAGTCAACGGTTGTTGAATTTACATGAAGTATGTGGTCAGTGGAATACTGCAAAGGCAAATGAAGGTGACTAAATGTATTTTATTGACAATGCTTTGTTTATTTTCAGTTATAGGACTGATGTGTAAGAATTGAGCATGGCCCTAAATCTTTTCAGAAAATATTTGTGGCTCCAGACACAATGTGTAGTGTACCAGTCACTACTAAGATTTTTTTGACAAATCTTTTCAGTGTAACCAGCAAAGGAATTCTAGAAGAGCCAGCTCTTCCAGCGTCTCCCAACTGCTTCTGAAGCCTTTCCATCAGTACCAGTGTTCGAGAACAGTCAACTCTCAAAACACCTTGAATATTTATGGAAAATATTTTTTTACTATTCCTGTACTCCTCGCCAACTACTGTGGAGGGACACTTGGATATGGAATGGAATATGAGATCAATCTATGCACCCAATGACTACAGGGAGGTTCCCAGATTCGTAGAACTGTACCTTGAGATTGTCTTGCCCTACAACATCCAGGAACTTGAGGTTTTCTTCCATTTCACATATAGCATTGGGGAATTAATGGACTATTTTGCACACTGTTGGATGTGTTGGTTGGATGTGTTGTTGGTCGGTTCACCACACAAATCTCCCAGTCAAACCCCATGGCAAAAAAACCTTAAAGTGATCAACACTTGCAGAGCAGGGGGGTGTACAGTTTCACTGGTATATGTATGTGTCACCTAGACAACAGCTGAGAGCCCACAGTGCTTCCTGTTTTGCAGTTGTTGTTTTTAGCTGGCTAGCTAACCACCATGTATAAGTTAGCAGGAGTGGGTAATTCCTGTCATGGAGAGCCAGTGTGTATGCAAGTTTTATATCAAATATATATCGAATAGATCTGGCAAGCTAAGGGCACCAATGTTTAGGTCCCCCAAGTACCTTTGTTTCTCCTCATTTGGCAGTTCACGAAAATATTGACTACACATTTTGCTAGCTAGCTAAGTAAACTGCAAACAGGTTAGCTAACATTGTCTGTTTGCAGAAGTTAAACCGGGTGTTTCCGCTTGTGCGTAATGACCATTTGTTATTGTTGTCAGTTTGAATCCATCTATAGGTTTCCCCCAAAGACACTCATGTGAAACCATTGGCTCTAGGAATGATAATCTCAACCACATTTTCTTCATACATATGGAAATGGTTGTAGAAACAAATTTAATCAAAGTCATTTATTGGGTGGCTCCTGTCTATAACTGCTCTTCTGGCTGGCTTTTGTGATGCTCGTTGGCTATCGTTGCTATAGTAACCTACAGGTAGTCCACTGTCCTTCAGTGCAACGTGGAAACTGCATTAATCTATTTAACCTAATCCTTCCAGGTTTCTTGAGTAGATTAGATGACCCAAAGGGACTATTTTAAACCATGTATGAGCAATTTTCATTAGTCACTTTCATCTTAAAAATACAATTTAGTCCAGGACTAGGCTTAAACCTTGTCTGGGAAACTGCCCCATAAACTTAAGATGTTATTGCTGGTCTGTCCAGATTATCAGCCTCGTGACTCCACTAGTCAACAAGGCCACAATTGTAGCAATGATGGGAACAACATGAATACACTGAGGTCCTTAGCTAGTCTGATATGAAAATATTACAAGAATGTAATATATCTTTAGATAATGTCCACACTGGGAAAGGGGTGCGCTCAACCTCGTTCAAATTAACCTAGGCCCATGGTGTTACAATCTAGGCCAATATGGACCTCCCATCTTACAAATAACTACCATATTGACCATATGTTTTTGAACTGGCCGTCAGATTTTCCCACAGCCTTTCCATCTCCATTGTTCAGGTCCTATGAGAGGCAACGTCTTCTCATATCATTGTCTCCATGTACAGTATGACTAATACGTCTAAACATTTCTCTGCCCTTTCCATCTTGTTTTTATGCGAACTTCCTTCTCTCAAATTATTGGATCTGATGCTTGGCTGACATTGCCCCAGAATGATACTTACAGAGACGTGAAAAAACTGGAGCTTGTCCACTTCATGTCTTCTGCATGTGTGTATGATTTTACATTTGTACCGAAGACGAAAATTTGATTATTAACTCAAATGTTTGTGAAGTCTTTATTGTCTGACAACGCCTTGTACGTCGCCCTACGACCAGCTCTGATAAAGTAGAAATATTGGAATAGTCACGACCAATTTTTTGATTCCAATAAGACTGCCAGAACATGAGGATGAACCTCGGTGCCTCAAATTATCCAGATGGTTATTATTACAGTATCATTTCAGTTGAGAGTTCAGTTGAGAGTTGGGAGATGACTTTACCTCAAGGCTGTTTCAATATTTTATTAGGAGACAGATTGGCTGTTGTTGATATTGAGAGGCACATTATGCTTGAAATATGCACAGCACATCAGTAATTTTTAAAATCTGGTACATTAATGATTTACATGTGCACGGAGCTTTTAAAGCACAAGGTTTACTGTTCAAATGGCTGCAGGATTGTACTGTACGATATTGATTAAACTAAGCCTTAACAGAATTTCAAATAAAAGTGAAAATGTTTTGCACTTTTACACTTTCTGCATTTTTACACTTTTGTTACAGCTTAATTTTATCCGTTAAATGTAATTCTGAGACGATCTAATGAAAAAAAGTATAAAAATAATTAAATAGCCACAATTAATGACATACTTTCTAGCAGTGTGTCACAATGGAACCCGTCTCTCTGAGTCATTAAATCATGGGACTCCCTGTAGTCACTCAAAATGCTATTAGCCTTTTCATAATGAGTTGGGGGGTAATTATCAAGTCTTTGATAAATAATCTAGTTTTGCAATATGACCATTTAACAACTGTCAGTCTCAATGACTTTATACTTCTCTCATTTTCCCAGACCACAGTGAGCTGGCGAAGAAGAAAAAACACTTGCATTAATTCAAAGTTAAGGATGAATCTTAATTAAATACAGGCCTTTACTATAAGAGCCTTGTACCCTAAACACCAAGGACATTTGATGAGATAGAAATAAGAACAGGAAAACATGTGTTATTGAGCAGCTGCTTCTGTACAGCAAGCAAACAAACAAAGGAAACTAAATCCCATACATGGAAAAGAAGGATTTGTGACAGGAAAACAGCCACAAACAACCAAAAGACATAATGTTGGATTCACGACGGGTCACAATGAGTCAAAGGATCAATAAACAGCCATTCTCCATTTATAATTGTTCAACATGATTCAATCACCACGAGTTACAATAGCATCCATCACTCTAAGACATTAAATCAATGATTTAACTCCCTGTGGTCACTAAAACAATCCTATTACCCATTTCATAATTACGATTTTGCTTAATAACAATCTGGTTTTGCAATATGACCATTTAATAACGCATTCATTTCATATATACTTCCCTCATTGTCCCCGACCACGGTAAACTGGTGTTAACTGGTTGCTGTGAGCTGAGATTCATGTTGGTGGTCGTGGCCCAGCATCCATGATGAAAAGGAAAAATGGCCAACTTTTATCTTTGCAGTTCTACATATGCAATGTAAACGAAAAGCAGACAGGAGCTTCAAACAAGACGGAATAGCTTTGGAGTTAAAGCTCTGCTTTTGGCACGAGTCAACTGAGCGCCATTTGTATGTAAACACAAACAAAAAATGTATTTCCGACATGCTAAACATTTCTAAAGTTAGCATCTTTTGAAGTGGAAAGAGGAGGGGGAGAAATGATTAAATCGCTTTTCTGGAGAGGCTAACAGTCCCGCTGGGATGCAGAGAACCACCTGCCCGCTGAAAACGTTTCATTCATTTATGCACAGTTCAGCCTCCTGCTCCTCCGTGAGTTATGGTTCAGGTATGAAGAGGGACAACCACAGAGCACAGCCGGATCTCAACAAGATCGACATCATCTGCTTTGTGTCTTGTGAACGGGACGCATGAGCAGCCACGCTATTGAGATATGAAAATGGCCCCCACTGGCATATGCATGAGGAGGTGAGGGGAGGCATTAGATCATTCCCAAGTGCCTCGTAATAATGTCTCCTTATAATTCAGCTACGCAACGGTCTTCTGCAGCTCAGCCATAAGCATCCTGTTATGTTGTTTCTTTTATTATTCAACCTTGTATTCTATTTCTAAAGTTTTTGAATGAGCAGTTAAATCAATATGAGCAGAGGCAATCAGGGTCTTTCCAATCACAGTATTGATTAAGTCTATACCCCTTGAACCAATCAGACACTTCAGAAATGCATTGTAGGCTTGGCCTAGCTAGGTGTTTTTAGTCACGTTATAACACTTTGTTTTGTATGGAGCACATCACAGGGTGGTGCGTCTGCACTTTGTCCTTAGAGGCGTGCGCTTCCCTAAAGATGGCAAATTCATCACTGATATTAACTTGCCAAACTCCGTTTGGGAAAAGCAATATACTCTCATTTATTTGTAATTCAAAGTTATGGACAAATGTTGATTTCATCCAGGCCTTTATTACAAGGACATTGTATAAAAAGCAAGAAGGCAATTTCTTTGTCATCTTGCTCCTTGTACGTTGTTAGTAACTACTCAACAAAGAAAATGCCTTCGCCTGCTGTGTATCGGATCCTGTGAGTAGCAATGGATGCTGCTCTCAAGTTCAGTGACACAGACGAGGTAAGAACAATTTGGATACGCATCAATTACAGCGCAAAAGGGCTCCTTAAAAGCCAAAGTGGTGACTATTTGTTGAAGACCGAAGTGCCACTATACTGAGATAGGAATAAGAATAGGAACATATATATATTACTGAGCAGCAGCTACTGAATAGCAAGCAAACAAAGGCAAGATAAGCTGCATACAGATAAGGCTTTCCAAAATGAAAGAAGACTGAGGGGTGGATTCACAAGGACTGTGCACCCTTTGTAATCACAAAATGGCCACAAAAAATTATTATTAAATAATAATAATTAAATATAATTACCGGTTAATGAAGTTCACCTCAAAATGAAACATTCAAATTCCCCTCCTTACCTTGACAACTTTCTTTACCTGACATTTTATCATCTATTGATTCAGCTTCAAATCTTGTATTTCTTTAAACAAAATACAGACTAAGTAGACACTGGGAGCAATATTTCTAACAGCATGTCATACTTGTATGTCATACTTTAACAGTGATGTCTGAGAACATGTCTGGTATGTATTTTGGGTATAAACAACAATTCTCTGTGGTGACATCACCCATGATGGTTCTATTGTTATCTGTGTAATTGTTGTTCCATTCCTTCCTTCGTTGATTTGAATTTAGTTTTTATTTGGTTTTGTATAGTTTAATTGCATTCCAGTGGAGTTTGTAACCCACGAGCTTCAGGTTCAGAAACGTACGTGACGTGTGACTTACTCTAGACAGTGGATGAGTTCGGTCTCTCTGCGATAAATCCTATATACCTTCTTTGTCTCCCTGTGCAGACAGATCTCCATGACAACAAGCATAGCTTGTGTCAGGCTTCACATGCCAGAGTTATGCATATTATATCATCTTCATATTTTTGGACATTTGAGGGAAAGTCACATGTATAATGCCCTTCAAACAAGTTACTTTTTAAATGAAAACAACATCTATATGTACGGCCTGAACCAAGTCTTAACCACTGGTATTTCCTTTTTATTTCGGACGTTTTGTAATCAAAATTCAAATGTATAATATATTAGATTATATTATGTCATATTATATTATATATGCCACCGCCCAGTAAGTATTCGAGGGGAAGGATAATGAGCACCGTTCTTGCAGAATAAGGAACTTCATAGTTCAGTGCAGAAGGTTTATGGATGAAACATTTCAAGTCCAGTCGTGCTCACAGTGGCATATTAAACTGAGGGTTTATGGCTCTAAAAAACTTGGACATGGAAAAATTCACCATACAAAATAAATATGCATGCAAATATGATGAAAACCATAAAAACCAAAAGAAGGGAGGAAAAAAAGTAGTTTTATAATCTTAGTATCCATTTTGGTCTTGTCTGGCATATTTATGTCTGTGAGACAAACATTTGGAAAGCGTTTTCTGTCTTTTTTCTGTTGTTCTTACATTTCATATCCCAGTGGAGGTGCGCCATGTATTTACAGGTGAGTTAGGAAAACTCCCCTCTCTGGAAGATGTAAACAGAGATTAAAAGCTCAATTGCCTTGCAGTGAAGCAGCACCATCGAAAACAATGCTTTCCTTGCAGAACTGACACAGTGCCTAAACTTGAATTACATACAGTTATGCTTCTACGGTATTTTGAAAAGGTTTTTGCCTTGAAAGTTTAGGCCAAATTCTAGGATAGACATCCAAGTTTGCAATTGCAATATCCAGTTGTGTTTGCCCTTCAGATGCAGTATCGATGAACAGCTTTTTCCCCTGCTGTGTGCTGAAATCATCCTGACACATGTTTTATGACCCATTTGAGAAGAACTTGAAAACTGGGGGAGATATAGGCCCACTGGGTTCAACTCAGAGCAATAAATTCTCCACAGAAAGCAGACCCCCTCCTCGGTATCACCGTAGGAAAAGATGGGCAATCTCGCACAGTGGCGTCACGCTCCGATGGTTAAACGCCACTTCCCACCCTGTCCTCCAGCAGATAGAAGCACAAACGCTTGCTGATTTATGGGGTACGCGGTGTGCAACTTCCTACATATTTATCGCTCCTGAATCGAATGCAAAAAAAAAAAGAAAGCGAAAAGGGGATTTTTAGATCATGGTTTTGACAAAGGGTGCCAGGAGTAGACGCACACTGATCAGCCTGATTTGCCGTAACTTGAATGCAATGCTTCCCCCCGAGCCTATTGCAGTGGGCTGTGGTGCACAGGTATTGTGGCGGATTTTGACTCGCGTGGCGGATTTTGAGAGCGATCAGAAGAGGGCATGGTCACGTCCTCCATTCATGGCTTAAAACTGTCACCACGGTCTCCAGCAGTGACTTACCTTGAGTAAGATTTTAGCTCTGTTATCTCTTAATCTTATTATTTGTGAATTTGTTTGGCAAATGCCTTAAATTGGAGTCACCTTCAGAGTATAAATTGGTACAGAATAAAAGTATAATGTAATATAAAAAAGACAAGTGCAGCCAATGTCAATTGTGTCAAAAGCATTTACCATGTACTGTAATGTACTTAAGGTTTTTTGAGATCATTTTTTCCTTCAAACCCATGACCTGGCTAATAGATAGAATCACGCAGAAGACAGGACAAAAGGATGCAACAAAATATAACATAAATGAAACACATGGCATAAATAAAACTGCAGTTAAATAGATTTGGCGTAAGAGCTAGTTAGTACTAGAGTACTACAGAAAACATAGATACCCTGAGTTTCTTTTGTAATAGATTCCTGCGCAAACTTTATGCATCCGCTGTAGCTTAAAGTTCAGGCAGGGATCTATTACGAAAGAAAGTACAGTACATTTATACCCATTATATTTAATAGATCCCTGCCCAAACTATAGGTTACACTGGATGCATACAAGAATATTTTTCTGCCTCGGGAGCAGGGAGTTTCAGTTGGGACAGTGAAAGCATTTGATCTTAAATTATTAGTATGATGAAGCATAATAGAGGGCTGTATTAAGTCTGTGAGCCTGAAGGGAAAAATATAATTTCAGGAAAAATCCTTACATCTCTGAATGTCCAGATTTGAGTTCAAGGCATAGGCATAGCTCCTACAACTTTGAAGATATGTGAATAAACAAGGACAGTATCTAGCACATGCATTTTTTATTTGTATTTGTATTTGTCGTGCATATGTATTTTGTCAAATCTTCAAAAGCCTCCACCATTTAAAAAAAGTCTTGGCACAATGTTACTCTATATGCAGGTAATGCCTTCCTGTCACAGAGCTGCATCGCCCATTAAGTGCCTTACTTTTCCACATGTACGAGTGATTAACTGCCTGAATGTTTTTATCTCTGTCCCAAACTTCCTTTGAACTTCATATATTATCGTGATGTGTTTACACACAAAGAGACAGCTTTATAGTTTTTTTTTTCCTCCTCCAAAATGAATGTTCACTTATAAAAGCATGCATTTACTTTTCCTGGCAATGCTCCCTTTGGAAAAATAATCTTATAGGTGGTCTCTTAAAAAAAATAAAAAATGCCAGAAATCAATGGTTGTAATTATGAACAATATGCAAACAATACACTGTAAGAAGCGCATGGATACGGGCCAGTTGGTTTGTGCTTACGGATGAGGGAAATCAAATAAACCTGAGAATATTCCTGTTCAAGGTATCATGCTTTCTCATCGATACTGAAGTTGGAAAACTAACGGCGAGACTTGTGAATGTATCTTTGTTGAAACTGGAAACTATTTTTTCCACGCTTCCCCATAATTTTGAACCTGTCCGCAAGTCAGTTTCATTTTTCCACACTACGAGCCACACGATGCTTAATACTTTGATGGGAGACCACCTGGGAAAACTAAGGTGCTGCTGGAAGAGGTGTTGCTCAGCCAGTAGGGGGCACTCTTCTCTCTGGACCAAATTGAAACCAATGCCCCAGCACTGTGCCGTAGGACATGCTGTCCTCCTGATGAGATGTTAAAGATGTGATGGTCCTGACTCACTGTGGTCATTAAAGATCCTGTGGAACGCCTTGAAAGAGTAGGGGTGTTATAACATCGGGGTCCTGGTCAGATCCCCACAAAACTGTCTCTCTACATCTGGCCACCTAATCATCCCCTACATCTGATTGGCTGCTAAAATCCCTTGCATTTCCCCACCCACCTTCATTCCCCAGGTCGTCACTGCTAAAGAGATTTGAGTTCTCAGTTGACCTACCTGGTTAAATAAAGGATAAATATATATTTCAAAAACCAGAGGAACCCTGGCCAACTTAAACCCACCCAATTATATCCCTGTTGGAGGGGGAGCCATTTTGACCCACATCCAGGAATACTTGGCTAATGACAAGCACTTATTAGCGGACTTGAGTCATTGTACATTAATATGAAGCCACCCTGGATACGGATTTGTAAATAAATGACATTAATAAATGAGCTTCATTCTGTGCTTGATCCGCCCGCACCACTCTGCGCAATGTTAATGTTGATTAAAAAAAATCTGGAGTTTGCCATATCTTTTAAGCAGCCTGCCAGGTTCCTGTCAAAATGGTGATTCATTTACATTTCTGTATCAAATGGAAAAAAAGGCTATACATTCGTACTATGCAGTTTATCATGTGGAATTTGATATCTACAAAGGCCAGCGCTCCTGGGAAGATGTTTGTTTGTAAATGTGTTCTAAATGGAGTGATAAGTATCCTACTCGTATGCACAGATGTTGCCTCGCCTTACGGTTCATGCGTAGTTATGCATTGTGCTAACCGAAGCTCTTAAGATATTGTATGTTCTCCAATTGTTCTTCCTGGAGATATTAATCAAACAAGCGCAAGTCCACTGAGTCCACGGCGTTTGACGGAGAGTAATCTGGTCTCAGTGGAACACAATGGGCCGCAGTCTTGAGCTGTCCGCTCCACTCGGTCAGGGCTCCTAATTTTAGTCCTCGTTGTTCAGTGTCCTCTTTCCAACAACTTAAAATAAATAATAAAAGAAAGCTGCTGCTGCTGCAAAAAAGAAAAGTTCTTAAATTGAAGACACATTTTTGGCAGTGGGGGAATATTTTCAGAATGGTTGCAGTGCGCTGAAGAGTGGCTCGTAGCGCGAAAGTGAATTTTCTTAGCGTTGTAAGCGCTGTCGGCCCACCGGGCGGTGCTCTGCACCGTGGCTGTTGCAGGGGTCCCCGTGGGTTTGAAGCCCACTCAAACGGAACATATCTGTAATGATACATTTACAGCCCTCTTCTCACTTAAAAAGTGTGAAAGACTTACTAAAGAAGCAATAAACATTATATACAGCCACGGAGTGTTTAGTGTAAAAGGACATAAAAAATAGTAGGAAGTTTGGAAGTTACAAAAAGAAAGGTGAATATTAAAATGTGAATTTTTTTTAAACGATGGATCAACTAAACGTAACATAAATTAAGGTCTGATTCCCTTGAAATAAAGTTTGATGTCTTATTCAAAACAAACATGTCCTGTAACCAGATGTAAATAAAATAGTTGCAATAAACAAGAAATTAGATATGGTACATGCCTTGTAGTATATTTTGCCAGTCAGCGTTGCTTTACTGTCATAAACTGGACATAGAGACGGAAGGACAGGCAGACTATTATTTGAACGGTCTACAGAAACCACATTCTCATTTAGCTCTGGGTTGTTTATTCACTTGACTTGCATTGTATTGTTCTTGTATTGTAGTGATTTACTGACTACTCTCTTTTTCCACTTTGTAGTTTTTTCTGTGTATGTAAATTCAGTGTTTGGAACAAATTTAATTTAGCTCTGGAATTTAATTGGATAATGTACATGTGGAAGAGGTACAGGAATCGTGTACTTTGAATTTAGGCAAACTGGAACCCAACTCTTGTGCAACGGTTACTTTCATCCCTCCCTGTATTCAATATATATTAATCTACATTTCTTTTTTTCCCTTAAGATCTGTGCTGCAAATGGGACTGTAAATGTCTCCCATTGGTTTTCTGTTGACATTTTAGCAGATTGAGTACTGCGGGTTTGTTCTGAAATTTATGGAGTGAACAACAATTCATTCATGAAGCATAAACTATTTCCCAAACATATGTAGCAAAAGAGACATCATAATTTTTACCAGGAGGAGTTGCCGGTATTTACGGTTTCTACAACGCATATTTTCATCTATGTACGTTCATACACATTCGTATGAGAGCGAAATTGGAGTTCAGGCAGTTTAACATTCATAAGATATTATAGATGCGCCGCTTCATAAATATTGATGAATAATATTGCCTTGGCCCTTGCACCAATTACTAGACTAATGAAGTGACACATTTTTCCCAGGGTTATTTTAAAGTGTGTGTCCAGGGGCCTCCTGGGTGGTCTAGTGGTTACAACGTTCGACGCTGGCCACTGCGACCAGGGTTCGATTCCACCGGCTGCGCCAGAGTCAGCTCTGGCTGGGAGTGCCACCGGGGGTGGCGATTGGCTGTCCGCCCCAGGGAGGGAGGAGGGAAGCCGACAGGATGTTCAGTGCGCACAGGAGTGGCTCTGTAGCACCGGACATCAGCCTGGTGAATGCCGTCTCGGAGGAGACGATCCCTCGCCTTTGTCACTGCCGGTCTCAGGGCTACGGCAGCAAACTCACAATACGAGGGGGGGATTGACATGAAAAATAGAGGGTGTAATTGCTACCAAATTGGGAGAAAATGGGATAAAATCAGAAACAAATGATTTAAAGTGTGTGTTCTGTACACACAAATCCTGCCACTGGGGGCAGTAGAGTGGGGCCGGCTTGCTGGAGCACCTGGGCTAAGCTGGGCATTGTTTGCGCACCTGGCTAAAACACAGCGCTCTGATTTACACCTTTCAGGTGCGTGACCTGCCGGCTTATGCATTAAGAACTTGACTCCCGCCGTTTACTGTTTCCTACCAGCGTCCAATTTTTCAGTTCATACAAGTTCAACATTTAAAAATAAAAAATAAAAGCCTGCCACTTAATTACATAGATGCCCAGCACCATTAGCATGACATACATGCATAGTATTAAATTGCTCGGTCTTTGTAATTGTAATTTCATACAGATTTGTTCTGCTTGCGGTTTGTAATATGAATTTGTATGAACACATTGGATCGAGTACCCCATGCCAATATCGCCCACCCGTGCCAAAGAACTGAAATAATGGCTATGAGATCAAATGACTCAATAGACGTTCCATGGAAACGCAGCGTTACCAGACTCCTGAAATTCACAAGCACGCCCGCCGCTGACAAGATTAGGCCGTATTGTGTGACTGTGAATACAGACACTCTGAACACTCTTAATGAGCCATTGTTGCATAACCCACAAACTGCTGTACATCTCAGAGAGAACCAAAACACAATGGGATCAGAAAAAAAAGGCAGTGGTTGGAGAACCGAGCTCGTTATTCGGTGGGACCGTGCCGCTGTACCCTTGAGCGAATGACTTGGATTTCTTCAGTGATTGTCAACCTGTACGAATGGATTATATGCAAAATGCAAGCCATGCACTGTACAGTGGGCTATGTTGGATGCAGGCGCCTTCTAGCAAAACCTTCCTGGCGTGGCGGTGGTCAGAAGACACATGTTTAGGGTCTAATGATGAAGGTCACCCTCGGACCTCTCGATCTCTTTGTTTTGTCTCTCCGTAATGCACCAGAGAAGAGGCCCTCTTGGCAATACTTGGTCCCAGAAAGTGTCACCTGGGCCGCAAAGAATAAAGTCATTTTCCCGCAGAAACGCCCATTTAGATTTAAAATGTAAAAATTTGACATTTTACTTGTCTTTACAATATGATTTGACCCATGCCATTTTGTGGATTGGGACACAGGTTGAGAAATAGTACACTAGAGACACAGGCAGTAGCTGAAACTGTGTGGAATGTAACATGGAGGGGAAACATTGTGGCAAATGGTGCTGCTGACTCTTAATCTGGATGATCGCAAGTAACAAAATATTATTTTAAAATATTTTAAAAATTTATATATATATAGCGCCAGTATCGGCTCTGGCCGGGAGTGCCACTAGGGGGTGGCAATTGGCTGTCTGCCCCAGGGTGGGGGAAGGGAAGCCGATGAGAGTTCGCTGCGTATAGGAGTGGCTCTGTGGGCGCGTATCGGAGTTACGGTGACAGCTTGGCGGATTCCGGCTCGGAGGAGGCGGTGCCCAGCCGCACATCACTGCTGGTATCAGGACTATGGCAGTGAACTCGTAAAATATATGAGGGAGTGGGATAATTGATGTGAAAAGGAGGGTATAATTGGATACTAAAAATGGGGAGAAAAGCAACAGAAAAAAAATATATATATATATATACTGTATATATATTAAAAACAACTATTGTGCTTATACGCCAAATAACACCTGGTAGATGCTGACTACATGACCTGTGTTAGTGTACAGATGAACTTTAATCTGAACTTAAACTGCAATTTATATTGTAACACAAACAGTTTGTAGTTACCATTTCTGGAAAAAAATCCAAACTCATAGTGGCAAAAAATAAATCCTGACATAATACTATCAGGATTAACATGTAGAAAGCAACAGATTTTGTTTAAGTCATTATTGCAATTCTAAATCAAGCAGAATTACACTGAAAGGATGTGCAAACGTTATCCATCTGTCATCAAAGAGGTACGGTAATGATATCTTAGCACTAATGGCAGCTGGTTCCTTTGAACACTTTTCTTACCTCAGAACACATACCGCTGACCTAAGGGAGCTTGGCGGAGTGATTTAGTGGACGAAAGACTGATCCAATAGGAGTAATGGTGTCGTGACACACCGATCACATTTCACAGAACTGAATGCGAGCTCTTTTTTGATCGCGCCTGCAGGCATACTGAACCGCAGTTTTTTTTTCTGCTGCTCCGGCAGTATCAGGTAATTGGTTGGCTGTGTGATGGTGGCTGTGCACACTGCACCACTCAGTCTCTCTGAAAAGTGTGCTAAGGGTGTCCGTTCACTGAGGCCGGTGTGGACCAACTGTTTGTTTATATGGATTACCAAACCTTTTCTGCTACAAATAAAGCACACCAGGAAATAGGTCTGTCAAGGCAGGGCCTTCGTTTGTACAAAAGATCCTTTAAAAACTCCCCTCCAATGAGAATCGAGGTCAATAAAGCAGGTCCAATGGTCATTTTTTTTCTTACAAATCCTCTGTGTTTCCTGTCCCCCCACAACCTCCCCCCAAACCAAACCCTGGATCGAAGACAATCCTCCTTTGTATAGGGGTAATATCATCTATCTAAATGCCCGTGGCTTTTGGCAAGACAAGTAAAACGTACAGGGTATGCTGAGGAACGTGAAGAAAAGACAGGACATGTGATACAGGGACATTTTTGGGGAGTTTGTATTGGTGAGGGGGGGGGTGCTGGTGATGGAGAGCACGGATAGCTTCTTAAAGAAAGATGTCATTCATTAAGACACTTTCCGCCTCTTTCAGCCCTGCTAGCGGGCGGTAGTGTCTTACAGAATGTGTGGCTTCAGGTCTCCCTCTGCTGGTCGAACTCTGTCTCTGTACCGGTGACACAACGTCCGTATGCTCCCAGACACATTTCACTCTCATTTTTAGAACTATAAGGAAAATAAATATTAATCCTAAACTGTAAATGAATTAGCTGCTCATTTATGTCAGCCTTTTCCTTGTACTCTAGAAAACATTCCTCACAAAACAGAGGAATTTGAATGTGACACTAAAACATATTCCATTTATTATTAAATCTGAAAATCAATTTTGTCGTTTGTTAAGCCAGCAGATAGTATGTGGTGCTTCTACCAGGTATTAAGTCAAGAGGGGTGAATACTTATGGAATCAATTATTGTCTGTTTTTTTTATTTGTAATTAACTCAGGAAAAGCTTTGGAGTTGTTGATTTTTTATTTGACATTGTAGAGTATTTTGTGAAATCCATTTTGATTCCATGGAGTAAGAAAAAAAATGTGAAAAATGCCAATGGGGGTTTATACTTTTTATACCCACTGTGTGTGTGCGTGTGCATATTCTTTATACGTACCAGGAGGTCTCATGTTAGCCACAACTATTGGAAAGAGTCAGAAAATCCTTAGCAACAACAACACACATTAAGGTAGACGATAAAAGTGCATCTTGTGCAGGCGATGATAACTGAGATTGTGATATCCTGCAAAGGTTTCCAATTATTGTCAACCATTTCAGAACACCATAACCCCAGTTACCATCACCTACAAAGGAACCATTTCATCAGGAATGTCTGCCATAACATCTTCAGCCATCTCACAGTGAGCTCTTTTTTTTTGTCGTGCGGTCTTTCCATTTACCAGAAAACAAACCCCAGCACAGAAGCTGGATCGAGATGGCGGAAGGCGAGCTGACAGCCGCGAGCCTCTCCCACGTCGAGCTTGCCCTCTCTAAAGAGGGAAAGTTGAGATGCTGTTGGACATTTACACCAACATTTGATCCTGCAGCTGAGAGGGACGGGGCAGCTGACTCGTCTCGCCATCCTGTGTGTGTGTGTGGGGTTCCAAGACAAACAGCTTGAGCTCTGGCCCGCCTCCAGCCCTGTGGGCAAGCCTGGCCCCGTCCTCGCTCGCGTGTGAGCGCCAGGGCCTGCTCGCTCTGGCCTTTCCCTCAAGGTGAGAGCGCAGCTCGTTCCCAGAATGCTTTTCACCGCACTCCGGTGTCCTATGCGCCGCTACGCCACCTTCCTTGACGGACACAGTTCAGAGATTGGGAATTGGAAGTGAGGCTGTGGTGTGGACAGAATTTAATTAAACGTGCAGCGGAGTGGACCTGTGGGACCGAGCCGTCACAAAGTGCTTTCCCTCTCTTTTAGATTCCTCCGCCTTTCCTTCAGAATTCAATTACCGCTGTTTTGTTTTTCATCCCGCTGTTTTGTTCCTTTCACCATCTCTATGACGGAAGGTTATTGAAGGTCTAATTTTCCACGTGAACTTTTCGTTAACCTTACTAAAATTCACTGTGAATTTTGTGTCCATGGCTAACGGCATTACGCAATTATTGTTTATGTGAGGCATTGTAGTTGCAGTTAGCTGTTACCGGAGGAGAAACTGACCTCTTATATATAGAGTTCTTATATATACAGTATATCGCGCATATAGTTCGTATACAACGTAGCATGCAAGATGCAGGGTAAAGATGGAGTTTCTTTTAGGTGCCAGTTAACTCTGAGATCCTTAGTTTGAGTGTCTGTCACGAAGCAACCAAGTAAACAACCTTAAATTCACGGCCCTGATGTTTCTCTCTGCGTCTTTCTGTCCTGATTATTCACAACGCGAGGTTAATTTATGAAAGATGCCACAAACTGCGAAGGGGAATATATCCCCATCCACTTCTGCACAACGTGTTCTCAAGGGGGGCATTGAGAACCATCTGTTGCCATTTCTGCAAGGCCTGTAAAATTTTATTTCCCCCCTCTCCATTGACATGGAATATACTGCAGTTAGTTTACGTGTCAAAATATGTCTATAGACTTTTGCAGCTTCTGCCTCACAAAACTGGATTTACATGTTCCCTGATGGTATGGCAGTGCCAGTAAGGTAATCCTTGCCCTATACTTCCTTTGTGTTGAAACAGGGTTTGGTATGACATTCCAGTAACTGTGGCGTTGTTAGCGTGTAAAAGAACAGCTATTTTTTATTTTAACATTTAAACAGATTTTTTAATGAGATAACAAAACACAATATCGAATGTTTTTTTTTCCGTAATAATTAGCTATAAACCCCAGGATTGCATTGATAGGCCACCTGGCTATTGGCATGCAACAAATGTAGTAAAACAGGAAAGGATTGAATCAGAGCCACAATTTCATGCAGTCAGCATTGCTCACAGAGCTCAAAGATAATTGGGTATTATTGTATGAACGCTGACCGTTTGCTTGAAGGCTGTGATTCATGAAAAAAGGGATCTGCAACATATTGGTAAAGTTTGGCCAGTTTCTTCAAAACTCATAACAACCACAGATGCTAAACATTGAGGGAAACCATATTGTCAATCATGTGGGATACGGAAAAAACTGGAGCAACATGTTCCAACTTCCATAAAAAAACCAGCACATTTCTGGGGGGATTCACAGAAATGTTTGGAGGGTTTGGAGAAAACTCACATGTAGCTATGCAGTCTGCGGCTTGAGGTGTGGTTTGGAACTGGTGGCAACAGTGGCCGGGGACTCAAACTGTTATTTACTTTCATATTACCTTGGAGGCCCAGAGAGCGTTTATAAACCTATCACCACGTTCGCCGGGCTACATTCAGTAAACGTCCACAGACACACTGAACAAGCGCAAGCCTTGCCAGTACATGTCAATTTGCATGTATTTATGTATTTGTTTAAGAGAAATAGCAAAAAGCATTGTTACAATGTTAAAAACAAAACAAGCATCAGATGCATTGCATATAAGTGTTTATAGCCAAAGGCGAACTTCCAACGCCTTTGTATAAAGCATGATTTTTAGATCCAAGGTTGTTTTTTTAAACAGTGTTGTTTTTGATTTTCATAGTCATCCATCCAACCTTTAAAGCAAAGTCAACCATCCATACAGATGGCTGGTCATAACTAGCTGGCTGATATACTGTATAAATTGGTGATAGGCAGCAATAAGTAATAAATAATTACACTATCTGTTCCAACACAGTTGTGCTAAAACATTATTGGATGCATGCCAATTCATCTTGCCAAGCATTTTTTTGTTCATTTTGTTGAGAAAAGAACATTAAACAATAAACAAGACTCAAATCTTTATTGGACAGCTGAATAAAATAGTCGGGTGGTCTGCTGGGAAGTTGTTTCCAGACATAAAAATGTAGTTTTAGTTGAGTTACCTTTTCCAGAAAGGATACTGTGCGTAAGTGTGAAACAGGAATAGCAGTTGGACAAAATAGAAGAGAGAGTTGCATTTTCTCTGCTTCTCTTTTACATTAAACAGGTGCAATGCCTGTATATAATAATAATAATACTACCAGGAAACATCTCCAACAGTTCTAACCTATTCAGCATATAACCTTTTTGTGACTATTTTTTAATCAGAATATCTTTACAAAGATGTATGATGACACTGTATAATCCAGCATCGGCCCCTTAATTTAACTTGTAATAAAATGCAACACAGTACTGGTATGCAGCTGTACTTGTTGCATAGTAGAATTTGCAGTGACATTCCACAAGGGGGTGCTGTGCTGCAGAACATAGAGAAGAGCCATTGAAATGTCCTTGAATAATTCATATATACATATACAATATATTCTCATTATTGAAGGCATTTAGGGAACACCAGTTTGTTTGAAATTTGGCCTTTGGACAAGGTCTTTATTTTGGTCACGAGAACTATTTTTGCTACATCAAGTAGCTATCAGATCATTATGCCATGAGTCATAGCCCTCAGCATCGAAAAATTATGGCTCATCTTAATGTTGAATATGGAGGAGTCATGCAGACACAAAACGTTTTGGGCTGTTTTGTATAATAAAAATAACTAAATGTTTATGCTTTTTATGCTTGGCCATTGTATAAGATATTGCCTGTGTGCTAAAACTGAAAAAGGAAAGTAGCTAGCAGTAATAACCAGTAGTAACAGGAGAAAGTAGGGTCATTCCACAAATGGGGTGCCATTTGGACACTGTAAAAATGTACTAAATTTTTTCAACATTGCATCAGAGAAATAATGTGTTTAACCTTCAGAAAACTTTTCAGGCCATGAAATCTTATTTATTAAGACATGTATTTTATGCTATGGGTTGCTTTGTCCCTCAACCCTGTAACGGACACTTGAATATGATTTTAAAATCATTTATATAAATCCAGCATTTTAATGTCAATCAGGTGTCCATTATTCAAGGTTATTAAAAAATACAAAACCAATAACATAAATCAAATTTGACCATTCTTAGACATGTCAAATGAGTCTCTTTAGCTTGAAAGAGCACCTAGACATTCATTGTTTACTCGTCATTATGGACCTGCATGCAGAAACTGGCTGTGCGACTGCTCCCAAGTGACCACTTGATGGGTGATATGTTTTGACTGCGTATCATTGATCTCTTCCGGGATGCACTGCACTGTAGAAAAGCAACACAGCTCCACTGTAATCCCTCCCCTGTCTTTCTCATCACTGTAATTGTAGTGTCTGTTCCAATCAGGGAGATTAGCATCCTGGTAGCAGATTTATGTAATCGGTGTATAGGTTTGTCACGAAGCTGGCCGATACTTTGGACAAACAAAACGTTTTGTTTTTTAAAGAATAAAAATCATTATAGCCCCAATAATATAAAAAATATAATTTCGTTATTCCAGCAAGTTAACATACAATAACTGAGGTAAAGACTAATATCAGATTACAACTGCTATCAAGCAAGCCTAATCTAACTGCCTTGTTGCCCAAAGAAAAATGCTTCTTCTTTGTCAGCACACCTGGGATTAAATAGGCCTGCAATTATTATTTTCACCTGGGAGCATTCCCATCAATCAATTAGCAGTCAAATCAATCAATCAATTAGCATTCCAATCAATCGATCACAGCATTACATTACATTTTAGGCACTTAGCAGATGCTCTTATCCAGAGCGACTTACACAGTTTACATTTCTTTACATACAATCCATTTATACAGCTGGATATTTTACTGAAGCAATGCAGGTTAAGTACCTTGCTCAAGGGTACAACAGCAGTGCCCCACCTGGGAATTGAACCTGCAACCTCTGAGTTACAACCTCCTAACCATTACACTACACTGCCAGCCAACAATTCTCATGAAGCTGGTAACAATTGGTTTATACAATTACTGACTGAAGTTCAATACCAGTAGTTTTTGGCATCCTAAACATTAAAATGCACACATACAATTGACAACCGCATACGCAAAGTCCATGGGTTAATATTAAGTAATAATGTCAAAAGTGTTCAATTGAATTAAAACGATCATATTTTTGTTATGACGATTGCACAAAATGCAGCAATTATAACTTTTCTGTTGGGCAACAACATTGAGCGATGTCACACCTATCATCAGTATTCGAGTGGCCATTTGTGTTGCACTCAGAAAGAGGTTAATACTAATGCATTAAAATTCTAACCCTCTCCCCAGAGTGGATTTGTAAATTAATTCAGTGTCAAACTAATCCTGAGCAGGAAGTACCGTAGTCTTTGCTCCTCTGGCAAGTGAGGAGGTACATATGAAATACCCACAAATATGTTATGATAGATTATGATATACCCACAAACCCATCCCAAAAAGACTTGGCAACATTCAGAAGATTTGCTAACATTCACTAAATGTTAAATAATTCATGACAAGCCAAGATGAATTCACTGGCAAAATACGATATTACGTATACAAAACACGTATAGTCACTTTTCTCTCAAATAAGCTCCTTCTCATAATTCTTAGGGCATATCTACCACACTATTCAACTTAAATTATAGCAAAATAAAATGAATTTGAATTAAAGTACACAAAAAACTAACATTGGGTAAGTTTAATTTAGTTACTGTCCTTACTCCCTCAAGCATCTCTAAAAACCGTTTAAAAACATTATTTTTGACAGTTCATGAAACAGTGTTTAGATAATAGTTGCACAGCGTTTACATGAAAAATGAGAAAATCTCCTCCTTATGCTGTTCCAGCACCAATGTAGATGAATATTCTTTTGGCAAAGGACAAATACTATACAAACTAATCCTCAAAATTTCTATTTTGGAAATGATGCTCCGTTCAAAATCAATGTTGGCTTGTGTGTTAGCACGGTCCACTTCAGTACAATAATTCCAGAAGCCATTGCAACTCACAAATCCATTGTTAAGAGACAGTATTTAGAGCCAAAATGGCAGTGACCAGAAGGCCACTAAAATGCAACTGCGTTGCTTCCTCCTAATGATATTCACACTCCTACGCAGCACTAGCGGTTCAAAAACATCAGCTACCTAAGTTAGGTTAGTCAGTCGACCAGCTTAGGCTAGTTGAGTACAAAGCTCTAAAGGGTAGAACTTTATACTCTTCATTCATAAGTTTTCTGTCTTTTGGGTTGTTCATATAGCAATTGTTGTGGGCAGATGTTGCTTGCTAGACAAAGTCATTTGCTTGCAGTGCTAGTGGTGACAGAGATCAGACTGTAAATGCCAATAGCTTAGCTACAGTCAGTAAGGATGGCTAGCTAGCTACGCTCTAGTTTGTGACCTACTAGCCACTTAGTTAGCTGGCTACCTCATACATTTGTATGGACACAATAATGCACATTGACATTTTAGGCTTTCGCCAACCATTATCTCACATTTAAAACATAGTTTACTGGGTTTAATTATCAATATTGCCTGCAACAATTCACCCATGCAGAATGTTGGTTGTTCTATTATAGCTGAAAAGGGTAGCTAGACAGCTACAGGCTACTTTAGAAAACAAGCTGGCAAAATAACTGTACACATTTTTGTTCACGAAGATAAACCTTTTCGCCACTACTGGCACACGTCACACATAGAGTATATGTCGTCTTTCATCCATTATATGAATAAAATGGCAAGTGGACTTGAATTACTGTAGCATAATACATGACAGGCATTTAGCAGACAACTTACACAGTTTCACATTTCTTTACATACAATCCATTTATACAGCTGGATATTTTTACTGGAGCAATTCATGTTAAGTACCTTTAGCTCAAGGGTACAACAGTGCCCAGTGCTCCCACCTGGGATCAAACCTGCAACCTTTGTATTACAAGCCCAGCTTCCTAACTATTACACTACATTGCCAGCCTTAATTCTGTAATCGATTTAAAATGTCTCTTTCACATCTAGCGGAGGAATATCTGGTGTGCGTTGGTGAGCTCCTCTTATTTGCGGGACAAGAGGTTTGTCATGCACGGGTGGGCGTGTTATTGAGAGAGCCGACATGCTCTGATTAGAAGGTGTAGACTGAGGTGTTCCAGGGCATGACCCATGCAGGTTCCTGGTGTGTAGCATGGAGTACGTCAAAGCAGAGCTGACGAATGATCCTCTGTATTCTATCAAAATGGAATAACCGGTGACATTAAGGGTTCCACATGGGCCTTTCATTCTCCAACCCTCAAACCATTTGTCAAGCAGAGTGTATTTTATTGCAGCTGACAAAGTGTTATACTGTCCACACACACTGTATTGCCTCCAAACATACTGTATTATCCACATACACACGCTACAGCCTCCAAACACGCTATAGCCGAACAGGAACCACAGCCTCCAGTTTTATCATATCTAAACACATGCCACAGTACCCAAATGCACAGTGTTCTGCAAACTCACTGTGGGGCCAGACACACTATCTTGTCTGTATAGATACTATGGGCCAACTTAAACGACATCTGTAGGGATTTAACCACTTAACTCTTTCCCACCTTTGAGCTGGGACCAGACTGGTCTGCCTCATTCAGGTTCCTGACAGTTTTCTGGTGATTTCTTTTGTCATGCTGACCCGGGTCAGCTCAGCTAGAGGGAAGCAAGAGAGCACCCAGCACCAATGATCACTGCAAACAAACAGAAGCAATGTTTCTTTTTGTGAATTTCTTGGGCAGATGCCAGCAAATCAGTGTGATGTCCTGTCTGCGCCTCAGGTTGCGGGTAATGCAATGGAAAAGCAATCATGCCACTCTGGGTCGGCCAGCTGTGGCTCCAGCTTGTGCTAGCCTGCAATCTGCTCTAAGCTGGGAAACATGTACACTACGGGTCAAAAGTTTTAGAACACCCCCATTTTCTAGTTTTTACTGAAAGTTAAGCAGTTCAAGTCCAGTGAATAACCTGAAATGGTACAAAGGTAAGCGGTAAACTGCCAGAGGTTAAAAAAAAAAGTTTAGGTTACCAAAAACTGAAAAATAATGTACATTTTTTGGCAGTGAGTAGTTTCCTACACCATCAAAAGGCACTTGGAAACTGGAGGAAACTCTGACAGGAAGAGGTCTGGCAGACCCAAAGCCACAACAAAATCAGAAGACAAGTTTCTGAGAGTCAACAGCTTGCGTGATAGGTGACTCACAGGACAACAGCTTCAAGCACAGCTTAACACTGGTCGAAGTAAGGAAGTCTCAGTTTCAACTGTGAAGAAAAGACTTCGAGCTGCAGGTTTGACAGGTCGAGTGGCAGTAAGAAAGCCATTGCTAAGATGGCAAAATAATAAAAATAGGCTTGCCTGGGCCATGAAGCACCGCCAGTGGACTACTGAAGACTGGAAGAAGGTCTTATCGACCGATTAATCAAAATTTTAAATCTTGAAATTTTGAAAGGTTTTTTTAGGTCGTCGAGTAGGCGAAAGGATGGTTCCTCAGTGTGTGACACCAACTGTCAAACATGGAGGATGTAGCGTGATGGTCTGGGGCTCTTTTGCTGGATCCAGAGTCGGCGACTTGCACAGAGTGACTGTTAACCCACGTTAACCCATTACTTGTTCCCTGAAAAAAGCCTTTTTTTATAACTCTGAAATTTACATGATTTTTCAGTTTTTGGTAACCTAAACTTTATTTTTTATTTTTTATCTCTGGCAGTTTACCACTTACCTTTGTACCATTTCAGGTTATTCACTGGACTTGAACTGCTTAAATTTCAGTAAAAACTGGAAAATGGGGGTGTTCTAAAACTTTTGACCGGTAGTGTACGAGCCGGCGGGAGAAGGAACAGCCTTTTCAGGAGTTTCAGTGATTTCAGTGGCCAAAGTGGATTTATATCATCCAACCACATCACAATGTCCAAACATTATGCTCTCCAAATAAACACTGAAGTCCCTAAGTACACAACATTGTCCAAACACGCTCAACAAAACACCATCCATAAACCGAATACATACTGCAGTATCGAATTATGCTACAGCAATACATCTGCGCTTGAGATGGTTTCTCATGTGTTGTTCCTCCGTTCGGTATCTGTCGCATAAGTACAGCATTATGACCTTTGCCGGTTGATCCTTGCCCTAAGATGTCCTCTGTGATGATTTTGGTTTGTTACAGTGAGTAAATATTCATTGGAACTGTTCCCAGCAGCTATACTTGTTTGCTGTCTGTGGCATTTTTGGGAGTCCAAATAATAATAAATATTCATATTGTCCTCAGTCAATGCGATTGATCATTGCAACAGTTTCTTGTGCCCCTGTGACAGGGCCCTAGCGTGAGGGGGTATATGCGATGTGCCGCAGTCTAGCTGAGAATATATCAAGAGCTTATGAATATGAACAATTTGGACACAAGTATTCGGAAATGTACGCAGTGCATTCTTGAGGAGAAAACTGTTATGTTTTCTGCTCAATTAAAGCCAAATTGATTGCCGTTGATTTGTATGCATTTATTCTTTGCAAACTGTTGTGGGAGAGTGCATTATTAAATGAATTAAAATTAAAATTAAAATGAACTCTACTAAAATCAAATCAAGTGTTTCTCAGCGATTCAGATTTAAATGAAGACAGCGGTTGCTGAGATAAAAGATGCCGTTTGTAAAATTAATGTTTGCACTTCAGGAAACGTGTCATCATGCTCTTCACGAATGCTGAAAGAAGACTACATTAAAAGCGATACAGTATCTTAGACTAAGGGGCAGGTGTGTAAATCACTGAAGCCCATAGCTAAAGGCTGACTCCTATGAACCTTAATCTTATGAATCTTACGAGAGAGACTATAAGACCATTAACACTCGGTATCTAGGGCTGCTTGGAGATAATGGGCTAGCCTGTCTGGTGTTGGGGATATGAAAAATGTTATTCAACACAGGGATGTCTCTTAATGTAACCATGGGAATTCTATTTAGGTTAGTGCTTTTTATTCTTTTTTTTTTTTTACATGGGCTACAATTATTTTCAATAGCCTTACATTGTACAAAAATATAATGAACCCCAGAACTTGCTTGCTACAATGCTTGTGTTTGAGCGAACCTAATATAATATATATATATATATGCCATTTAGAAGACACTTTTATCCAAAGCGACTTACAGTAGTGAATGCATACATTTTTCAGTATGTGTGGTCCCAGTGGGAATTGAACCCACAAACTAAGCATTGCCAACACCGTGCTCTACCTACTGAGCCACACAGAAACCTGAAACATTGAGCATTCCATCAAGATGCCACCAATTCTAAATGCTAAGAAATGCTGTTCCTTTGGCTGAAATAAGTGACTGTCTCTCCCAAGCGGCACAGCGTTGTTTGCTAAAACCATGTCTGCCGTTGCAGTCTCTTGTTGCTGTGTGGGTCTTCCTTCAATTCTGTAAACATGTATACATTTACGTTGACAAATATGAATACATTTTCCAATTTGATATATATATATATATATATATATATATATGAAACATATATTGACATTCATTTCAGTAGTTTACTGCAATCATTTTGAGTATGATACGATATGTAACTGTCGAGAGTAGAGATGAGCGCTTTAATGAGTAACAGTTAAGTTCACCCACGTCACCCCTCTACTTTCCTCTCTGCACTGGCTCCCCATCGCAGCACGCATCAGACTCAAATCACTGCAGATATGGTACGCAGCTGCCTGCAACGATGTCTATTGCTGTATTACTGCACTGATCTTCTTGAGCGAACTATGATTGATCTTACCATACATTAATGCACATCTTGTAAGTTGTGGATAAGAACATCTGCTAAATGCTTAAAATGTAAAATGTACTTACCTACTCTCATTTCTAAATGTATGGAAAAATGGCTCAAATCAGGCCGTACCGATTTCATTACAGTCCCACCTCCCTCATGCTCCACGGTTGTTAATATCGTCAACAAATGTCATTATAAATACAGTATTCCTCTTCGCCTTCCTCTCTCTCCAATCCTTTGTTCCACGCTGTTCCATTGTGCCCCAGCACATTTCACTGTGCCCTCTGTCATTGATGCTAAAAGCGCTGACAGACAATTATAAGGTTAAGCAATATGGGTCTGCACAGGTGAGGCACGAATGTTTGTCATTTTAATATAATGTAATATAATATACGCCATTTAGCAAACGCTTTTATCCAAAGCAACTTATCCAAAAGTATAGCGACATTTTCGACGATATGTTTTCCATGTTAGTACAAGATATTTCATTGTGAAAGTTGGCCTAGAAGCAGAGATGTGTTTTTTAAAAATGTGAACTGGAATTGCAATTTCAGTGAGCAACTCAAACAAAACACGCTTGGAGGAATAGTCAAGCTGGTGATGTAGTACTAGTTCCAGTGTATACAAACAAATAAATAAAAGCACGAATGCCCTCGTGGCAGCTTGTACATATTATTCTGTGTACTTCATCTTGTTGCAAATCTGGAGTTCTTGTGGATTATAAAGTAAACCGCTGCATACATAGCCCCTTATTTTCGGTAATGCAAGTGATGGATGAGGCACCTCTCCTGCTCTTTGTTTACCTTCGCCTGCTGGCACAACTAAGAGCCTTTCCAGAGAGCTCTTATGTTCCTTTAGTTCATCTACACAAATGAATAGAAATGTCCTGTCTGTTAGCATCAGGATGAGCCGAAACATCTGTGGCAGAGGGGTACATTTTGTTGTCATTATCCTAGTCAGACAGGTCTCAACATTGAATTTTCACCACACAAAGTAGATTCTTCAAACGCATTGTCTGAATGTACTGTATGTTGAAAATCAATCATTAATTTCACTGCAGGCTAAAAACTTCCGCCGTCTTTCTTTCCACTAGCCTGGCTTCAGCAACACCTCAGCGTTGCCATGGTTTTTGTTCATACACATTACCTCCCAGGTACATTATAGCTCTACCCTGGTGTCTTTTCCCAACCTAGCAGGCGATGTGGTCAAAAGGGGAAGTTTTTGTTTTTGTTCGTTTGTTTGCTTAGTAATGAGGCCGGTAGTTTTCAAAGGCGGATCAGTATGTGTTCCATCTTATCGCATCTGTTTCTTTGAGAAATATTACAGCTACAAGACAGAGGGGAAACCTGCTGAAAATTAATTGGATACCTGCTGCAAAGCACCAATCTGGAAACCTATGCAACGTTAGAAGAAAGAATATCAGGATCTTTGTAGTGGGCCACTTAGATGTTTTGTTTGAAAAGCACAGTACCTCCTCACTTTTAAGTTAAAAAAATAAGACAAAAGCACTAAACCTGCAGTGAAAATTAAACAGAGGCAGAACCAGAATATTATAAAAATTGCATGTTGTATTATTCTGTTCTATCCAAATGAGAAAGACAGCTACGAAGGTCATTTCTGTACTCAATTCTGACATTTATCAATGGATTTTTTATTTCTGGTCAGTAGGTCAAGTTTTGTGGAAACATCATTTTTCCATATTTACTCATACATGATACAGTATATCAAATACTTGTAGTTATACTATTACCTTTTACCAGTGGCGGGCCCAGACCACTTTAACAGGGGTGGCCCAAGAGTGGCACAGAACCACACAGGGGGGGGACATTCAAAATGTAATACATTTGAAAAGATGTGATTGACAACCTAACAACCTATCAAGAGGCAGATGAAGTAGGGTGGCACCCAGAGTGGCCAACCACATTTCTGTGGGGGCAGGTGCCCCTCCCTGGACACGCCCCTGCCTTTTAGGACAGCATCAGTGATTAGTAGGAGGCACCATTAATATGGTGATGCACTGTAGTTTCCCCCGATTTCAAACGTGTGCAGTGTGTGAGCCATGCTCTGCAGATTCTGCAGTAATATAATAATAATATACACCATTTAGCAGACGCTTTTATCCAAAGCGACTTACAGTAGTGAATGCATACATTTTCAGTATATGTGGCCCCAGTGGGGATTGAACCCACAACCTAAGCGTTGCCAACGCTGTGCTCTACTAACTGAGCCACAGAGAACCGCATAGCTCTCTGTGGCTCTCCACATGGCTCCACATGACTGGACCACTGGACTGCAGTGGTCCAGTCATTATGTCAATCACCTTCATGCACAGAAACGTTCTGCAAACGATGTAGTGTGCACATCACCTTAAGGGATCCCAGAGGAAACTGAACAACAAAAAAGTGTGAACGACCATTGTGCACAACTTTAACCCAACCCAATACAGTGCCATTTACACCTGAGAGTGGAAAGCAAGAACATGACATTCGAGTTTGGGTGCTAATACGCATCTAAGCAATATTTCCTACGCCATTAGCAGCATTAAATTCTTGATTCAGCCAACATTGTACGAATGGCATATTGAGAGCTTTTATGTGGAGGGAAGAACATGTCCTAACCACAGAGCACTCACTCTGTCAGTTTAGGGTCAGCTACCGCATAAGAGCAGGCTTCTGGTGACTCAGCCTCTTCTCTGGCCCTCAGACTCACTCCCGTTAACGTTGTTATTCCTGCGCCGGGTCCCTCTCTCCCGAGAAGGAGAGCAGCTGACAACTCGTCCTGTGGAAGCGGCCAAGATGAGTAGGCCTCGCTTGCATTTGGCTCATCCGCACCGTAATTATGGGGGAATCCACCGTGTGTGAGAGAGAGAGAGCGGTGGGATCAGCACAAGGAGGCTGAGGGGTGCCTCGGCACATCCTAGGGTGGCTGTCAGCTGACACGAGCCTGGCGAACGTGTGGCAGACCTCGAGTTGCAGGGAAGCCAGCCGCAGTGCGGGCCAGAACAGTCACACCACACTCTCATTTTTGACCTCAGTACTTAAATTAATGATCATTTCAGTCCAAATGTGTCGTCAATCACAGATTTATCATTCCAGTCCCCGTGCATTTTTAGCTCCCTGCACAAGTGCTGCTCAGAAGCCAATTTAAAAAACAAACTTATATATACTATAATAAACCAGTGGCTTATACGCTAAAACGACAAGTCCCGTGCCAGCACTGGGTCAGCTTCTGAATTTGAAATGAACTAGCTGGACTGCAAAGCCTTTGATATCTAGAGAAGTAGTGTATCTTTCGCAGGCATAACAGTGAGAACAGCAGGTTATCCTCGACTAGTTTAGAAAGCATGCATTGTTATTACAGAACAATAATGTTAGTGTCACGTTTGCTTCCAAGTGAACATATTTTGGGCAGATGTCTTGCAGCATAGCCCATTACTGTAATGCATTCAGAATGACGAGCATGGGACTGCTTTTAGCAACCAGATACACAAGACCACATTGTTCCAGGCAGGCAAGAAGGTCTGCTTTTAGACCATTGACACTAAAGGGATCAGGTGGAGCACCTTCTGTATAAAACGTGAAGCACTGTGTTCATGTTTAAACGGCTTGAACTATGCAGACAAACATAACAATCTTTTCAGTCAATGAAATGGTCCGTGAATGGTCGCTAAAGGAAACTGCTGCCATGTAGCCCCCTTGCATTTGATTGGCTGATTCGAAACTCCAGCTCTCAGCCTTAGCCAATGGGGCGTTGGGGGGAGATGAGGTGAACGGGAGTGTTCCATAACACCAGACTCAAGAGGCCTTTTCCTCCCCGAAGGACAACTAACAGCCTACAGCACCGAGCACCCTCTCCGTTCCGTCGCCCGATCCTGCAAGGCAAAGATAAGAGGCACAACGTGCAGAAGCCAAGCCCAGGTGGCCAGATGAGAACTGAGGGGGGGGGAATGCAGGCTCAAGCCTTTCCCTTAATCTCACTCTCTCTCTCTCTCGTTCCCACGTTTTATCTATTTTTCTCAGGAGGAAGATATACCTCATGCTTATTTCTTTTTGTCCGTTTTCGACGGAGCGTCTCACGGGGCAAGATGAGATGCCTGTCAGCCGCCATCGTCAAACACTGCTCCGGGTTCACACTGCGCTCAAATGTTCTCTCCCCCAGCGATAACGTGTATCAATTTGCGGTGATTTTGAGGGATCGCCCTTATGACGCAAGCGACCGAAACAGGTGCGCAGAAGCTCCGGTTCGTTTTATCCGTCGCAATGCCATTGAGCGCGCAGTTGAGATGCTCTTTGCTGCGACAATACGACTATGGGACCGTGGTCCTCGGCATAATATTCCCGAAAGCCCGAAAGTGGGGAGCACAATGATGCATTACCCTCTGAGAGGAGAAAGCCCTCAAGCATACACAGTTTCATGTACTCTAAAGGATTATTCTAGGAACTTTGGACAGTTCGATTTTCTGTGTTTTTTTAAGAAACCCAAGCTTGATGTCTATGATTGATGAATAAAACATAGCATATGTACGGAAGCAAGCACAGGTTTTCATATGCTTCGCAGGCACAATAGGTGCCTCTTGCAGGCATGAAAGTGCCCACGGCACATCTTTTGAGGACCACTGCCACGGTGTGTGACCTTGAACAGTGATCAGGCCTGGAAGGGCAAGCCCTCTGCACAACCTGCTCCCTTTCCCTCCGGTGTATATCAGGTGGGACCTCTCTGCTACAGACCTACGATTTTACGGGGGCCTGCCCTGTCGAAACGGCAGCTGAGAAATAAGAATTCTGACAGCGTGCGCAGTTTCTGAGCACGCTCATTTGTTTTGTTAATTGAGTGCACTTTAGAGGATTGTTGACAAATTGAACAAAACCAATTTATGTATAACTACTCTGAGGAGAATAACATTTCAACAACAAAAAAAACCAACAACAGAGCAGCAGTGGCATTTTGCACGGCGCAAACCTTACACATTTTACATTACAGCCATTTAGCAGACGCTTTTATCCAGAGAAACTTACACAGTTGACATTCTCTTTACAAACAATCAAAATGTAAACAGCTGGATGTTTACTGAAGTGATTCAGGTTAAGTACTTTGTTTTAGAGCACAAGGTTAGTGGCCCCCTGGGAATCGAACCTGCAACCTGCAACGCTTTGCATTACAAGCCCAGCTCCATAACCAGCATACTTCACTTGCCACGCTCGCACACTGAACTCTCAGCCTCTCTAACTTTTACTCTTATCATCCCTCTCGTCGGCATCGTCCATTCCGAGAACACCCTGCTCCTCTGCACAGCGTGATAAATGGTTCTCGGTGGCCGGTCGCTCGGAGGGGTAAGCAGGTCCTTGTAAGCCAGAGCAGATTTGTTTCCCCGC